>CATNEN010000001.1:6557500-7120000 GCA_950097015.1 Macrostomum hystrix
GATTCTGGTCATACAATCAGGATTATTCTGGTCATACAATCAGAATGATTCTGGTCATACAATCGGAATGATTCTGGTCATACAATCGGAATGATTCTGGTCATACAATCGGAATGATTCTGGTCATACAATCGGAATGATTCTGGTCATACAATCGGAATGATTCTGGTCATACAATCAGAATGATTCTGGTCATACAGTCTGGATGAAATAATTGGTATGGCTCTATTCATATCCAGAAATGAAATTGGTCATAAGAGCTGAATGACACAATTCGGATGAATCTGTGGTCACTGTACAGGTTAATGAGCAGTCACCGCTAATCCTCTCTCGCCAGATCCTTAAACTCCTTCCAACTTTGTTCCAAATGAAACGACCATCGCCTAACATGCTGGGAAGTGTGCTCAACAGCCCTACTAATCATGTTGACGTAGAGCTCAAGATAATTCTTGGCGGGTTCGACGCTGATGCTGTGCTTCAGGCTGATCAAAGCAGACCTAGTAGCCAGTCGAACAGCCAGCAGCTGCTGTCGATGTTGCTTCTGTCGCCAGCTCAGGCCGCCGGCAACCGCCGTTATTAGTATTCTTCTTTGAAGGAACATTGTGTCGAGTTGTTCTCGTTCGTCAGGTGCACCAGAATAGCTGTTCGATCCGAAATTGATTGGTTGCGTAACAACGAATTGCTGCCAATTGTTCAGGTAGGGTCGATACAATTGCTCAGGTGACAGAACTTCCAGGCCTGGAGTAACTGCGGGATTTGGGCGCTAAATTGTTAGACACGATACTTGTTAGACATGATACTTGTTAGACACGATATTTGTTAGACAAGTTACTTGTTAGACACGATAATTATTAGACACGATACTTGTTAGACATGATACTTGTTAGACACGATACTTGTTAGACATGACACTTGTTAGACATGATACTTGTTAGACACGATACTTGTTAGACATGATACTTGTTAGACACAATAATTGTTAGACACGATACTTGTTAGACAATTTACTTGTTAGACACGATTCTTATTCGACACGATACTTGTTAGACACGATACTTGTTAGACACGATAATTGTTATACAAGGTACTTGTTAGATATTATAATTTTTAGATATGATACTTGTTAGACAAGACACTTGTTAGACACGATAATTGTTAGACATGATACTTGTTAGACATGACTGCTTATACTGTACCTGAATAGGCTCCGTCCTCACTTTCCGAAAATCCAATATCAACTTCGGTGTCTGCTCCATCATGGTCGGTCGCCCTGAAGTCTTGATAAAGTTTAGCACGCAAATTCTCAGGATTTACACCGGGATCTAGCGGAAACGCCACCTCATTGCCATAGACTATGGCTGGATTCGCTTGAGTGGAATCTCGACTCATGTTCATCAGCTGTCGTCGAGCAATCTCAGCTAATTGGCCATTGTTTTCTCTTGCCATTGTCTCCAAGTCAGCAATCCAACTGTCGCTTATCAACTGACCAATCGGGTTCAGCCGCTGTGTCAGCTCTGACATGAATCTTTGAAGCGCTTTCTGACGACATCCGCCAGATTGTACCAGATTGTCCATTGCCAAACGCAACAGTCGGGACTGTTGAATTTCGGTGAGTTTGGCGAAGCTCGGACAATGCTGGAGTGCTTGAGCAAGGCTTAGGCTTGGCAAATGATAGACTAGCATGCGGTGGGTGAAGACAAACCCCAGTGGCTCCAGCTGATGTCGCGCTATCAACAAATCGTCGGGCGTCATCGCCAATGTTGCGGTGCCTTCGGCTTCATCGCGATCTGGTGTCGTCATTTCTAGTGGATTGGAATCTAGAAAGAATTTATCAACATTTATATTGGTTCTAAGATTTCCTGTGCCCACTATTGTGCTTGAGTCAATGTGTCAGGTCTGAATTTCCGGTGCATTCAACGCTGATCATGCCTATAACCGTTCGATTTAATTGATCTAATAAAAATTGCGTCAATGAGCTAATTGAAAGGTGGCTGCGATGCTTCCGAAACCAATTATTGGCTTCAAAACTCACGTATAATGAAATAAAAATAATTCCATGAGGGCTGAAGTCACTGGCACATTATGTCGTGACAGTCAACCCGCAGCAATTCTGCCTAAATTTCGCTGATGCCTAAACACACACCACACACTTAGTTTGTAAACTTGGCCAGTCAGCTTTAGTTCACTAATTATCCCACTGGCAAAGTAGTTAGTTACTTATCTTTTTAGCTCGTAACATATCCCCTGGGTTAAAGAAGTATCCCCTCAGTTAGAGAATTATCCCCTCAGTTAGTGAATTATCCCCTCAGTTAGTGAATTATCCCCTCAGTTAGTGAATTATCCCCTCAGTTAGAGAATTATCCCCTCAGTTAGTGAATTATCCTCTCAGTTAGAGAATAATCCTCTGAGAGAATTATCCCCTCAGTTGGAGAATTATCCCCTCAGTTAGAGAATTATCCTATCAGTTAGTGAATTATCCCCTTAGTTAGTGAATTATCCCCTCAGTTAGAGAATTATCCCCTCAGTTAGTGAATTATCCCCTCAGTTAGAGAATTATCCCCTCAGTTAGAGAATTATCCCCTCAGTTAGAGAATTATCCCCTCAGTTAGAGAATTATCCCCTCAGTTAGAGAATTATCCCCTCAGTTAGTGAATTATCCTCTGAGAGAATTATCCCCTCAGTTGGAGAATTATCCCCTCAGTGAATTATCCCCTCAGTTAGAAAATTATCCCCTTAGTTAGAGAATTATCCCAGACGAGCCTCTTTCTTCCCCAGCGAGGAACAAGCTGCAGGAAGGACCGAACACGGACCTCCCTGACTGGCCCCGCGCCATCGGCCGATTGCGGGTCTTTCAGGGATTAGCGGAATGGGCGACTCCCGCCTCCCCGCTGCGTCCGTCGGACCGCCCTGCAGATAAGTCAAGTAAGTCAAGTAGAGAATTATCCCCTCAGTTAGTGAATTATCCCCTCAGTTAGAGAATTATCCCCTCAGTTAGAGAATTATCCCCTCAGTTAGTGAATTATCCCCTCAGTTAGTGAATTATCCCCTCAGTTAGTGAATTATCCCCTCAGTTAGTGAATTATCCCCTCAGTTAGAGAATTATCCCCTCAGTTAGTGAATTATCCTCTGAGAGAATTATCCCCTCAGTTAGAGAATTATACCCTCAGTTAGAGAATTATACCCTCAGTTAGAGAATTATCCCCTCAGTTAGAGAATTATCCCCTCAGTTAGAGAATTATCCCCTCAGTTAGTGAATTATCCTCTGAGAGAATTATCCCCTCAGTTAGAGAATTATCCCACTTAGTTAGAAAAAATTCTCCTCATTTCTCAACTTATCTCCATCGTGTGCTGTACGATATTCAATAATTTTAGCAAAATGATCCTAAAAAGGACACAATATAATATATTTACCTGTTATTTTTTAGCTCATTGATTGTCAACATCAACTGTCCTTCAGTCAATCAATGTCAGATGCGATAATTTTTTCCGAATGCGCACTGTTCCAATGTTCGTCCAGATTAATGCTGAAATTGTAATTTAGCTCGTAATAGATTATAGGTATATTATCGATCGAGTAAAATAGTAATTAACTCGATTCGTAAAGCTAAAATGGAAGGGAATTAACTTGTATTTGCCGTTGATTAGTAGCACTGCCACATGCATGTAACATCAATTCTGGGTGTTTCATCCATTGGCTATATGCAAGAGACGAAAATCAATGTACAGTTGTGTAAAGCTTTTCTGCATGCAGTCCCTCTTATTCTCTCCCTTCAAAATCATTTTCTCTTTCTCTTTCTTTCCTCTAAAGCTCGTTGCTATGAACAGTCAAACCAGCCGTGAGTTATTTATAGCTATAGCTGGGGTTTGAAATCTCTGTACTTTTGTTCGTTCAAAGCCTCGCCCTATATAACGCTTTGACCAGCAATCGGACGAGACTGCAGGAAAGGAAAATTTACGAGTGGATAACGTACACTCATTTCTTTCTGGCTTTCTTGTACGAGTACAATTTTCTTGTACAAAATCTATACAGTTAAATATCTTGACAGGGTAGATTTATGAAACTTTACAAATTATTCGCTGATGGAAGAAATTTAATTGGGATGATGTGATGGCCTCACCAGTCCATTGACTGGAAAGCTGTACGAGGTACACAGCTTTCGAAAGTGCCGAGAAATACTGCGGCGTGCCTATGCCAACTGGTTGTACATTATGCTCTGATCATTTAGTTTAAATTTATAAACTTACAAGTTCAATGGCACCTGTCAAGGTTTTCACATGACGAGAGAGCGCACTGTGACAATTTTCCTCCATGCATAAATTTCGCATAGAGATCGCATTTGCCGACATAAGTAGGTAATTGGGCACGGTTTCTGTATACAATTTATGATCGTAGGTTTACGGTTCACGACGAATAAGTTACATTTTCAACAGAGAATTATAATTGTCACCCCAATTTTACAGTGGCAAATATAAGGGTGGGTGGCTAGAGATGGGTGGCAATAATATAAGCGAGAGACTCTATATTTTTGAAGAGATGCTCAATGGACCCCCTAATCCGGACTCGATCACTGACAGCGATTGCAGCCTAAGTTAAGCACGCCCAATGCTCTTGAAGTACATAAATGATGAGCCTAAAACTGCACAGCAGATTACAGCTGTGGCCACGGCTAATTATTCTACATAAATTTAAGCAGCCTCTAGAAGCGAACAAAGCGGACCAAATCTTAAGTATATTGCAACATGGCCAGTGTCAAAGAGACTTTTATATTAGGCGGACTTTGAAATCCCATACGATCTAATATATGACTGCAGACAAAAACTATTTTTTTCTCTGCTAGTTGTCAGTAGATTTAAATGCATTACGAGTTCAATCTCAACTCTCAAGAGTCAAGACTAACTGTTAATTAAAGCAGACGTACTCTGTCTTCCACAAAAGATTTTAATTCTAAGTCAAAGTCATAAATCTACATGGTCAGCTCGCAGGCTTAACTAGCGTGCTATATCCGCATTTAGCAAATGGGACGCTAGCTTAGTTAGAAAATCTTGTTCGGATTTTTTAGTAAATATTTTTGCTTTTGTGTATTAAAATATAATATATATGCTAAAATAAGTGACGTCAATTTTGCTCTTTTGTTTTACTCATTAGCAGCAGACCGATTCCTTGGAGAATTTAACTTGTGCGCGGTGTTATAATTAAATACGGTGCAATTGCGATATCGGGAGTTGAAATTAATTGCTTTTCAGCCTTTGTATAAAAATAAATATGTAAATAAGTTTAAATATATTTAACTTACATTGGACTCTTTTTAAATTTATAGAAGCATCACCTCTAGGTTATATTATGGTTTTTCTTATCTGCTTGCTTTTTATTATAAAAGATGTACATTTATTAATGAAAAGTGTAAGTATTAAGTTATCTTTATTAAAAAAAGACATAAATGTAAAATTTTTGGTATGAAAATTTAATATTTAAAGTAAATTAAAGCCACAAAGAAGCTTTAGACTCATGCTGGTTTTAAGAGCTGCAATTGCAGAGGGCAATATTGTTCGTAATATATATATATATATTTATATAATATATATATAATACGAACAATATATATATATGACTAGACACATGGTTTCCTATTAAAATTATAATGCCTTTTCCTGACATTGGCATACCCTATCTGTCTTTCAAACAGACTTATATTTGTATGATCTAAATTGTTTCCCTATCTCTTTAAGCTAATTTCTTGTCCTCAAACTGAAACTATAATGTACTAGTTTCCCATTTAAGACCTTCCCATTAATGAGATTCCTATTTTACTACAATCAATAAAACAGAAATTGTATAAAAACAGAGTTGTCAAAAATTTATTTCAAACAACATTATTGTTCTTCTGCGACAAAAAGATAAAAAGTTTGTTCCCTTGATAATGCATGTGGCGATTGGATTTAAATTATACTTTTTAGTTACTATGTATGTGTATAAATATGTATACATATATAAATATAGATATATATTTGTATTTGTATAGTATTGTATATCTTATATATACATATACATATACATATGTATACATATACATGTACATATGCATATACACTTATATATATATGTATACATATATACATATATACATCATATATACATTATATAAACGTTATATATAAAATTTTGACGTTATGTTTAAAAACTTAGTTTTTCCATTTTTTGTAATATGGAGTTGTTACTGAAGTTTTAACTTTAACTATTTTGCTACTTTGGGTAGTCAAGTTAGAGTTTGAAATTGTGCCTCTAAAAGTGGTGATGATCATATTTGTACAAAATCTCGTTACAAATTGCATTTAAGGATTTTTTTCTAAAGTTGTAAGTTTGAGACGCTTCAAGTGGAGATAGATAGGAAGTAAAAATTGCAATCTTGTTCTTGTGTTACACAAAAAAATCGATGTTTTCATTTATTACTAACCCTAAATGCGTGTACAGTAGCTCTTGTGAAAAAAAACTGATTTAAAGAGACGATTTTTTAATTACACGGGCTCGCATGATCATACACACCATTTACTAATGTGAACTTATGCTTATTAAAAGTGTAGATTAAACGAAAAAATGAACAAACGGTGGTAGAACTTACCTGGATATTTTCTCAGGCATTGTTCTGAAAAAAAACTGCAGATTTTAATCAAATAGAAAATCGTTTATGCGCCTGCAAATCTGATCAATTGGATCTTCCATTTGACGCAAACGTTTGTAATAAATAATGTTTTCACTGTCACGGCACCGCATTTATACCAGTGCGGGCAGGTCTAAAAACTCCGGATCTTCCGCGCCATGCAGCCTTCCTGGGTCCCACGTTCAGCTCAACTCTCCCACTCTTCAACTCTATAAAATTTTTGCGCAATTTTCCTACCCCACTTAACCGTTGCTATGGAAACCGGAAAAATGCAGCACTTTAAAAAAAACCAATGGGAGAGAGAAACAGACAGAGAGATATAATTTGGGAGAGGCACATTGGACGGGGCATTTTTGTTGCCAAGAGTGAGGCCGACTGCATCATACTCAGGATGGAAACAAAAGAGATAGAAGGGCCATTAGAATGAGTGCTGTCCCATTGTTTAGCTTTCAGCAGGGTTAGGAGAGTACAGACTTTCATGACCGCGAGCGATCGATTGGGCAAACCAACAGGTGCGCATATTTTGCATGGGGGGATAGAGTTGCCTATGGGAAGATATGACTCTTTGGGATGATATTTTGAGGCAGGGGGTTATTCATGGGACGAAATGTTTGGGGGAGGCAGTAAGTGAACTTGGATTTCATGATCGCTCCCTATTTTACTGGGGCCACATCTTTTTCCTCTAAAAAATCTTGAAAGCAGATAAACATCGCGAATTTAAGCGACTGTAGAACTTTACAACTGAAATAGTTCACTTCATTTAAACAAACATGTTAAAAAAGCACATTGGTGGAAAGGACATGTTTAAGAACATGTAAGCGTTGTGTTCTTGGCTGCCAAACAAACAAGCAATTCAGTTATAACACGTAAAACATTTTATTCTAGCTTTCCAAATCTTGAATCCTTTCAGCGCCACCCAGGTACTCGTGGCGAAGAACACGAAGAATTTGTTCAACGCCAACACATTGCGCAACATTCAACAATATTACGCAACTATGAACGAATACGACGAGCATGGCTGGGCGCTGATTCATCATTCGGCGCAGAAATCGCTGTTAAAATCGATCGAGAAATTTGTCCAGACCAATCGGAATCAATTGGAGCTTGAGACTAAGGATGAGAACAGGTACACCGCATTGCTAGTGGCGGTCAAGTTTGGCCAGTTGACAGCTGTCAAACTGCTGACAGACCTCGGCTCCCAGCTCGATGCCACCACTGCTCAGGGTTTGAACGCTGTCGAATTAGCTACCAGCGAGGGTCACGTGGATATTGTGGAATATTTTGTCACTCTGAATTCTGCTAAGCTAAAACCGTGGCCGATTTTGTTTAAATTGTTGGCTTCATTGGCTGAAGATGATGTCTACACAGCGGCGCGGTGTTTGAAGCCGCTACTGCAGGTGAGGAATGAACTGGAATGGGAAGTGGAAGGAAGAAGAATCGGGAAGTAAAGAAGCAAAGAAAGCAGTCATGAGTAATGAAGACAGAGAAAGATGAGGGGAGAGAGGGGAAGATGAGGAGGGAGAGGGGAAGATGAGGAGGGAGAGGGAAAGATGAAGAGGGAGAGGGGAAGATGAGGAGGGAGAGGGGAAGATGAGGAGGGAGAGGGAAAGATGAGGAGGGAGAGGTAAAAATGAGGAGGGAGAGGGAAAGATGAGGAGGGAGAGGGGAAGATGAGGAGGGGGAGGGAAAGATGAGGATGGAGAGGGGAAGATGAGGAGGGGGAGGGAAAGATGAGGATGGAGAGGGAAAGATGAGGAGGGAGAGGGGAAGATGAGGAGGGAGAGGGGAAGATGAGGAGGGAGAGGGGAAGATGAGGAGGGAGAGGGGAAGATGAGGAGGGAGAGGGAAAGATGAGGAGGGAGAGGGAAAGATGAGGAGGGAGAGGGAAAGATGAGGAGGGAGAGGGAAAGATGAGGAGGGAGAGGGGAAGATGAGGAGGGAGAGGGAAAGATGAGGAGGGAGAGGGGAAGATGAGGAGGGAGTTGGGAAGATGAGGAGGGAGAGGGAAAGATGAGGAGGGAGAGGGGAAGATGAGGAGGGAGAGGGAAAGATGAGGAGGGAGAGGGGAAGATGAGGAGGGAGTTGGGAAGATGAGGAGGGAGAGGGGAAGATGAGGAGGGAGAGGGGAAGATGAGGAGGGGGAGGAAAAGATGAGGAGGGAGAGGGAAAGATGAGGAGGGAGAGGGAAAGATGAGGAGGGAGAGGGAAAGATGAGGAGGGAGAGGGGAAGATGAGGCCGGAGGGTAAATTCTATTCCCAAGCACCCGAACTCAATTCCGTCAGGAGCGGCCAGACGGCAGTGTGAGTCGGCACTGGGAGGCGGCCCTCGACAATGGCCTGGTCCCGGCTGTTGTGGCGTCACTGCGCAATGACATCGACACCCGAGCCAAGCTGACCAGCCTGCGGCTGCTGCTCCACCTGACTCCGGCCCCGGCTGTCCAAGCTGCCATCCTGACTCATCCGGACGCTCTCAGTGCGTTGAATCGTCTAGTTGAGTCGGCGGCGGCTCAGCCCAGCCAATCGCCGAACGGAGCCGCCCTGCTAAGAATTCTCGGCCGTTGCTACCGGATTCTATCCGACTCGAAGCCTGAACAGGCCACCGCTTGCGTCAAGGCTGGCGGGCTGGCTGCTCTCTGCCGCTGCCTCGGCTTCCTGTCTGGCGAGTCCGAGCCGGACGCTCTAGCTGAAGTCGTCGAAGCCATCGGAGCCATGGTTAAGGTGGGTTCATCGCCAGCTGCGACGCAGAAATATTGCCTCACTACCTACTACTCACTCAATCAGTTTCCTCTCTCCCCTCTCCTCTCTCCTCTGTCCTCTCTCCTCTGTCCTCTCTCCTCTGTGCTCTCTCCTCTGTCCTCTCTCCTTTTGTCCTCTCTCCTCTGTGCTCTCTCCTCTGTCCTCTCTCCTTTTGTCCTCTCTCCTCTGTGCTCTCTCCTCTGTCCTCTCTCCTCTGTCCTCTCTCCTCTGTGCTCTCTCCTCTGTCCTCTCTCCTTTTGTCCTCTCTCCTCTGTGCTCTCTCCTCTGTCCTCTCTCCTTTTGTCCTCTCTCCTCTGTGCTCTCTCCTCTGTCCTCTCTCTTTCTGTCCTCTCTCCTCTGTGCTCTCTCCTCTGTCCTCTCTCCTCTGTGCTCTCTCCTCTGTCCTCTCTCCTCTGTCCTCTCTCCTTATGTCCTCTCTCCTCTGTCCTCTCTCCTCTGTCCTCTCTCTTTCTGTCCTCTCTCCTCTGTGCTCTCTCCTTCTGTCCTCTCTCCTCTGTGCTCTCTCCTCTGTCCTCTCTCCTTATGTCCTCTCTCCTTATGTCCTCTCTCCTTATGCCCTCTCTCCTCTGTCCTCTCTCTTTCTGTCCTCTCTCCTCTGTTCTCTCTCCTCTGTCCTCTCTCCTCTGTCCTCTCTCCTTATGCCCTCTCTCCTCTGTCCTCTCTCCTCTGTGCTCTCTCCTTCTGTCCTCTCTCCTTATGTCCTCTCTCCTTATGTCCTCTCTCCTCTGTCCTCTCTCCTCTCTCCACTCTCTCTTCTCTCATTTCTCTCTCCTCTTGTCTCCATATTCTAAACGCTAAAGTTCCTAGTAAAATTGGATTCCCTCAGAAGAACGGCAGTCACCAGTCGCTGGTGCACAAAGAATCCGCCACTATTCGCCAGCTGGTGTCCTTCTATCGCCGCAGGGCAGACGGAGAGCCGTGCCTGCACAAGGGCCTGCTTTTCGCCCTGACCCACTGCGTGTCCTCTTTGGCCGATGGACACCGGGGTAAGGGATGATTTGTTTTTCTGCTTTCTGTTTACTAAATCCTTATTCACCACTTTGGATAGGCTATTCACCTATTTGGATAGGCTATTCACCCATTTTGATAGGCAATTCACCTATTTTGAAAGGCTATTCACCTATTTTGAAAGGCTATTCACCTATTTTGATAAGCAATTCACCTATTTGGATAGGCTATTCACCTATTTTGATAAGCAATTCACCAATTTGGATAGGCTATTCACCTATTTTGAAAGGCTATTCACCTTTTTTGATAGCCTATTCACCTATTTTGAAAGGCTATTCACCTATTTTGAAAGGCAATTCACCAATTTGAATAGGCTATTCACAAATTTCGGATAGCCTAATCACTAACTCGAATAGCCTCTTCACCAACTCGGATAGGCTTATTCACCAATTTGGATAGGCTGCTCACCAATCAGAATTGCCCATTCACCAATAAGAATTGCCCATTCACCAATAAGAATTGCCCATTCACCAATAAGAATTGCCCATTCACCAATCCAAACAGACAATCAATGCAGCCTTGTGGAATCAGGCGCCGGCCCCAGCATTGTCTTCCTCTGCAGGGCCAAGTCGAAGGATCTTCAACAGACGGCCATAGACTGTCTTCGAGTGCTTGTCGACGGCAATCCTTCCACGCAGCGTTCGTTGCTAAGCGACGGCGCGGTCCTGCCCCTGCTGGCGCATTTGAAGCGGGCTAGATCGCAGGAGAACCAAGCTGTCAGCGCGTTGGCCATCTGGAGCCTGGCCGGAGCTGACCCGGTGGAGAGACGAACCATGGCAACAATGATCGGCATACAGACACTGCTGGACTTCATACAGGTGAGTCGGCAGTCATTCATTGAGACACCTGAGGATACTGAGATCCCAGAAATTCCATTGAGTATTCTGAGATCCCAAAGTGAGGATTATTTTATGTCAAATGTACTTTAAAAGCGTCTTTATTTTTATTTGCGATTAGTCGATGACGAGGGGTCCGGATAATTTAGAGAGAACACCTGTTAGAAACACAGAGAACACCTGTTAGAAACACAGGGAACACCTGTTAGACAGAGAATACCTGTTAGACAGAGAACACCTGTTAGAAACACAGTGAACACCTGTTAAAAACACAGAGAACACCTGTTAGAAACACAGTGAACACCTGTTAGACAGAGAACACCTGTTAGACAGAGAACACCTGTTAGAAGCACAGGGAACACCTGTTAGACAGAGAACACCTGTTAGACAGGGAACACCTGTTAGAAACACAGTAAACACCTGTTAGAAACACAGGGAACACCTGTTAGAAACACAGTAAACACCTGTTAGACAGGGAACACCTGTTAGAAACACAGAAAACACCTGTTAGACAGGGAACACCTGTTAGAAACACAGTGAACACCTGTTAGAAACACAGGGAACACCTGTAAGACACAGAGTACACAGTTTAGACACAAAAAACACTATTAAGACACGGAGAATAATGTTAGAGATAAACACACGAGACAATCTCACAATTATTCCGCTTTAACAAGCTCTGACAACTGTGCTTTCAGATCAAATACCAACCTGCTTACATAGCCAATCAGCAAGCGCAAGTGAAAGCTCAAGCTGTTAACAAAATTGGAACAGCTTTCGGAGCTAATCAATCTATTAAGAATCCATTGTCTGTCACAGTCTATAGACGACTGTCTGATCAACTGCCATTGGTGTACAATGTCGTTGATGAATATGTAAATTAGTCGATATCCATGATTAGTTTATATAGTTGTCTTAAGTATTACTAAACTTTCATTACGTTTCTGTGGGTCCCTTTTGTATATTTAGACGCAAAAAACTTAATAAAAACTATTTCTACTACATTTCTTTCGTTTATTATTTTCTGTCGATAGATTTAAATGCATGCCATACTACTTCAAGTAAATACGTCTTAAACTTATTCGTCTATGGTCGAACATAAACTAAATGTCGATTCAAATTAACAAAATAATTTTTTTGTTCTCGTCGTTGACGTCATAGTTTAAAATTCCTTGTCTTTTCTACAAATAAGCTCAACTTGTACAAATAGTTATTAACAATCATCGAAATTTTAGACGAAATATGTCGTTTGGACTACTATATAAAACATTGTAAGTAGTATACTGACTTGACATTTCAGCAGTCATATAAATCACAAAAATGATAAAAAGGAACACATTGATAAGATTTTTACAGACTATTTACAGAATCGGACGCTTAAACTGAATGTATTTTTGCTTGTTAGAAAAATAGAATCACAAATGGCTATCTGATTAAATAGAATAAAGGCGTTGAATTAGTTTAACCTGAAGCGAATATTTTTCAGTGGGGCACAGTTATCGATTTCTGATTTGCATTTTTATGCACACTTTGCATGCACGATGACATTGTTGTAAGATTTTCTTTTACTCTTCTAGTAAAATCATTTTTTCTATTTACTACAGATTTTATTCATAATTTAAAATTGTGATTGTGATTGGAATTTTTATTCTCAGTTGCTTACTACACTACTACTTTCGGACTATTCAAGTAGGTTGGTAACGAATATTAGGACTAAAAATAGGTTGTAAAGAAAAAAGTGATGCAATAAAGTATGTTTATTTACTTCTTTCTAGACAACATCTGAGCAGCTGCACCTCATCGCTGCCGACGCTTTGTCAGTGCTGGCCGAAGGTCCAGTCTCTCAGCGAGTTCGCATCGCCGATATGAACGGAATCTCCGCTTTGGTGCGATTGCTGCGCTCGGATCGCGAAAAAATTGTTGCCTGCGCGGTGCGAGCTCTGCGTCATCTCTGCGTTGGAGTCGGTAATACGCCAAATCCGAAGGTCCAGGTAAGACTATAATACCTTTTATAAATGAGCTAAAATATACCATAATGAGTAAAAGATATCACAATATTATTTTGGTTATTGCCTAATGGTTAGAGCGTCTGTCGGACCTACGATTTGAGGGTCGGAGGTTCGATTCCAGACTCAATGTATCCTTTAGCTAGACACTCAACTATGCATTGCTTCAGTTCACCCAGCTGTTTTAAATGGGAAACAGAATCAGCTGAGGGTAATTGAGGATGGGTGTGGACTGACTGATGGACTGAACAGGCGAATGCAGCCTTCGGCCACATTATTAAATCTCGCTATTAAATATTATAAAATCAAGTTCCATATTAAAAACTCTTAGAATCGCGTTGTGGAAGCTCGCGGCTTGAAGTTCCTCATCGCTCTGATGGTCCACGCCCGCGATGAATCAATTCAAATGGAGGCCGCTCTGGCCGCTTCATCTGTTGTCATGGGCAACCAGGAGGCGGCGGAGAATCTGCACTCCAGCCCTGAATTCTCCTACATCGGTCCGCTTCGTTGTCTGTACTCGGAGGAGCGCAAAGTTCGCCAGTTGGCTGCCACCGCACTAGCCGGCTTCGCCTACAACAATGTACGGGAACAGAAAAAAATAGCCGGCTTAGGCGGAGTGAAGTATGCGAATTTCTTGGAATTTCTACAGTCACCAGACGAAATCGAAAGAGCTCTGTCGGCTTATCAGGTCTGTTAAAGGACAACGCTAAACAAGCAGTGTTTTTTTACGCAAAAACGATCATTAAATCAGCAACTGAGTGTTATTTAAACGGCCCTTTTCGGAACCAACCCGTGATAATAAAACAGCCCTTCAATAGAACCAATCAGTATTATTTAAATAGCCCTTAAAGGCACCAATCAGAACTATAAAAACTACAGTACTAAAAACGGCCCGTTCAGGAACCAAGTATATTGCCTTCAAAACGGCCCTTTTAAGAACTAACAGGATTACTAAAACGGCCCATTTAAAGAACAATCATATTTTTTAGCATCCCTTTAGGGAAAAAATACGTTTTTTAAAACGCATTGAGTTAAAACTCTTGACCACTTAAATTCAAAGCAGATTTTAACCAAGCTTTTAGTTTTTCGCTTTTTCTTCTAACTACTTCGCCAGACGATTATCCTGGCGCGAATCATCCCGGATGAGGATCAATCACTGTCGTCGGCTCGCGGAATCAAGATTCTGTACGACCTATTGACTCAGTCGAAGTCAGCACCGACCCAGTGGCTCGTTGCCGATTTGATTGCCTGCTTGGCTCATTCTAGGGCTGGTTTGCCGCAGGTATTACTAACAGATTACCAGATTACATGACCAGAATGTCTAGCATATGATCAGAATACCTAGCTCATGACTAAAACATTGACCATATGATCAGCGTGCTCCCCAACCCACCAAACAGGCCCTCATCGGTATCGGAGCAATCGACGGCCTAGCCACACTAATCCAATCGCCCTTGGAGAGTGTCCGCGGCAGCGCCTCAGTGGCCCTGGGCTATCTGTCACACGAGCCATCTGGAAGGCGCCTGATACTCAGCATGTGCAGAAGAGATCCATTCGTGATGAAGTCGATTCTGTTCTACTCAAAAGACTGTTTGGCGCCGCAGTTCACGGAGGGCTGGCATCACTACCAGCGGGTCGGACTGCCGCCTATTCGGTGAGAGCTCTCAAATATTTTCATCTCACTCATTTCATTTCATCAGTGATTCGATCCATCAACATCTACTCAATCTACATCTACTCAATCTGCATCTACTCAATCAACATCTCAGCTACTCAATCTACATCTCAGCTACTCAATCTACATCTCAGCTACTCAATCTACATCTCACCTACTCAATCTACACATCACCTACTCAATCTGCATCTCACCTACTCAATCTGCATCTCACCTACTCAATCTACACCTCACTTATTTAATCTTAATGTCAGCTACTCAATTTAGATCTCACATTACCCCCTGAAACATTTGAGCAGGCCAGGCAGGCCCCAGCTAGTCTCCAAGCGGACCATAGACTATCGCGCCGAGCACGAGCCAACAATGGTCACCCTAGTCGATTGCGCTGCGCCGCCGCTCACTCCGGCGCCAAGTCGGCGAGGTCGTCGTCGACGTCCCGGCGTGGATCAGGACTTGGACGTCTCCGAAGAGGACTACGACGAAGAAGTTGACGATGGATCCGCCGCAGCCGCCGCCGCCGCTGTTCAAGGAGATGTAGACAGTTCCGATCTGCAGCAACAGCAGCAGCAGCAGCAGGAAGAGCGCCCATTGTCACGTGGTGCGTCGACTGGCAGTGACTTTTCTACTGTGGTCTAACACGATCCATAAAAAAATTTACTGACAATTTTTTCATTTATACGCATCATATTTTTTAGTATTTTATATTTTAATTTCGACTGACGGTAAATCAAAAGAAGAATTTGTTTTTACAACTGAATAAGAATCGAATTATTAATTATTTTTATCCTTCACAGCTGGGTATAAAGTTTAACAACACACTTTATCGTCAGAACAATTTTTTCCGAAAGGTCACTCCTGCATTGTACCAATAAATATATCTTTTTGAAATGATATTGACTTTTTGTGATAATACATCCTATTTTTACTCCAATCTGCCTGTTTTAATTTGTCGTTTTTGTCATGACAAAATTTAGTAAAATCTACTAAATAAATATTCACACTATCTGTGCTCTTCCCTTTGTGTATTGAACTCTGAGAATATAGAATTAATGAGTTTTAATGTTCATATTGACGCGAGACATTCTTTTCTATAAACTTGTTGAAATGGTTACTTTAAATGTTGATTTATTTGTTTTATTCAGCTCCTAGCCTAGCGGTTGGAGCATCGAACTTTTGACAAATAAGAGATCAACTTTAGTTATCGTAGCCAATCAATGCATAGCAATACAATTTTATGCCATTCAGCCAATCAGTAACGAGCAATATCTTCTATAGGCAAGCAGTGACGAGCGATGTCTTCTCTAGCCAATCAGTGACGAGCAATATATTGTCTATCCATAATTAACGAGCAATATCTTCTCCATCCAATCAGTGACAATCTATATATTATCTAGCCAATCATTGAAGATCAATCTTTTTTCTAGCCAACCAGCGAAGAAAAACTTTTATAGCCTAATATAATCTTTTTAGATAGTTTGTGAGAAGCAATAAATTTTTATTTTACTTAGAAGTAATTAATCAGAGCTCTTTTTTCTATCAGCAAAGGCTGAAAGCATTCGTATTACTCATAAGCTAATACGTAAGTTAAAAAAACTAAAGACAACACTGCATTTGTTATTAGCTTTCAATATAAAAACGATGGAATTACAAATAGTTTTTTAACTGTCACAAAATATATATTGTACCAATTCGGCTGGTAAATTATAGCAGGCAAATATAGTTTTATCAAATATGTATTGTTATAAATATATATGAAACATGCCGGTGAAAACTGGTGTGAAGCCACTGATTTAGCTCAGCGAAACACATTGTTCTTAATAGAACTTGCAGACTATTAGGTTAAATTAAAAAAATCTAGAATAAAATAATTAGTCAATAAATGATTAGTTCCTTAAATAAAGTTTTTTTTCACTATTAAGTTGTTAAATAAACTTATTAACCAAGACAACCCGTTTTGCACATAATTATTGGAAAAATCTAGTAACATAAAAATTACAAATTAGTGTTTCTAGAGTGATATGATTTTTTAAATTGATTTTTTCCAGATTTCATAAATTAATAAATAACATAATAGAATACAGAAAAAACATTTTCTAGGACAGGAATACATTTATAAAACCTTGTTTAATGTGAGTTTAGTTGTGACAGATCGCATATCAATGTCATAACGGCCTTGGAAGCGCAGGCAAAGTACTATATTAGGCATACTGATCCTAATTGCGCGAATAAGTTTTATTGATTTTATTGTACCGTCTCAAACAAAAACAAAAGCTAATCAGTGAAGGGCAATATCGGTTACATCCTTAGCCAATCAGTGAAGAGCAGGATCTATTCCATTCTCAGCCAATCAGCGAAGAGCAATACCAATCCCATTCACAGCCAATTAGTGAAGAGCAATATCTATTCCATCTTCAACCAATCAGTGAAGAGCAATACCAATTCCATTCTCAGCCAATCAGCGAAGAGCAATACCAATCCCATTCACAGCCAATTAGTGAAGAGCAATATCTATTCCATCTTCAACCAATCAGTGAAGAGCAATACCAATTCCATCCTCAGCCAATCAGTGAATAGCAGTACCAATTCCATCCTCAGCGGCTCAGCCAATCAGTGAAAAGCGATACCAACTCCATCCTCAGCCAATCAGTGAACAGCAGTACCAACTCCATCCTCAGCCAATCAGTGAACAGCAGTACCAACTCCATCCTCAGCCAATCAGTGAAGAGCGATACCAACTCCATCCTCAACCAATCAGTGAAGAGCAGTACCAACTCCATCCTCAGCCAATCAGTGAACAGCAGTACCAACTCCATCCTCAGCCAATCAGTGAAGAGCGATACCGACTCCATCATCAGCCAATCAGTGAAGAGCAATACAAACTCCATGTGCTATTAATGTATGCTACAAAAAACTCCAGGATAAAGCATGCGTTCTTATTATTGATCATACAGCAGACACAAAAAGAGAAACTCGGAGTAATCAAGAATCGGATTTTATTATTTTTATTATAGACAGCTCAGACGAACAGAAAAATGGATAAAGACAGCAAAAACTAATTAGAGCTACAAACGCAGGCTCCAGTGAAATTGGCAGAGTTCTTGACGCAACATTTCCATTTATATAGTCTAGGAGAATGACTTCAAAAACTCCTTGGCGCACTGACGGGCTCGACTGTTAATGGCCAGGCGCATATCCGAAATCTCTTTGTCAATCTCTTCCATGAAGGTGATGACAAAGTCCACCAATTTGTGCTTGTACATAGCCTCAGTGTGAAAGTTGGTAATTAGAAAGCTGACGTCATAGCCCTATTAGGGAGGCGAGGCGTAAGATAGTAAAATATAGTGGTAAATTAATTATCTATTCGAAAATAAATTAATGCAAACAAAGCTAACGAACCTCAACGGGTTGACGACGAAGGACAACGAAATCCTCGGCTCGCATAGTCATAAATTTGGTAAATTTGTGACAGAGCATCTTTTCAATATCGTCGGCCTGCTTGATGGCTATGCTGATGCGAACTGAATTCACCGAGGCTTCGATAAGTACGCGCTCGCGTTCGTTGCGACTAACTACAACTGGAGCTAGCAGGAGCTCCTTGCTGCTCCTGGAGTAAAATGGTTTTGGTGCAGATTTTAGGATATGAGAGGATGTTGGTTCGATTCTCGGAGGATCTGAGAGGACGTTGGTTCGATTCTCTGAGGATCTGGGAGGATGTTGGTTCGATTCTCTGAGGATCTGGGAGGATGTTGGTTCGATTCTCTGAGGATCTGGGAGGATGTTGGTTCGATTCTCTGAGGATCTGAGAGGACGTCGGTTCGATTCTCTGAGGATCTTGGGAGATAATGGTTATAATAAAAAAATAAATTTTCTTTACTACGTTTTTACATTTCAAACATGTTTTTCAAAAAACACTTTCAAACTGTAGATTTTTAACACTAACTCACTTAGTCTCAACTTCAGGTTTGTTGTGCCGCTCTACAACTTGCGAGCTAAAGTTTTCAAGGCACATTGCAGCACTGAGGGTGCTGCGAACAGCAGCTAGGTAGGGTTTAAGTGCCTGAAAAGTACACAAAAATTATAAATCAAACTACTTACTAAAAAGAATAGTATAATAGATACTATCACAGTGTAGTTTCATAGAAAAGATAGCATTATATTTTAAATATTGATTATATAAAACTATGTAAAAATAGGTATTTAATTATTTATAAGACATTTTCTTTGAGTTTTTATTAAACTGCTTAGTTGTTAATTAGCTAAATTATCAACAAACTAGTTGCTGACCTAAAGTAACTTGTTTACTGTTTTTATAATATAGGCTATCAGACAGGAAATAAGAATTGTAGAAAAAAATACAAAATACAGTTACATTACTTTAAAATCTAAAATTACTGATTTTATAAATTATAGACTCACATAAGCTTTATATAAAAATCTGGTTGTTGCTATTATTTATTATTATTTGTACTTCTAGAGTGTCTGATTCTTGTATATTGTCAGAAATGACTACCAAGAAAAAACATTGTAAGCTTGTCAAGTCAGCAATGGTACTTTGTACTTAATTGTACTTAAAAAGGTTGCCATGTTGGAGACCTTGGAAAGTACTTAGAAGTAGGTCAGTTGACATGTAGTTTAAACATTGAATAATTGGGAACTACTTGGATTGGAAATTATTATCTTATATAGTTTGGTATCTGTACTTCAAAGTAACTTAAAATTCAAAATCAACATCCCAAACTTGTAGATTGTAACTTTGCAGTAATTATTCAAGTAAATGTCATTTTTACTTTCAAAGTTACTTGTCAAGTATATCATAAAGTTTTTTTCTTGGGCAGCTAACCTAGGCCTAAACAATAGTACTCTTCAAAGGTCCTTATTAAGATGTTTATTTCAATTGATTATTTGCACACATTATTTACTCCACCCAAAATGAATCTTGCTTATATCTCACTTGGTGTTATGTTTATATAGGCTGGGTTTTTGTCAGATCTGGGGCACCAAATTGGAATTCAGAGTACTCATTAGAATTGGCAACCATGAAAATAGGAACATTTAGCTTGTTAGCTCTTAATTTGTAGTAGTATTCATCCTTCATCCTTACATACATTACATAATATATGTGTTGAAATGAATAGGCCTAATAGGAGATAATTATTAAGTTATTAACTAGGCCTAAAATGGCTAAAAGTAGTTAATTAATAGTCTCTACACCTATAGTCCCAATCAAGTCAATGACTTAGTTCACTTATGGTAAAAATGACTAAAAAGAAACTGAATCTATTTTTTATCACGAACTTTTGATCCAATATCTTCATCTTTGTGATTAAGATGTGATGTGACATAGTCTAATAAAAATATTGGCCTATTGACATTGACACAAGCCTAGGTCAAATTCTAGGGTGCTAAATAAAATTTTAGTGATCAAAAGCAACTATTTAGCTAAAAACGGTATATGGGCACCCACTAAAGTCCTTACACCTATTCTAAAATAAATATTACTAATCTTTAATAAATGGGAAATATGGGCCTTTGGGACATATGTGGCATATGGGACATATATTCAATACACATTGAATATTTTGTTTGACAGTGTTCCATAAACATTTAATTTAAATGGCTGACATGACAGCAAAGTCAGTGGTCGTATCCCTGTTTTTAGTTTTGTATTCCGATATAGTAAGATAAATTAGCTTCAGTGAAAAATGAAAAATATACACTTTTCATTGTTTTTAAATTAGTGCTTAACAAATTATAAGTTATTTAGCCAGTAAAACAAAAATACATATTTACTTACTTAAAAAGGGGGAGTATACCTCTATAGTAGTATTATTGCAAAATTGAAATTTAATTTTAAATAAATGGCGTAACGCTTAGCAAATAAATAAAATTTTTCTATTTGTAGTGCGTACACATAAGGTCCGTGAATCCAAAACTCCACTTTCAAATTCGGAAAATTTTCACTGATCAATCTCATTTCTTTCTTTCAGTAAAACGATAGATTATGCTATAAAACGAAGCAATAACTCATACTCTCCAATCGAAAACTTTTATCAACCCTAGCTGCTACATAGAGTCTTTAATTATTAAATAAGGAGCATTTTATTTTCTGTTGCCTAGTAGTTTTTAAGAAGCGACATGCACGTATAAAAGTCGACGTCGATTTTTTAAAAGTAGACATGTCTAGTTTCGCTAACAATTCAATATTTTGTACTTGTACATGTGTATACAAGAGTGCAATACATGCAGTTGTAATGCAGGAATTAATGCTGAATTAAATGCAGAATTAGTGACTAAAATAACTGAGATTACATTAGATCAATCTTCCTCCATGTGTCAATTTCGATCTCCGCTTCCATTCTACAGTTCTTACTCTCTCTTATGCTGATTTCGCAGCTCGTCCAGTGAGCTATTTTGTGATCAGTTTCATTCTGTATAAATTTTGGTTTAAGAATCGCCGACACAAAATCTTTAAATTTGAATCGCAAAATGAAACAAAATACATTTATATTTCACAAAAAGCCGAAATTATTAATCCTCATTTCCCTTAAAGTAAAAATTTAATGTTACTACACGAGTAATTCAGCTCTTAACAATTGCGTGCCGGATAAAACAATTTGCTTAGAGTTCAGGTGCAAATTCCTATTAGATAGTTTAATATCGTGTGTAAGTAAAAAAAGAATAAAATATTTTAGTTTGTTTAGAATTAAAAACTCGGTACACTGTAATTCTCTCTTATATTACCAGCTTTAAATGTTGTAATGCACTTTTTCGTCAACCCACATTCCGCCCATCGAAGATGCATTCCTATTAGCCAATTCCAATGCAGCTCGCACTTCAGCCATCTTCCTACTGGATGCTTCAGTTTGGACAAAGCCTGGCGCCAGCTGCTGCTGCTGCTGTTGCTGCAGCTCTTTCGACTGTCGCAGCGCTGCTTTACTAGCAGCCAGGACTAAAAAGTCCAGCATCATCTCTAGAATCTCGAATAAGGTGAGCACACTTAGACCGAGCCACAGGCCAACCTAAGGATAGGTGATCGAGTTCGTCAGAATAACTATTATATATATATAAAATGGCCATAGCTATCAATGTACATGGAACCCACAGCTATCCGTCTAGATGGAACTCACAGCTATCAGTGTAGATGGAACCCACAGCTATCAGTGTAGATGGAACCCACAGCTATCAGTCTAGATGGAACCCACAGCTATCAGTGTAGATGGAACCCACAGCTATCAGTCTAGATGGAACCCACAGCTATCAGTCTAGATGGAACCAAGGACCACTGTAGTATAACAGGACGGGAAACTCAAAGATCGTGTAAATTTTTAGAAGGCCGATTTCCTGGAAAAAATACACTGCGGAGATAGGAAAAAGTCATTTTTCAGCACATAATCAATTATTGCTTTTGATCTGGAGCAAGTTCAAATCCGTTAATCTTAGTACAGCATGCCCAACATTAAGCTCCGTTGTTTTTATATAGCTTCGTTTATAAAAGTCTTATTTTCACATATATATATATTATATAATAGTGTCTTGAATCTATATAGACTATAGACTAGCACATTTAATGGCTCAAAATATGATAGCTAAATATTCTTAATTTGGCCTAAATTGTTTGAATTAACAAATTAGCTAAATAGTTTGGCAAAACTAACAGCCAAAAAAGTTAACTAATATAACAGTAGCAACTATATAGCTATAAAGGTACAACAAATTTCAAAATGATTTTAATGCAACCAAGTAAGTTAATTAATTTTTGGCTGTTAGTTTTGCCAAACTATTTAGCTAATTTGTTAATTCAAACAATTTAGGCCAAATTAAGAATATTTAGCTATCATATTTTGAGCCATTAAATGTGCTATAGTCTATAGTCTATATAGATTCAAGACACTATTATATAATATATATATGTGAAAATAAGACTTTTATAAACGAAGCTATATAAAAACAACGGAGCTTAATGTTGGGCATGCTGTACTAAGATTAACGGATTTGAACTTGCTCCAGATCAAAAGCAATAATTGATTATGTGCTGAAAAATGACTTTTTCCTATCTCCGCAGTGTATTTTTTCCAGGAAATCGGCCTTCTAAAAATTTACACGATCTTTGAGTTTCCCGTCCTGTTATACTACAGTGGTCCTTGGATGGAACCCACAGCTATTAGTCTAGATGGAACCCACAGCTATCAGTCTAGATGGAACCCACAGCTATCAGTGTAGATGGAACCCACAGCTATCAGTCTAGATGGAACCCACAGCTATCAGTGTAGATGGAACCCACAGCTATCAGTCTAGATGGAACCCACAGCTATCAGTCTAGATGGAACCCACAGCTATCAGTCTAGATGGAACCCACAGCTCCCACTCTGTGGCGCCCTTACCTGTCCACCCATGTCTGACAGAAGGTCAGTCAACACGTAGGCTTCAACCGATACCTCCGTGTGAGTTTCCGGGTCGTCAAAGAAGACAATCATTTTAACCATGTTTTGTCTGAAATCTCAAGTTACGAGTATTTTGGTTATGATTTAGTTTAGTTTATGGCTAAAATGTTATTCGGTAAAGTGTATTTTGGACTAGTCCTGCACTCACGCTACAAATTCGGATTTCAAATCGGAAGTCATGCTCTTCATAGTTTCACGAACTCCTGGATTGTACATCATAACTTGCTTCATAGCATCGTCCTAAAGTGAAATAAATATTATTGTTAATTATTGTTTTACCTTGACGCTAACTGATTTTTACCTACCTCATAGCCCATGCTTGGCCATTTAGACATCGATAGTGCTGCGTCGTACTTAAACTCGCTGGAATAAAGACGTGATGCTTTGTTTGAGTCACCAGATTCTTGTATGAAGTTTACAGATGAGATAAAATGGCAATAGAGAGATGAGATGGCAATAGAGAGATGACATGGTAATAGAGAGATGAGATAACAATAGAGAGATGACATGGCAATAGAGAGATGATATGGCAATAGAGAGATGACATGGCAATATTGAGATGATATGGCAATAGAGAGATGAGATGGCAATAGAGAGATGAGATGGCAATAGAGAGATGATATGGCAATGGAGAGATAAGATGGCAATAGAGAGATGATATGGCAATGGAGAGATGAGATGGCAATAGAGAGATGAGATGGCAATAGAGAGATGAGATGGCAATGGTGAGATGATATGGCAATAGAGAGATGATATGGCAATGGAGAGATGAGATGGCAATAGTGAGATGAGATGGCAATAGTGAGATGATATGGCAATGGAGAGATGAGATGGCAATAGTGAGATGAGATGGAAATAGAGAGATGACATGGCAATGGAGAGATGAGATGGCAATAGAGAGATGAGATGGCAATAGTGAGATGATATGGCAATAGAGAGATGATATGGCAATGGAGAGATGATATGGCAATGGAGAGATGATATGGCAATGGAGAGATGAGATGGCAATAGTGAGATGAGATGGCAATAGTGAGATGATATGGCAATGGAGAGATGAGATGGCAATAGTGAGATGAGATGGAAATAGAGAGATGACATGGCAATGGAGAGATGAGATGGCAATAGAGAGATGAGATGGCAATAGTGAGATGATATGGCAATAGAGAGATGATATGGCAATGGAGAGATGAGATGGCAATAGTGAGATGAGATGGTAGTAGAGAGATGAGATGGCAATAGAGAGATGACATGGCAATAGAGAGATGACATGGCAATAGAGAGATGACATGGCAATAGAGAGATGACATGGCAATAGAGAGATGAGATGGCAATAGTGAGATGATATGGCAATAGTGAGATGATATGGCAATAGAGAGATGATATGGCAATGGAGAGATGAGATGGCAATAGAGAGATGACATGGCAATAGAGAGATGATATGGCAATGGAGAGATAAGATGGCAATAGAGAGATGATATGGCAATGGTGAGATGAGATGGCAATAGAGAGATGAGATGGCAATAGAGAGATGACATGGCAATAGAGAGATGACATGGCAATAGAGAGATGATATGGCAATGGAGAGATAAGATGGCAATAGAGAGATGATATGGCAATGGTGAGATGAGATGGTAGTAGAGAGATGAGATGGCAATAGAGAGATGACATGGCAATAGAGAGATGACATGGCAATAGAGAGATGATATGGCAATGGAGAGATAAGATGGCAATAGAGAGATGATATGGCAATGGTGAGATGAGATGGCAATAGAGAGATGAGATGGCAATAGAGAGATGACATGGCAATAGTGAGATGAGATGGTAGTAGAGAGATGAGATGGCAATAGAGAGATGACATGGCAATAGAGAGATGACATGGCAATAGTGAGATGAGATGGCAATAGAGAGATGACATGGCAATAGTGAGATGAGATGGTAGTAGAGAGATGAGATGGCAATAGAGAGATGACATGGCAATAGAGAGATGAGATGGCAATAGAGAGATGAGATGGTAATAGAGAGATGAGATGGCAATAGAGAGATGACATGGCAATAGAGAGATGAGATGGCAATAGAGAGATGACATGGCAATAGAGAGATGACATGGCAATAGTGAGATGAGATGGTAGTAGAGAGATGAGATGGCAATAGAGAGATGACATGGCAATAGAGAGATGAGATGGCAATAGAGAGATGAGATGGCAATAGAGAGATGAGATGGCAATAGTGAGATGAGATGGTAGTAGAGAGATGAGATGGCAATAGAGAGATGACATGGCAATAGAGAGATGAGATGGTAATAGAGAGATGAGATGGTAATAGTGAGATGAGATGAGACTAGCCATTGTGAGCAGCTGGCAAGTGTTACGAGGTGGTACATTGAACTCACTCGCACTGACTCTGGCATCCTGCACGGCAGGTAGAAAATGCGGACTCTTCAATGCCTTGCATGCAGACGGCTGCGTTTGGAGTTTTGGAAGTGGTTCTGCTGGTTAACCTGCTATCGAGAGTTGCACTAGAGTGACCACGGGGGCATTTCAAATATCCACATTTTTCTTTTTTGTATCTCCTAAAATGTTCAACCAATCGCCATGAAAATCCACTCTAAACGATGAGACAACGGCATCGTCGAGACATTCAACGATTCTCGTCGGGCTTGTCTGGTGGCAAAAACACCACCGATATAGGCAAACATATTCTGTTCACAAAACTTAATTATGTATACATGTCGGCTATTGTAGTTGACTATATTGTATTGATTATATACCTTTTTACGTTCTATTTGATAAAAACTGCAACCAATTTGGCCACGGCTCAGCCTGACGCAGCCGCAGCAATTTTCTATAGACAGCCGCCGCTAGCAGCAATTGATTTGGTAAAAACTGCGAGCTATTTTGCCAGCTTGAAGATAGCATTCTTATCATTCTTATCATCACTCTGATGGCGAATCGTGGGCCGTACCAAAATATAAGTCAGCTGGATCGAGAGCGAATCGTGAGAGCGTACAGGAATGGCGACGACTGGAGAGAACTTGGCAGAATGATGGGGATGAAGAAACCGACAGTGAGGAACATCGTGACCACGTATGAACAAACTGGTAGAGTTGGCACTCTGCCAAAAGGAGGAGTGAAGAGGATGGCGCTGACGGAGGCTATGGTGAACACCATTGTTCAATTCGTTGAAGGTCAACCTACTGCGACGCTGCAACAAATGAGAGAGCACCTGCTGCACCAACACAATGACGTTGCCAACGTGAGTCTGACCACTATCAGTCGTGCTCTGGATGGTCGCCTCATCACCCTGAAGTTGCTGCGCCAGGTACCTGTGAACTGGAACATGCCTGTTACAAAGGAGGCGCGAAGGACGCACGTCGAATGGATGCTGGACGAGGGAAGCCAGGTGAACACCATTTTCATGGACGAGTTTGGGGTGAATATCTGGACGGCGAGGACTCAAGGCCGCTCTGCGAAGGGGCTCCCAGCTGTGACTGTCGTCAGCGGACATCGTGGGCAGAATCTCACCATCTGCCTGGCCATCTCGCAACTCGGCCTCATTCACAGCACTCTCGTTGAAGGAGGCTTTAAGAACGAGCACTTCGTGGAATTCCTCTAATATACTATATTATTAAATTATACACCTAATGGATTCGCCGAAGAGGTTTATGCAGAGCAATGTTTGTTGTCCTTGTCACCAGGGTCTTCGACAAGAATCGCTGAACATCTCGCCGATGCTGACTCAGACGCCTTTAAAAGTCAGTTCATCGTAAAGAGCGGAAAATCTTTGTCCATTTGGTGGGCTTTCACGACAATCGGTCATTCGGTTTGACAGCTATCGTTGTCGCGAAAGCGTGAGTTATTATTAACCAATCCGGTTCTCTGTACACCCTTGTGGTAATCTATTTTCTTACCCCTGTTATCTGCCCTTCTCTATCTATTATCAATTTTGTCGCTGTCCCTTTCCGCTAACCCCCCTCCAGTCTAGCGTCTGCCCCCTTTCTGTCCTAGCATATCAAAATTTATAATATATCGTTTGAGGCCCGAGGTAGAGTGGCGTTCGTTCTTCTGGTGCATCGGTGATTGCCATTTGACTCATAACTCTAACATAGC
Source organism: Macrostomum hystrix (assembly GCA_950097015.1). NCBI lineage: Eukaryota > Metazoa > Platyhelminthes > Macrostomidae > Macrostomum > Macrostomum hystrix. Next base: position 6,584,986 of record CATNEN010000001.1, read on the forward strand.
GAAAGTTCGAATGAAATCAATTTATTTACAATCGTGAAGTAGGCAGCGGGTATTTGAACTAGCCCCTGTTGTCTTTCATTCTTCTGTTAACAATGATATGATACGAATCTTACCCGCACTGCTCAAAGTACCCGAGGTCGAGTTGTAATTGTAGGCGCAAATAGGCAAAGCTGGAGTGCTCGAATGATTCGATGGCGGCAATTTAGGCGAACTGCAGTTGCATGAGCGCTCAGTGTTGCGTTGAATACAAGTTTTAAGGCACTCCTGTTAGTTCATAAATAAATCTATGTTGAACGTCCAAGTTAGTTTTCATTGAAAAAGTACTTCACTTAATCCCAATACGATACCATTTTAGTGTAGTTGACATTAGGTAGGGCCCACAGGCTGGTAGTGCTGTACATGTTGATTTCCGAGTTGGCTTTCTCATAGTCCACCGCGCAGTTATCAGCGTACGGACTGCCGAGTAGCTTCTTGTAAGTCTGAATGTTTGAATAGGTAGATTAATTTAGACATGCGTGCAGAAAGGAAAATCCGTGGAAATATCGCGGAACAGCCATTCTATTTTTGGCTCTAAGAAGCATTGCACGTGACTTCTTTTCCGCAAACATGGAGAATCCGCGGAAATTCCGCGTAACACCCGGTCTAATTTTAGCTCAAAAATCTTGCGCGTGACTTTTTGTCAGCCAATAGAAGAGCGCTGCGCCAGACCAGCCAATCAGAAACGTCTATGAGCGTCGTGCTTTCTTGTATTATTATGAAGTAAATTAGCGAGCGCACGAAAACTGACCTGTTTAATCCCAATATATGTCTCCCTTCCAGGTGACACGCGAATTCCCGACTCCTCCGGAAACGGTTGCACTGTGGGCTCGTGAAGCACTACGACAATGCCGGCTGATTGAGCAACGGTGCTCACGTATTCAGTTTGATCGATGAAGAGAGTCAATGTGAGGCCAAAAAGTGGGCCCTGCTGTTTCACAGACACTCTTGTTGAGTTAGTCGCGGCAGCATTGAAAGTGTAGCAGTTGCCATAAGTCGGATGCAGGAAGCGAGTGAAGTTTCTGGAGGGTTAAGCAGCAAATGAAAAAAAAGATAATTGCAGGAGGGCTATGGGCAACTGCACATTGTTTGGTGACACTAGACCCGCAGCGAGCGAGGATGAAATTCTGCCCATATACTACTCACTATGGACTGGCCTGATAACACTCTCACTATACTGATTGGGTAGATATTTCGCTGACTCCTGAGCACACACGCACACACATGCACACATACAGGTGTGTACATCTGCCCTGACTTTCTCATAGTCAGGCAGTGTACACTCTCACTTTGCCTTGGAGATTTGCCCTTAAAGGCGTAAATTGCACAGCAAGCCCCCAAGCCTTCTCTCTACGGCTGCGCCCCAAATAAATGTGGCCTCGCTACGGAATCGAGCCCCTGCAGTATATGAAACAGATTATAATTAAGACAATGGGCAAAAAGTTTACAGATTTTTTGGCTTGGTCAGTTGTCGACAGACTTTAACGAGCGAATGCCTTGAAGTTCAAGGCGGAATCTATTTGACTATAGGGGCTGGACTGATATTATCTTGATGAGGCAACAGAAAGATGAAACAGGGGAGAGATGAGACACTGGAGAGATGAGACACTGGAGAAATGAGACACGGGGGAGATGAGACACGGGGAGAGATGAGACACGGGAGAAAGATAAGACACGGGACAGATGTGACACGGGAGAGATGAGACACGGGAGAGATGAGACGCGGAAGAGATGAGACACGGGAGAGATGAGACACCGGGATAGAGACACGGGAGAGATGAGACACCGGGATAGAGACACGGGAGAGATGAGACACCGGGATAGAGACGCGGGAGAGATGAGACACGGGATAGAGACGCGGGAGAGATGAGACACCGGGATAGAGACACGGGAGAGATGAGACACCGGGATAGAGACGCGGGAGAGATGAGACACGGGAGAGATTAGACACCGGGATAGAGACGCGGGAGAGATGAGACACCGGGATAGAGACACGGGAGAGATGAGACACCGGGATAGAGACGCGGGAGAGATGAGACACGGGGATAGAGACGCGGGAGAGATAATACGAGGTCAGAAGTCAGAAGTCGTAAGTGACCTCGTACACGAAGTCAGAAGTTTCAGGTCATAAGACTTGCTCTAATCAAAATATTTACACACAATGGTTCGAGCGTCGGACTCAAGACTTGAAGGTCGGAGTTTCGATTCCTAGCTCCACTGAAATATTGTGTCCTATATCAAGAGACTTAACTCTGCATGGCTTCAGTTCTCTCAGCTCTTAAATCGGCACCATCATCAGCGCAATAGCTGCGGCTGTGCCGTCGGCTGCACATCTGACCCAATTGGGGCACGTGTGATCAACTATATTACAATTATTAGTCGCAGACGGTCACAATAAATAAGCAACTCACGCCGAGCTGCAATAGCTAGTTCCCATGCTGCAGTCCGTTATGAGGTCGTCAATCTGGTAGCCGATGCTTGTCTTCACCGTATCAGTCAACGAATTGTAGAAATCCAGAAACATGTAGTTCATCTGGACACTATCCGGTACAGCTTTATAGTTCATTGCGCTGAGATTTCTAGTAGTTCCCGAGCTGTACATAGACGATGTGAGTCCGCTAAACTGTAGGATGACAATAGAATGGGATATTAATCGTGGGACGTTTCTGAGTCGTCAGATGAAGCATGGATCTTTGAATTTAGAAACTGGATCGACAACTACCCGCCAAACCCCAATTTTCCGGACGAAAATACACTGGGCAGATAAAAAATATCAAGCAACAGATTTTCAAAAAAGATAGTTTCACAAGAACTTACAGAACTGGTTGGCGATGATCCTACACCTCGCTTTATGCGTTTAACTGAAATCCGGTTTCGTGAGGCATTTATTAATCAATTTTAAACAAGTATAAACGTTTGTTAAACTTGTGACTTTTGTTTCCCTATCTTTAAATCACCTGTAGGGGCGCTCATAGCGGATGTGACATACTCGTATTTTGGTGTCACTGTAGTTGCAGCTGCCATCGACGCTGATGTTGCAACTGAGTGTAGAATTAAATCAAAAAGTGTAATTTGCTTAGGTCGAATTTAGCAGAAATCAATGTAATCGGATCTTATGGTTTCATGATGGGATCTTATGGTTTCATGATGGTATCCTATGGTTTCATGATGGTATCCTATGGTTTCATGATGGTATCCTATGGTTTCATGATGGTATCCTATGGTTTCATGATGGTATCCTATGGTTTCATGATGGTATCCTATGGTTTCATGATGGGATCTTATGGTTTCATGATGGGATCTTATGGTTTCATGATAGGATCTTATGGTTTCATGATAGGATCTTATAGTTTCATGATGGGATCTTATGGTTTCATGATGGGATCTTATGGTTTCATGATGGTATCCTATGGTTTCATGATGGGATCTTATGGTTTCATGATGGGATCTTATGGTTTCATGATGGTATCCTATGGTTTCATGATGGGATCTTATGGTTTCATGATGGGATCTTATGGTTTCATGATGGGATCTTATGGTTTCATGATGGTATCCTATGGTTTCATGATGGGATCTTATGGTTTCATGATGGGATCTTATGGTTTCATGATGGTATCCTATGGTTTCATGATGGTATCCTATGGTTTCATGATGGGATCTTATGGTTTCATGATGGGATCTTATGGTTTCATGATAGGATCTTATGGTTTCATGATAGGATCTTATAGTTTCATGATGGGATCTTATGGTTTCATGATGGGATCTTATGGTTTCATGATGGTATCCTATGGTTTCATGATGGGATCTTATGGTTTCATGATGGGATCTTATGGTTTCATGATGGTATCCTATGGTTTCATGATGGGATCTTATGGTTTCATGATGGGATCTTATGGTTTCATGATGGGATCTTATGGTTTCATGATGGGAGCTGAGTGTTTTCATGATGGGATCTTATGTTTTCATGATGGGATCTTATGTTTTCATGATGGGAGCTTAATGGTTTCGTGATAGGATCTGCACAATTTACAGTCGCTCCCTTACTGTCGGTCGTGTTTCCTGTATTAGTGGAACTAGCACTCGCAGGAATGGTAGAGCTGCCACTCGCTGATGCCCTTGAATCCGAGCTGCTTGAGTTGCTTGAAGAAGAACTTGTTGAGGTAGCTAGTTGTAAAAAATGTACGGTGTATTCAGGTTTATAAAATGCTATAAACCTAATTCAGATTCGTTGCAAATTTATATGCAGAGCTTTTTTAAATATTCGGTTTGTTTAAAACGATATTGCAATAGTTAGATGTAAAAGATTCCAAACTGTTAGACACGAGATTTCAAAATATTAGAGACGAGATTCAAAAGTGTTAGATATAAGATAAAAAAGTGTTAGACACGAGATTTCAACCTGTTAGACACGAGATTCAAAAGTGTCAGACACGAGATTCAAACGTGTTAGACACGAGATTCAAACGTGTTAGACACGAGATTCCAAACTATTAGACACGAGATTCGAAAGTGTTAGACACTTTATTTAAGAGTTTATATTTCCAGTATATATTTTATATAAGAATTCATTTGATAGATTTAATTTGTAAATTAGAATACAGATCTTACCTGTTCCGCTCATGACAGCCCTCACTCTGGACTGCCTGGCTGGGCTCTGGTTGCACAGAGTGACAGCAGGGAACGGTCTTGGCAGATTTATCTCGGAGCCCCTGACCACGGTTATCGGATAGCTGTAGAACTTGTCCACTATGGCTTTGATTTGTATTACGGTAAGGCCTGAATGCGCGTTGCAAAATTAATTATTGGCTTATGGTTGGCTTTAGATCTCAGGAGAATGAGAGAGACTGAGAGAGAATGAGAGACTGAGAGAGACAAGGTGAGACTGAGTGAGACTGAGTGAGATTGGGTGAAACCGATTGAGACTGAGTGAGACCGATTGAGACTGGGTGAGAGAGAGACTGAGAGAGATAAAGACTGAGAGATAGCGGCAGAGAGATATTGAGAGAGACTGAGAGATATAGAAACTGATAGAGACTCAGCGAGACTTAGAGACAGAGAGACTAGGAGATACTATAGGAGAGACTGAGAGAGACAGAGACTGAGAGAGGGAGAGAGGGGGAGAGAGAGGGAGAGAGAGCAGGAGAGAGGAGAGAGGACACTGCCCATTGAATTTCAAAAATCTAATGTTGGAATCGATTCCGATATGTATCGAAAAAATTGAAATCTGGATTCGAACCAAGGCAACTCCAGACGCGTTTCGCTCTTGTTGGAGCAGTAGAGTAGAGCTTCAGCCATTTGGCTATAGGCGCTTGTTCAAATCCAGCTTTCAACTCCAACATATCGTAATCGATTCGGCAGCGCCCCGCAACTCAATCCATACTCACTCAACTCCATGGCACTGACTCGGTCGTACGAGACGCCGGTGCTGGCCTGGGAGAGCGGGAGAGAGGAGAGACAGAGACAGTCACTCACTCAGTCCGGCCAGCAGAAGCAGAGTCCAGAAGATCTTCTTCATGGTTCCATCACTCCGGGTGATGTTAGGCAAGCCGTGCATGCCAATGTTGTGACCCCAGCTGATGGCCAACTCAAGAAACGAACTCCCAGCTTTCAGTTCATTGCTAGTTGGATGCATTGAAAGCTCGCGCGATGCGGAATTGCCATCATCGAGTGGAATTTTCTTCTCGATATGCATGATCAGTAATAAAGATTTTCTGATTTCCAATGATATATCACAGCGTTTGCTGTCATGTAGATTAATTGGCCATCTCCTATGTGATATATAGTCAAAGATGTAGCTTCGGTTGCCAATAGCAACGCAAGCCGGAATTGTCAACAATGGAAAAACTTCCTATTTTAGCATCATCCAAACGAAAAATTATTGGATAGGTGCGTTGCCATTCCTTATTAGCACGTAGTTATATAATTAACAATCTATGATAATTGATTGATTGGTTGTGACGCTGAACACTCTAATATTGTCCACGAAAGAAACGTGCAGCTCGACTTGACTATGCCACAATATACAGAGCCCAGTACAATCGCCATTGTCCCTCTTAACAATGCCGGTCAAGTTGTAAGTGCAGCCAAATATCTGCAAATAATTCTGTTAATGAGGCGCCCTTTTCGTCAGACTAACGCCCACTGCACATTCCCCACGAACTCTCTCGAAAAAAGTAAGAGCTTTTGGATTTTAAGTACTCCCATTTAGGCACCAATTTCCATTCTAACAAAAATCCTTCAAATAAAAGTGTAGCAAAACACTACAGACTTTTATTGCCTAATTCGGTTAATTGGTTAGTGTTCAGCTAACTGAATAGGTAATTTAGCTTTCGTTTATTATGCGCATTTTTCGAGATTTTCCGGGTTCGTTCTCGGTCCTTTTGTCAGTGGCTGAATTTACCAGATTTTGGTCCAATAAAAACGATTATAAATTCTGTGTAATAAAACATTCGTTTAATAATGCCTACATAATAATTAGTAGTGAAGTCCTAATAAAATAGTATTTAGTGATTATTTTTATTTTTGCTTCATTACAAGCCATTATAAAAATGTAGTGAGAACTCAGGAGAAATATTCTTTACTTTATATTTGACATTTATTTTGAATTTTAAATTAATTTGATTTACTTTTTACATTAAGTTTCACTTTTCTATTTAAACGCGCACGCAATCTATTGGTGTTGATTTATTATTTTTTTTAAAATAAGGTAAATTATTCGTAATTGGATAATTTATTTAATTCAAATAATTTAATTGCTTTATTTTGTATTGTAAGTAAAACAAAGCTTAATAACGTGATTTTTATATCGGAAACCAGCTCAGTAAAAACATTTCCAGTGCTTCATTTTTAAGAAAATTGCGCTCGTATAGTTTATCAAACTCAATTTAAATATTGTTTCAAGATTTTAATAACAGACACAGAAAGTAAGTTAACTTTTGCTTAGAAAGTAAAATAAATACTTTCTAATAGAAAATTCTCGATAGCAAATAGACTGCTAGCTGTTGAATTAAAAAAGCGAGGAATATATAGCATTATACAACGAGTATACAGCTGTATATAGTACAGTATACTCGTATGTAGTGAAATCGGTCAATTTATTGATAAGCTTGGTTGCTATAGTCACTGAAAGTCACTGAATAAAATAGACATTATACGTGTGCAGATTCTAACACAGCTATTAACTATAAATCAATGAATTGATGAGAAAGACGAAAATGAGAGTAGTAGATAAAATCCATAAAACTACAGCAGGAAAAGCTATAAAAGTTCAAAATACTGAGTTCTTTATCACGATCGATTCAATGAAACTTGTGAATTGTGAATAAATATTAGTTGACAGTAAAATATATGCTTGTGGTTTGCAAACACAGTATAGACAGAGGACTTAAGAGCTAAAATATAAGAAACAAAATAGATTAAAGTTCAATACATTAAGTGATTCCTTTGTCTATCTGTCTATCTGTCTTCCCCTGTCTCTGTCGAAAAAGCAAGATTCTGCAAGATTCAGGGACTGAAGTCTCAGATTCAGGGACTGATGTCTGAGGGATTCAGGGACTGATGTCTGAGGGATTCAGAGACTGATGTCTGAGGGATTCAGAGACTGATGTCCGAGAGATTCAGAGACTGATGTCTGAGAGATTCAGAGACTGATGTCTGAGGGATTCAGAGACTGATGTCTGAGAGATTCAGAGACTGATGTCTGAGGGATTCAGGGACTGATGTCTGAGGGATTCAGGGACTGATGTCTGAGAGATTCAGAGACTGATGTCTCAGAGATTCAAGCACTGATGTCTGAGAGATTCAGGGACTGATGTCTTAGAGATTCAGGGACTGATGTCTGAGGGATTCAGGGACTGATGTCTTAGAGATTCAGGGACTGATGTCTGAGAGATTCAGGGACTGATGCATGAGGGATTCAGGGACTGATGTCTTAGAGAATCAGGAACTCATGTCTGATAGATTTGGAGGCTGAGGTCCCTGAATGCACACACAATCAGGCAGGTGCTTCATTCCGGCGCTGAATCCTCAATTGTGGTTGCTTGAGCTCTCCTGCAGCGACACCTCGTAGGACTCGCTACGAACAGGCCTTTGCAGGTTGAGCTTGTGCTTCAGTGACCACGTAGCTGAGGCCAACGAGCTGCTTTTACGAAATCGAATCTGATGATCGCGCACCTTAGCAGCGGTCAGGTAGGCTAGTTGGACCAGCATTTCCAGAATTTCAAATATTGTTAGCACGCTGAGGCCGAGCCATAGTCCGACCTGTTGTTTTAAAATGCAGAAATTTATCTTGAATCGGGCAATCCTTAAGCTCCAGTTGACTTTTAGGAACTTCTGAGCAGTTTCAGGGACTTCTATATTGATTTTCGTAAACTTCCAGAAACTTATAAGGACTTCTAATGATTTTCAAGGACTTCCAATGACTTTCAGTGACTTCCAAGGACTTTCAGGGACGTCCAAGGACTTTCAGGGACTTTCAAGGATTTTCAGGAATTCCAAGGACTTTCAGGGACTTCCAAGGACTTTCAGGGACGTCCAAGGACTTTCAGGGACTTCCAAGGACTTTCAGGGACGTCCAAGGACTTTCAGGGACTTCCAAGGACTTTCAGGGACGTCCAAGGACTTTCAGGGACTTCCAAGGACTTTCAGGGACGTCCAAGGACTTTCAGGGACTTCCAAGGACTTTCAGGGACGTCCAAGGACTTTCAGGGACTTCCAAGGACTTTCAGGGATTTTCAGGAATTCCAAGGACTTTCAGGGACTTCCAAGGACTTCTAAGGAATTGCAAATACTTTCAGTAACGTCCAGCAATTTTTAAGGACCGTTCAAAAATGTCTTTAAACTACCTGACCGCCGGTGTCCGACAGAGCTGCGTCGATGGTGTAGCCAGGCTGCGATGTGTGCTGATGAAGCACCTGGCCCTTTAGGAACACCGTCAGCTTCACTATGTTGCGCCTGCGAGTGCGTCGCGTAGTGGATTTTTTACCCTAAAGCTAGATCCAAAGCTTTTTTCGTAAATAGAACAATCAAACCAATGTACTACTCACTTGACAAAGGCTTGTTTTTCGTCAAATGACGACCCAGAAATAAGATTTTCTCGAATTGTAGCCCCACCGCTCTGGTACAGCATCAGTTGAGCGTCTCTCTGAAAGCCATGGTTTCAAGGTCAATCTTTTTCCATTAAAATTAAGGCCCTCATTGTCTAGCTTTGTTCCCACCTCGTAGTTACTGCTAGGCCAAACGGATGTCGATACTGATGCGTCGTACATCCTCTCTCTGAAAATGTTTATAATAGTGGTTAAATTTTCCCTGAGGCTGGGGTTGAAGGGTAATGGAAGATGGGTTGGAGCGTCATGGAGGATTGGGTTGGAGTGCCACAGAGGATGGGGTTGGAGTGTCACAGAATATGGGGTTGGAGCGTCATGGAGGATGGGGTTGGAGCGTCATGGAGGATGGGGTTGGAGTGCCACAGAGGATGGGGTTGGAGTGTCACAGAATATGGGGTTGGAGCGTCATGGAGGATGGGGTTGGAGCGTCATGGAGGATGGGGTTGGAGCGTCATGGAGGATGGGGTTGGAGTGCCACAGAGGATGGGGTTGGAGTGTCACAGAATATGGGGTTGGAGCGTCATGGAGGATGGGGTTGGAGCGTCATGGAGGATGGGGTTGGAGCGTCATGGAGGATGGGGTTGGAGTGTCACAGAGGATTGGGCTGGAGTGTCAGGGAGCATCTTACTCGCATTCCTGCTTGCACTGAGCGCGGCACTTGGTGAAAGCTTCCCGTTCGACCCGTTGAGCGCAGAGAGCTGAAAAATTTCATGCTGATAAAAATCATTCTGTTATTTCTGAAGTCGCAAAACAGGCCAGAATCTACCGCTCAAACTGATATTCTTCCAGTCGAAGTTGAAGTCGTATCGGCAGACTCCAGTGCTGGCAGTTACCGGGCCGTCTGTTCCATTGATTCCAAGAGTCTCGTTGGCAACCCAGGTGGCCGGAATCCTGGGCGAGCTGCAGCCGCAGACCTGTTCTATGGACTTCTGGGCGCAGGTCTTCATGCAGGCCTGTTTGGTTAGTGACAAATATGGCTTGGTATGGCTTGAGAAATTCGTCACTGTCAATGTTTGAGTTCTCTCCAGGAGTGATTAATGCTGATTTTGGTGACTCAAAAGGTCACTATTTTTACACGTTTGACTCTGGGTATGATAATTAGTGACAAATATATAGTACAGTGTTCAACTTTCAGCAATGCGCACCGTCATTGAGTAGACAATGTTTGGCAGAGCATAGTCAGTGAGCTTTGAGTACATATTCAACTGCTCATTGGCTTCGACCTTATCTTGGCAGTCATCTTTGTAAGGCTTCGGCAGTCGAACAAAGTAGGTCTGGAATAAATTGTAAGTATAGCTTCTTTAACATATTTTCCACCCCCCCTTATACGTTAGGTGATGCTTCGAGTATACAAAAACGTACTACTATATTAAAACAGTATTTTCAGGGAACTGTGAGCCCTTGCGCATCATTTGGCAACAGTCGAAATGCAGACAGTCATTTTGAGGCTATTCTACCCATTCCGCTGTACATCTGCCCTGAATTTCTCATTGTCAGGCAGTGTACGCTCTCACTGTGCCTTGGAGGTTGGCCTTCAAAGTCGTAAATTGTACGTCAAGCCACCATGCAAGCCTTCTCTCCACGGCTGCACCTATAATAAATGAGACCTCCCGGGGCCGAATCGAACTCAGGGACCTTGGTGCGAGTGGCAAACGTGGCAAAAGCTCTGCCAAACAACCCCCTACTCTTAGCGATCTCATGGTTCCTAAATTGCAAGCCAAACAACCCCCTACTCTTAGCGATCTCATGGTTCCTAAATTGCAAGCCATTTTTTTCAAACCTCAGTCAGTCCGATCTGGGTCTCGAATCCTGGCGCAGCGCAGATGCCGCTATCCTCTGGAAATGGCTGCTTATTGGACTCATGAACCGTCACAATAACACCCGCTGATTGGGCCACTGATCCGACATACTCGTCTTGGTTGATGAACAGCAGCAGGTTTAGGCCATAGAGTGGGCCGGGCTGCTCAACCAGCAGTTCCGAGGTGTCCTTCACTTTGGCGTTGAATGTGAAACAATTGCCATAGATGGGGTGCAGATAGGTCGTAAAGTTTCTGTGGAGATATAATACGGTAATACGGCTATCATCTATGATAATATATAGATGCAAATGACAATTAATACTGAAGTAGATGTGTCCATGGACTGTAGGCTGCCACATCCATTCGAATTTCTACCTCAGGCAGGTAATGCTGACGGTACCCAATTTACAGCTTGATGATAAACTAAAGCACTCGCAAGTTTTTCCTCCAACGCTACGATTCGAACTTGTGACCTTTGGGTGCTTCCAGTGCTTATTCCATTCTCTAGAATGCATATAAAAATGATTGTAGCTTGTTGTAGTATCAGCCCTGGAAGTCGGGGGTTCGATTTCCGACTCTACAATAACTAATTGGGCTTTTTGGCAAGACACTTAACTCTGCATTGCTTCAGTTCACCCAGCTGTTAAATGGGTACCAGCATCAGCTGGGATAATTGAAGGTGGGTGTGGCGTCCCCCCAGTCCATGGACTGAACAGCTGTACGCATCAGCTGGGGTGATTGAGGGTAGGGAGTCATGTCCGCCAGTCCATGGACTGATAATTCGTACACAGCCTTCAGTTGCGCCATGCAGTAGCTGCGGCTGTGCTTTCTTTCGGCAGCACATGTGGCTTCTCGCGAGCAACAAAATGCTAAGCAATGGACAATATTGTTTCAATAATTGCACTAATTCGCTCACTCCTTATTGCAATTCACGCCGCCGAAACTGCAATCGATAAGAAATTCGCTGATATCGAAGCCAACAATGGAACGCCAGTCTGTGCTGAGCGAGTGATAATAATCCAGGAACATGCAGTTCACTCCAACCGAGTCCGAGATGGAATTTACAGTCTTGTCCTTGGCTGTCACAAAGGAATATACGCTTCCAGTTAAAGCATCTGCCTGAAGTAACATGTTTGTTATCGTTAGTTTGATATGAGACATGATATTTTGTGATAACTCAAACCGTTCAATAAGTTAAAAGAATCACTGTGCTTACCGTGCTCATAGGATTATCCGAACCACGACCTGAAAAAAATGGAAGAATTTAGTAATAACGAAGTACGGCAATATTCCAAATGCATTCGTATTAGTAACAGTTTTAGTAGTAAGTAGTAGTAGTAGTAGTAGTAGTAGTAGTAGTAGTAGTAGTAGTAGTAGTAGTAGTAGTAGTAGTAGTAGTAGTAGTAGTAGTAGTAGTAGTAGTAGTAGTAGTAGTAGAAGTTGTAGCGCTCAACTTGAATTAAGAGCATGCTTCCGAATTCAATTTGTCGTGGATGGTAGAAAAAATTTTTTTAAGTGTGTTTTGAAACTGATAAATTCGACAAAGAACTTTCGAAAGTAAAGGGGCTCAAATTGCTAGTCCATTATACTATTTCGTTCAAGCTGCGAATTTAACTAACTAAAATGCTTGAGTCAACGATGGAGTAGCACATATTTTGAAGACTTTTAAGTTGAAGTGGTAAAACTTTTTACCACTTCAAGTTTACTATCATGGCTCTATTAGTCTACTATATACGTTAGCTAAATCGCTAATTATAATTTTAAAAAACTTACCATTTGAAGCTGACTGTTTCACCAGCGAAATTCTTGCAGGGCTCTGATTGCACAGAGTGACAGCTGGAAAAGGCCTTGGTATGACAAGTTCGTCTGAGTCTTCTCGTCTGATAGGATAACTGGTGTAACGGGTGACAATCACCTGGATCTGCCAGACCATTGCGGCTGGAGTTAATTAGATATTGTAGGGAGCTTGAACCGAGCTTGAGTTTGCGAGCTGTTTTTTCCAAATGTTTTTTCTTATTTAATAAGAGAACTACGAGTATCAAACTATCGTTTGGAGTTCTATGGATGTACGAGCTAAATATTCATTTATCGAATGATTGACTGCTTGATTAGTTGAATATTGACTTATATTCGTTTAATGGAAGATAGTTTAATTAAAGTTTTAGTTAATTGATTGATAATCGGATTAGAGGAACTGATTGACTGATTAATATTCGATTGGGGGTGGTGGTAGAGCGGTCTGCCTCTCGCACAATGGTCCCTGAGCTCGATTCCGCGGCGAGGCCACATTCATTTGGGGCGCAGCCGCTGGGGGAGAAGGCTTGGTGGCTTGTTGTGCAATTTACGCCCTCGAGGGCCAACCTCCAAGGCATAGTGAGAGTGTACACTGCCTGACGACGATAAATTCAGAGCAGACACACCTGTGTGAGCGTGAGCCTACGTACTGTATCTGTATGCGCGTGTGCTCAGGAGTCAGCGAAATGTACAGAATTGCATCTTCGCTGGCTGCGGGTCTAGTGTCATCAAATGGTTAACCATTGCCTGCAGCCCTCCTGTGGTTATTATTTTTACTTATTATTACTATTGATATCGGCTAGTTTGATTGAGCGAATGAAAAGCTTGACTCACTCATTCCGCCGAGCAGCAACAGGGTCCACGCTGCCTTCTGAAATCTATTGTTAGTTCTCGATATATTCGCCAGTCCGTGCATGCCAGTGTGGTTGGCCCAGTTACTGGCCAGCGTGATTAGCGAGTTCCGGACCCGGCTGCTACTGGACTCATTGTCGCGATCGCTAACGCTTTTAGTATGAGTGTAGTTGTTGTTATTTAGCACAGAAATGCCTATGGTTGATTTCTGATCTACCGGTAAAGTTTCTGCTACTGACGACATCTGCTCGAAAAGTAAAGTGTCCAAAGAAATTTAGAAACGTTTTGAGTCCTATTTCTCAGCAGAAGACCAACTGTCAATGTGTCAGCCTTTTTATCCCAAAATAGTCTCGATCGATGTGAAATTAATACCAATCCAAATGTGACAGAGCGCTCACTTAGATTAATTACTATAGGCTATGTATGGTAGATGTGAAAGATAATAAATATCATCTAGTTAGCACCCTTAATTGGCAGCTGCAATCCATGCTAAAAGCAGGAAGTGGATAATAAAGGACAAATCTGTTATCCATACACTAGTGCTAGATTGCATTTGCTGGAGTGTTTTCTGAATTCTAACCAATTTTTTCTGGTTAATCAATATCAAACACAGAAAATAGCATAGTAAGCAAACATTGAGTGAACTAATGTAATCACTGCAGATATGCAATGACAATGCTTTGATTGATTTGATTGCTCTCTCTCGCGCTCTCGACGTCAAAACGAAGCGTTTTAAATTAGCTAATTTTTTTATTCAATTTGCAATATCACCTAGCTATGTAGGCATGATTGTGAGTTGGAGTCAAATGTTCAAAAGAGCAGTCTTGATTCGATTTTAAAGAGATATTCTAATAAAAAAAGTATGTCTGTTCAAATTCGTTTCTTCTTTGTTTACAGGGGTCGTAGCCTAGGAATTAAAGCGCCAGACTCATGTCTTGGAGGTCGGGGGTTCGATTACCGACTCCACTGGAACAAGTTTTATTCTTTTAGCAAGACAGCAAACTCTGATGCAATTCACTCAGGTTTTAAATCAATACCAGCATTAGCTGGGATAATTGAGGGGTAGCTGTGGCTGTGCTGTCAGCTGCACATCGGGCCTAATTAAGACAGGTATGCCTATCATATAGTTTTATTGTTTCCAATCTAACTAAAACAGAAATCTAAGTTCTGATTACCAGTTTGTAACTGTGTTGGCTTATTTGGTTTTAAAAACGACAGTTCTATGATAAGAATTTCTAGCTCGTAGAAACACAAGACTAAACAGTAGGCATTTAGGGACAGAAGGACGAATTATTTACAAAAATGTTGGAAGCTACTGATTGCTACTAAAAAGCTGAAAATTTACCAGTCTGTTAGAAAGAGCAGTTATAAAACATATCAACGTGGGAAGAACTTCAAAAATTGAGTTTATTTGTGTACATAAACAAATATTAGTATTTCTTTTCGTTGTCCAAATCTCTCTGACGACGGGCGTTGACTTTGCGAATAATGATCTGCATCATCTTGTCGGTGAACACTCGCCTGTCCGACTCTTCCATCTCGTCTAGTTCGCCTTCGCGTAGGACCCTGCCAAACACCTGGCGTTCCGCATCCCGCATATCTTCCGTGTGCTGTACAATTCCCAGACGAGTGACGTCGTTCAGCACGTCCGTGTGAGCGCCGGAGCCGTGACAGGCTGACCGATTTTTTATTTGAAGGGGGTGACAATTAAATCTAGTATATTAGACTGGCTAAAATACCCCCCATTGACTATAGAAAATGTATGTTCACATTCAAGATAAAACCTTGTACCTAAAGACTTCTGGCTTTACGAGAGGAATTAAGTATAATAGACTTGCTATAGTTTAGTATAGCAGCTGTTAGTACCATTATGTTACTATTTTTCTTGTTTCTTCTTGTTCGGAAGTATCTACTTTAACAGCAAGAGCAAAAGGAACTAAAAAATTACCTTTTCTGGCTGCATGGGCGGTTGCCTCAACCATGCCGACAATCATCTCCAGAGCTTGCGCCTCAGGCTCCAGTTCATGCACCGTATTCTGCGCCTTCTTGTACCAAGGCAGCGGCGAGTAGTGCGTAGCTCTGCTAGGCGGCGGCGGGAACAGAAACAGCTCGCCGGCGCCAGACTCGCCAGTGGCCGGTCGATTCCAGCCAGCGGTGCCTAGTCGCAGTGTGGCGTCTCCCGCGCCCTCCTGGCCCTTGCGCAGTTCCATCCGCAAGCGTCGCATCTCCTCTTCGTGTCTTTGCTGATCTTCAAGTCGGCGAAGTTTCTCAGCGCGCACCTGCTCGTCTAGGTATTCGCGATCGCGCCTTAACCGTATGAGCTCCTCTGCGTCCTCCTTGGCTTGTCGCTCGCGTTCGATTCGCAGCGCCTCTTCAGCGGCTTCGCGTTTCACTTCGCTCCGGTGAAGCTCGTCCTCCAGGCCGAAGATGCGCTGCTTGTCTGCTTCACGCTGAACTCGGCGGCGCTCTCGCTCGTCGGCTCGAACCCGATCGGCGCGGCCTTCTTCAACCAGCCATTGGCGCCAGTTGGGCTGAATGCCTCCGTCTACACGGCCAGTGTTTGGGTCTGCATAATGGCGAACAAAGGTGTTACGTACGCTTCGAGATCAGATATTGCTTCACACCTCTAAATCCCTTTTTGTTATTTTGATAGATCCTCGATAATACCCAACCAGTTGGACCAGACTACAGCTATGTACAGCTATTCAGTCCGTGGAATGAGGGCGCCGAACCGCCATACTCAACTAAATTTATATTTCCAGCTGAATGCATTGAAGCTATGAGTACTTAAGCACACATTTTTTACCGGGCTTCCGGTAGAAAAGCAAAGGGCAAGAGGGCTAACTATCCCTAACTCATACCTGTAGGCAACCTCCTTGCAAATATCATTGTTAGTAAGGTGATCAGCTGATAATCTACTCACTCTGAGTTGGATCCAGAATCGGCGCCGTCTTATCAAAGTTGATGAGTCTGTACAGGTCCGAGAAGTAGAACCTGTTGATGAGGTACTGAAAGTCTCGCGCCTGCAGCTTCAAGCCCTCGGTCTTGAGCGCCTTCTCGAAAGCTGCCAGCTAAAAGGAGGATTTCAAACATCGTTTTTGCATCGATCACGGCTAATAGATCACGATACGAGCTACCTACGTTTGCACCAGCTTTCAGGGGCGCCTTCATCAGGATGAAATAGCAGGCCACAGAGATGGCTAAGAATTCCTCTTGCAGGCCTGGCATGTCCAGCGACACCACGTATTGATCCCAGATAAACAGCAGGGCGTCCATGCTCAGAATACCTAAAATGAAATTGACGTCTTTGGGTTGTCGACACTCGACCCGCAGCCAACTGGGAGATTTCACCCGCTGAACCTTGAGAACACACAATTCCACTTGACGTAAATCGCCTAAAAGCCCACAAGCCTTGTACAAGGACCACTAGGAGTAAAGGAACTCCTATCTGCGACTAAGTGTGGCCTTTCTCAGAAAGTCTCGCCCAGGGACATTGCCATTTATCCACTAGACTCCTAGTTGAATTATACATCGTTATTTAGGTACCCGGCCCTGAGGTACCACGGGGATATTTCAGATACCCACTGCCAACTCTACGTTAGCTCCCAAACCGATTTATGGTGGTTTTTTACTCACCGACAAAGAATGGCTTGAGCATAGTCTTCATTAGTGGCATCATGGCTCCTGCCAGATAAAAGTCGTCCTCCTGATTCGAAAAATCGGCTCCGTGCTCCCGCCCAGGTGCCAGGGCTGTTGCAAAAATGTTGACAATCTCAGCGTCCGCCTGTCTAGCCAGTGAGATTACTCTGGCTGCGAAATGTTTCAAAGCAGATTCGTTCTCTTCGTGGCCAGTGTCCACCATGAATTTTGGCCGGCTACTCATGAAGGTGAAGTATTCCTGTACGAGTACTTCAATTACGCTGGTTGGCGGTGGTTCGTGTCTGGAAGGCATTGACAATAAGTACACTGGCTTCAAGTAAAGTGTCAATATTTTTAGTAAGCTGTACGCACTGAAGTATCGTTAATTCTGCCCATAACTCCGCTCGCCCGTGAGCACACACAATCACACAAATTTAAACGCAGGCAAACACACGCAGTTTGAACGTCTGAACACCTGTTCTCATCGTCGTTCTGATGATAATAATAACTGCTTTGAGGGCTGCGGGCAATGGCACATCTGTTTGGTGACACTAGACCCACAGCCAGCGAGAAGGCGATTCTGCCCATTTCACAGACTCCTGAGCACACACGCACACAGATACTGTACGCAGGTACACACTCACACAAGTGTCTACATCTGGTCTGACTTTCTCATCTTCAGGCCGTGTACACTTCACTGTGCCTTGGAGGTTGGCCCTCGAGGAGCGAAAATTGCACAAGCCCCCAAGCCTTCTCTCTGAGGCTGCGCCCAAAATTGTTATGGCCTGGCCGCGAAATCGAGCTCTCGGTCGCTCACTCGTTTGAAAATTTTTGCTTTTCGGCTCCCTTAAAAGCTGAGGACTTGAACGAAAATGCACCCACAATTTTTCATTCGTCGCATCTACTGCCTAAAGCGCTGTTCATTATAATTATTCGAATACGATTACTAACCTAGCAATCTTGTGCTGAATAACCTGCAGAAATGGTGCGATAAGCAGGATTTCCGAGTCTGTTAGGCGCTGCTGCGAGCTCTTCATGGCATGGTAATAAGACAGGACGGCTTTCATAGCGTACCAGGCACCAGTAGAACCGTGCATGTCCTTCAGGCTCGGCTCCTTTGATAGAATCTGTTTGCAACGCTCGCTAATTCCATAGTCGTCTATTGAGATTGCTTGCTGCGGATTAGAGTGCAGCATGCGCTGGTACTGCTGCAGCACTGCGAGAATGACGAAATAAGTAATTGGTAGGAATATTTGTTTTAGTAGGCTGCTGGAAGACGTGAATCGTTTTCACAATATTAAAGAGGCCACAAAAGAGTGACAGAAAGTAAAAGTGGTACACTTAAATCGATAGCCCAACCAGATACTGAGGGACGGCCCACAAGAAACAGAGTGACAGTAATAATACTTGCAGGAGGGCTGCGGGCAATGGCACACCATTTGGTGACACTTGACCCGCAGCAAGGAGGCAATTCCGCCCATTAGGCTGACTCCTGAGCACACACGCACACAGATACCGAACGCAGAAATTCGCTTACACAGGGTGTCTATACATCTGCCCTGACTTTCTCATCGTGTCGAGAGAGACTGTTAAAGCTGCATCCTTAAATGAATGTAGCCTCGAAACGGAATCGAGCTTAGAAACCTTGGTGCGAGAGGCAAACGCGTTAGTCGTTCTCCCATTCATCCCCCACCACTGAGTGACAGCTCATTAGATCGAAGCTCAACTGACAGCCCTGCAGAAGTGAAGACCATCAGAAACTGAGTGACAGCCAAAAAGAAATGCTTCATATAAAGGGAGTGAAATTCCGCAATAGAAGATCTTAAGAAACCGACGATAAGCAATGCAATTCGAAGACACAGAGAAGCTTGCTCACCGTACTCATTGGTGTAGTATACACGCCAGACGTGCAGTCGCAGTCCAGTTGGAAGCGATTGATTTAGGAATCGCACAAACTGGGCCTTGAGATCCGGCCATTTGTACAGCAGCGACACGATGCCCTCAACAACGCCTGCATGGATCGCTTCTGATCGGGTCTGGTAGGGGCTGTTCAATTCAAACTCCTTGCTCACCTGGTCGTTTAAGTTTGTCTCAGTAGCGCGAGATAAGGCGTGGAAAAGGTTCTGATGAGATTCACCTAAGTGGAGTTTAAAATAGAAAATATATATACAAATGTATTAAACAGGGATGATTTTTTACTAAGGGCAACCGCGCGAGAAAGCAAACTAAAATGTAGCTTTTCAAAAAAGATAATTTTAGACAACTTCTTATTGCATTTTCAATTCCTCACTTCCAGCCAGCATTCGAAGACCCTTCTCCTCAAAGAGAATTTTCTCAGCTTCTGACAAGTCTGTGAACTGTTGAACGTGACTCTCGACTAACTGCTGCTGAATTGCGTCCTGCAGTTCACCAAGAAAGCCGTTCCATTCCTGCAATAAAAAACATGGTGTAAGAATCTAATTGTTAGCAATTTGGCAGTTAGCAGTTAGCAATCATAGCAATTACTGTGGCTTTGGTTTAGGGCCACTTCTTTATGTTATAAGCTGCTAAAAGAGACTTTTATCCGCTACCTTTGTCGTAGCAACATCATCCACCGACTGATTCAACCACAAAGGACTTTTTGAGTCAAATACGTGCGCCATTTTCGTAGCTGCTGAAAAGAATGTGAGGTGATCTCGATTATGAAAATATTTCTTCCAAGTTTATTTTGAATATTTCCTAAAATCGGTGAAGCTTTTTTAGAAGTATATTTACTAGTTTTTCTATTCAATTTTCACTAAATAAGCAATCTATCTGACATACTATCTAACATTTTTTTATTTAACACTCTTAAGCTAAATATAACATTTTCTATTGTTATAATACCTTAAATGAGTTACTAGAACTTTAAATTACACCGAACTTACGTATTTTGTCTAGGTTGTACACTGACAGTTCGTGATTTGTCATAATTCTATAAATTTACGTTGCTGTAACGTTTTAGTTTAATCTGCCACTACATTTTAAAGTTCAAGTGCCTTAAGTCATGGTCTCTGAGGCGATTACTTCCGTTTTTCCTAACGATACTGATGTCGTGTCAGTTAAGGGTGGTTATGGTGTCATGTTAGGCACAATCATTTTCTTTAACATTTTGAATCGCGTCGTCAGCTACATCGGAGTTCCTGTAGCAGTTGTTAAGCATGCAGTAAATAAGGAGGAGGAAGCATGGAAGTGGAAGAATCTTTTGCTGTCCTGGATTCATGCATTTATTATTGGCCTTTGGGATATTTTGTGGTAAGAACTTTTTGTGTAGTTTACGAATTTTAATTGTGAACTATATTATATAACTCTGAATATTAGTTAAAATATTGTAATCGTCTGCTATTCACAAATTTTGAAATATATAGCCACTAACAATGTAGCTGAAGCCGGAAATATGCCTGAAATATAGTAATGTGGCCTAAGCTAAAGTTTGGCTACACTTGATTATAATCAACTTGATTATAATAGTTACTATAGCTGTTAATCAAGTAATACTAAAAATGAAAACAATATGTCTATTGTTGTTTGTAATGTTGAAAATATTAAAAAGATGTTTGCTTCCATTTAATTGATCACCTTTTTGCAAATTAATTTTTTTTGTTTTTCTCTGAATGAATATAATTGACTTTTGTAACAACTACTTTTGTTATATTGAAAAAATGGATAGTTAGAGTGTAATAACTTGATATAGTAAATATAAAAAAATTATTGAGAAATATATAAAACAACTGCCTTTTTTATGTGTAACACCACTTACTGTGTTAGAGTGCCAGATTAGGGTAATGTATCATCAACCAAACAAGAATGTGTATTTTTTTAACTTCAAACCTAAGCTACAGATTTTCTATTTAAGATATGATGATAAATCAAAAGCCAAGTTATAGAAAGCAGTTACATCTTTCTAAAAAGTATCTACTTTTGCTATTTTGTCAAATAGAAAAAAATTTATTCCTTCTTTTTATCTAAAACCGAACAATGATTTTCATGTATCTTCAAACCAAACAGAATTTGATGTTTGGTTTTACAATTTGAGTGAGTGGTTTAATCTTATTTTAAGGAGTGAACTATCATGAATTATGTAATTTGAAAGCATTTTCCATGCTCTATAAATAACTACATTTATGGTCATTTAATTGGCAAGCAACCATATACAATCTTCGTCTAAAGTACATACGGAAAAATGTTGTTAAAAAGTATGCTTTTGCAATAAAAATTTCTACTGAAACATCAAAATCTTTCTTTCCTCTTAATGCTTCATTGCACATCATGCCTCAGCTTGTAGATAATTTCTTCAACTTTCAAATGAGTTGTTCTGTGAAACACAATAGCTTGTTTCTGTCTTGTACGAGACCAAGGAAGGAGTCAAAATTCTTGTTCGGTTTTGAAGATACACTGTTCGGTTGATGATACATTACCCTATTTTTGGTTCCTAAATCTAGCCTTCACCTTATTTGTTTTTGAAATCTAATAATTCTTATATTAAGCAATCTCTTTATCCCGTTTATCCCATTTTGACTGCTTAGAAGATAAGGTCAATTTATGCTATTGTCTCTTATTTATAGCTATAATTTGAAAGTTTATAAACTTTAGTATTATTATTATAAACTAGGATGTATAAAATATACTTTCATTTATAATTTAGCACCTCTTCTATGTAGCTACTTGCTTAAAAAAATTATTGTAGACAGGCTGCAGGCAATGGCCTATAATTAAGTGACACTAGGGATTAGACCTACCGCTAGGAATGGGGCAATTTTTTTCCGTCTATTCCATTGGCTCCTTACCATACAAGCATGAACAAAGACTGTTGGCATATATATATTCATAGATTTTTCTATCTATGCTTTCTTTCTCATTGTCAGAAAGTGTATATTCTCACTGTGTACTTTTTAGGTTAGCCCTCAATGGCATGAATTGCACAATAAGCCCCATAACTTTCTCGTTAGGGCTGTACCCCCAAAAATGTTGCCTTGTTACCAATCAGACTCAGAGACTTTGGTACAAAAGGCAAGGGCATAAACCACTCTGCCACTTGACTTCAATAACTTATTATACATTTCAAGCCATTTTCAATCTATCCAAAGCAATCCAAACCAGACAGCCTTTCATTTTGTGACTTAGTGTCCCCATCTTAGCATTAGTATTCTTGGTCAATATTTTAGTTATAATATTCAATTTTTTATAACTTTTTGTCTCATCTATAGGAGATGTTGTTGCCTAGTGGTTAGGGCGTTGTCGACTCACAACTTGAAGGTGGGTGTGGCGTCCCCCCCAGTCCAGTCCATGGACTGAAAAGCTGTACATAGCCTTCAGATGTGCCACGCAATAGCTGCGGCTGTGCTGTCGGCTGCACATCTGGCCCGATTGGGGCAGGTGTAATCAATTATTATTATTAATTATTTACTATATAACATTTTGTCTTATCTAATATAGACCCTATATAGAGATAAAAGTTCTAGAAATGAATTAGAAGCAGTCAGGTACACAATCAATATATATTCTAAACTGTACTTTTATTTGGTGTTAGTAGTGTTGTATTAAAAGCTATCTGCATTACAGAATTTTCCGCATATTTGCTAATTGATGGGTACCTATTTAGGTTGTTATAACATTTTCTTGTGCTGATATTGTTCAAATGCATTTCTTCTATAGATGCATAAATATTATATTAAATCCTTTGTAGCTTTTACTACTATCCTGAGATATGGCAAGACCTAATCACACATATCACGCCATTCACCTACTACATGGTGGCTGTATCTACAGGTGAGATTTCATTTGAAATATAGCTAATCCTTGTTTTGTATTTACTTGCAACTACAGCCTTTTAAACCTGGGATTAAACAAGCTATACTCGTCACTAAATATATGATACTTAGAAGCTTAGTTGATACTAAATGGGCTTTGAAAATATCCCTCTCTTTGAGTTGGGATTTAAATTTTTTGTACAACTCGCTCAGAATCCATTAAAATCCCAAAGGGTTTTTAGTAGCTCCCTAGTTTAGTAATGGTGAAAATTTGAATTATCTCATTCTAATTGAAAGATACTAAATATATATTCCCAAGGGGTCGGTGGCAGAGCAGTTAACGCGCTGGCCTCTCGCACCACGGTCCCTAAGTTCGATTCCACGGCGAGGCCACATTTAATTGGGGCGCGGCCGCTGTGAGAAGGCTTGGGGGCTTGTAGTGCAGTTTACGCCGTTGAGGGCCAACCACCAAGGCACAGTGAGAGTGTACACTGCCTGACGATGAGAAAGTCAGGGCAGATGTACACACCTGTGTGAGTGTGTACCTGTGTACGGTATCAGTGTGCGTGTGTGCTCAGGAGTCAGCGAAATGGGCAGAATTGCCTCCTAGCTGGCGCGGGTTTAGTGCCAACAAATGATGGGCCATTGCCCGCAGCCCACCTGCAATTAATATTATTATTAATATATTCCCAAAAGTAATATTTTTAGACTCTTGTCCCAAAAGTGAGATTTCAAGTCCCATATAAAAATAAGTTTTTCCCCCTATAATTAAAGTATAATACCGTTACAGTAACAAAAGTGTACTATAGCTCATTAGAAATAAGTTGGCTTATTCATAAAAACAATAACCAATTTGCAGGCTATTTCATCTACGACTTTGGCGATCTGATTGTTCAAAAGAAAGTTTTAGAAATGTGGCAGCTAACATTGCATCATATTGCCGTAAGTTGTACATCAGCTAATGTTTGATTATCGATTGCTTCTGAGATTTCACAGTACCATTCTCCTCTATGCTTGTATTATACGAGTTAGCATATTGTATAGAAGTTAGCTCTAGTGTGTGTGTGTGGTAAACATATCAGTAGCTATGGTGGGGTTGCATTTTCTACAGTCTTTCTTTAACACGCTATTTTTTTCCTCTAGTGAAAGTCCAGGGTCTATTTCAGATATCCTACTTTGCAATAGCTCTGAAACTGAGTGACAGATTTCGTGAAAGTCCACTATATGGATCAAAATTTTGCGCCCTTTACGTTGCGATTAACTTACTTTCAAAGTTGTCCGATGTCAGCATCGTCGAGTTATTCAGCAGCGATTCTTATCAAAGACCCTGATGACAAGCCTCTATGGCGAATCAATAAAAATGTAACAAATAAAAATTCCGGCATGGGGTTACATGATGAAATTTTGTTTGCAGCAAAATTATGCCTAGATTTGTAAAAAGTGTTTGCATCCAGACACCCGGACGAGAATCGTTGAATATCTCGACGATGCCGACGTTTTGTGGTTCTGGAAGTTGTTTCATTGGATACAGTTGACAATTTTTTGTCTCTGTGTTGGATAGGGTTGCAATTGATTACATATTTTAGGAATTACAGGAAAGAAAGAGAAATATTTTTAAATACCCTTCTGCGGTCTTTCTACTCTACTAATATAAGAACAGAGAATTTAGTTCTCCTATTTAAAAGTTCTGTCCTACTAGAAAAGCTTGAGTAGCTAGGAGCTATTTGTGGCTTATAGGGTTAAGGTCACACCGGCCGTAGTTTTGGTGGCACCACTTTTTCTGTAATCCAAGTAAGTGTTCTGCAAATACTGCTAGCTAGACACGCCACCTCTTTAGTCTTTACTTAAAAAAAATTGTACAAATTCTATGAGCGAGTTATAATGCTGACTAAAATTTAGTCGATAAAATGAACTGCTAGTGAACTCAATGCAGTAGAGACAGGACAGTAAGGTATGAACTTCAATGCGAACACATGCACTGCTAGTCAGGAAGAGAGAGAGAGACAGAAAGAGAACATGAAAAACTCTCGCGCTTACAATTTCATTTTCGTTGGTTTGTGTTATTCTCTTCAACTCGCCCTCACAGTGCATAAGATCTTGCTTTGAGTATATTCTAGGCATGTAATACGTATTTATATGTGTGCTCATGTTAGCCCCCCGAATTTGTTCCCGCACGATGATTGCGTTCTGAGCTCTCGTCTCCCTCCTCTCTCCCCCCTCTCTCCAATTCTTATCTTCCCCCCTCATAGCCACAGATTGCTGCTTTGTCGGGCGATTTATTACTGAACTGGCTGGACTACAAGAGTTGAATGTTTATAGTAGCTCTAGGGAAAACGAAATGAAGGACTGGGTGGTGTGAGGAGTGCCACTGAAGAGAGAGAGAGAGAGGTTATTAGAACCAGAAGAAGGCTATTACTGGCGAATATTAGTTTCTCACTAAAAAGTACGCATACGTTTTAGTAAAATTTATGGGTTGAAGCCTTGTAGTTAGACTTGCAGGTCGGGGGTTCGATTCCTGACTCCACTGAAACAATTTGTATATATTTTTCATGAGACTTAGCTCTGCATTGCTTCAGTTCATCCAGCTGTTAAACGGGTACTAGCATTAGCTGGGGTAATTGAAGGTAGGTGTGCAGTACCCCCAGTCCATGGACAGAACAGCCGTGCACAGCTGTAGATGCGCCCAGTAATAGCTGCGGCTGTGCTGTCGGCTGCACATCTGGCCCAATCAATCATTTCCAATAATATTATCATTATAATAGAATTTAACTTTTTTCTAATGGGATAAATAATTTATTAACATTCACCATCGAAATGGAAAACTTGAGCAATATAAGTTTACTCATGAACAAATGATTGATATAACAAAGTAAAAATGGATAGACTTTTCAGCTTTTATTTGGCTTTATTAATCAGCTAAAATTTAGTTTACCAAATCAGAAATCAGATAACCCAATAAGGATGTTTGCTATTGGTGCTATTTTTAGAATCACTTGTCGGGAAACCCCTTTAAATGGAATCACGTGACTTCTGGAGTCACGTGACGAGTCACACAAATATTTCTACCCTAGCCATGCTATTATTTGTAGGTCACGTCAATGTTCTTCTACAATCTGACAACTAGAAGATGCGTCGCTTACAATGTGGTAGCGCTGATGGCCGAAATAAATTCATTCTTTTTGCACTCTCGCAAGCTGATGCAGATGCAACAATTTAAATTCAGCAGCAAATTGTATCGAATTAACGCCGTCATCAATTTGTTAACATTCCTATTTTGTCGCGGCTTCGGCCTCGGCCGAATCACCTACGGCATGATGATTGAGGGCGAACGAGTCGATACAATGTACTTTTACACCCTAACCGGATCCATGTTCATCATGAACTTGATCAATCCCGGACTATTTATAATCCTATTGAAGAATGACTTTCTTAGAAAGGATTATCACAACTCGCCGGCAAAGAAATTGAAGTGTGACGACGACGATACGACAAAAGTGGGTCAGAATGGCCTTCACCCGACAGCCTCTACTGAATCGCTGCCTGGTTACAGCCGACTGCTTGCCGAGGGTAGCATCGATTCTAACAAAATTGACTGAAATAAACTTAAATATATCCGCAAAAATTAGTAATCTTCGAAACTACCCATAGCAAACTTTACTCTAAAATTTGTGTCATAATTGAAAAGAAACTACTTACGTCCGGGCAAATATGTTCACTGTTTTTTGTGAAAATCGAAAAAATTGTACACCTTTTGTTGCTATTTTAACTGATCCTTATTATATTTGAAGCTTTAAGAAATTAATTAATCTGTTGCTTTTCTGTATTTCTCATTTCAGTTTCTATTCTTAACGGATTTATTTAACTTAAATGTTTTAAGTAGAAGTTTCCTTTCGATGTCTCGCTAAATTGCATAGTTAATTTGTATCTTTATTATTAACTGTCACATTTTGTAACTGACTTAATCTGTTAATTATGCAATACATTCTAAAATATCCACAATGACCACTGTTAGCAGTTTTAGTTGAGATTAGATGATAAACTTACTACTTATTTAAGCGTTCAGTAGTGTTGTTTGCTTTCTATTTTATAATTCTGCAGGAGCAGAGTGTTTAGCTCTATTCTAGGAAAATTATTGTACTTTAAAGTTTACTTAGTAGAATATTCTTTGTCTCTTTGTTGTATCACTTAATCTTTTTTATTCGATTTCTAATTTTTTTATTGCAAGTCATGCGTAAATTGTATTTTACAAAGAGCCCTCAGCAGTTTGTGCTTATTTTTTACATAGAATTCTTCTATTTATCTTTTTTGCGTATCTGGTAATGCTAATCGTGCTTAATTATTCATAATCCATTTTCTATCTATATATTCTTGCTAGTGCAATGCTAGAAAAAAATTAGCAATGCCGAGTCTATTTTCAAAGAAAGATTTCTATTTTCTATGTTGCTTCTATTGACTAATGAAGTTAAAGTTATCTAAATTTGCCTACATACTTAAAGTGAACAGCTGTTACTGGATAGTAGTCTACATCAACATTATTTGCTTCTTAACAGCAAAGGAAGGTGCACATGATCAGTTTTAAAGTAGAGAGTGTCAGAAGAATACATAGAATGCGATTGTTATCTAGTTATTCCAGTTTTTGGTAGTCGTTTTTTGCCGTTTCTTTAACGTCTCGTCTCAGTGATTGTTGTTTCAATTCAATTCATTACTACATCTCTAGTTTCTTTTATCGACATGAATACTTACTACTGTTTTTAGTTAGAGTAAATTGCCTTTTTTCATTTTTTCGTATTTTGCTAAATGCCAAAGAAATTACGACTATTTTTTTCGGGTGCAAATGATATCGTTTTCTATTTAATATCTTTGTGTACGAAAAAGTCGTTTTAGTGCCCCACAAATTTGGTTTAAAGACTGTACACGTAGACAAACTCTATCCACTTCTACCCCTCCAGAGTGTACACTGGCCAAGGCCAACATCAACAAACTCCTACCATTCTAGACTGTACACTGGCCAAGGCCAACCTCAACAAACTCCTACCCTTCTACACTGTACACTGGCCAAGGTCAACATCAACAAACTCCTACCCTTCTAGACTCTACACTGGCCAAGGCCAACCTCAACAAACTCCTACCCTTCTAGGCTGTACACTGGCCAAGGCCAACATTAACAAACTCCTACCCTTCTAGACTGTACACTGGCCAAGGCCAACCTCAACAAACTCCTACCCTTCTAGACTGTACACTGGCCAAGGCCAACATCAACAAACTCCTACCCTTCTAGACTGTACACTGGCCAAGGCCAACCTCAAAAAACTCCTACCCTTCTAGACTGTACACTGGCCAAGGCCAACCTCAACAAACTCCTACCCTTCTACACTGTACACTGGCCAAGGTCAACATCAACAAACTCCTACCCTTCTACACTGTACACTGGCCAAGGTCAACATCAACAAACTCCTACCCTTCTAGGCTGTACACTGGCCAAGGCCAACATTAACAAACTCCTACCCTTCTAGACTGTACACTGGCCAAGGCCAACCTCAACAAACTCCTACCCTTCTAGGCTGTACACTGGCCAAGGCCAACATCAACAAACTCCTACCCTTCTAGACTGTACACTGGCCAAGGCCAACCTCAACAAAATCCTACCCTTCTAGACTGTACACTGGCCAAGGCCAACATCAACAAACTCCTACCCTTCTAGACTGTACACTGGCCAAGGCCATTACATCCAATCACATTGCCAGTGTTAATTTGTCAGTGCCAGTGATAATTTATTACAATAATTTAGCTTTCAAATATACTTAATCACAGTTGACAGGTGTTATCCAAGTTAGCAATTATTGCATGGGATATTGTGGCACTAGTTGCTGTGGTGTAACTATTTTTTTGCTAATATTTATTAATTTTACTTTTACCTTCTAATGTAGGATTTCGAGTTAGTCTATTTCTATCGCTGAAGTTCATATGTATTTTATATTTTGATAAAAATTACTGCTTTAATCATTGCGACTTGGCCCTAAGCAGAACTATCACAGCCGATAATCCCTTCGTGTTCTATTCTTTTTGCTTACATTTTTAATAGTACTATTAGTAGCGCTCGCCAATAGAATTGATTTTTTATTATCAAAAGTAAACAAAGACTTGCTGTTTTCAAATGACAGCATGTCGTCCTTATTGTTTTATTCCTTCTCTAATAAGTGAAGCTTATCAAAAACGCTTAAATTTTCCCAATGGCCCAAGCTTATAAATGTATTTCTTATTTATTATAATAACAGTTAATGTTTAATTGTACTATGATAAATTTGCGTCATACATATGAAATTGCATATGAAATGCGTGTTGGTTGGCTGTTTACGAATGCGTATGCCAATCATTTACAAATGCTTCTTTGCTTGTTTGTTTTTGCTTTATTTTTATATTAACATTTTAAATAGAACTTAGTATTTGTATTTATATATGCATCAGGGTAGTGGGCCCTCATTTCGCTGACTCCTACGGTAAGGTATTTTCTCTCATCGTCAGGCAGTGTACACTCTGACTGTAGCTTAGAGGTTGGCCACAAAGGGCGCGAATTGCACGACAAGCCACCGAGCCTTCTCTCTGCGGCTGCGCCCCAAATGAATGTGGCCTCGACACGGAATGGAGCTCAAGTGCCTTGGTGCGGGAGGCAAACGCTCTGCCTTAGATATATACGATAGTAATCATATTAGGACTAGATGTAAAGCCTGAGGCACAGCCGCAGCTATTGATTAGTAATCAATAGGTTTAGCTGCTTAGATTGCAACCCGAGGCATTGTAGATCACGTGATCATAAAAGTTTCTTCCGCTCCAGCAGTTCTACTTAAAGCTACAGCAATGAGCGATGGTGACAAAGCCAATCTCGTCAAAGCTTCTAGCGAAGGCGCCGACCCGAACAATGCGGCTAGCGATGAGCAGCACTCCGACAATGCAGACAAATCGGCGAGCTCGTTGCCATGGCAACGTAAGTTACGTTGTCCGCCTCCGCGCGGCATGACTCTAATAGTTCTAGTCTCGGTCATATTTAGCGCCGCTGTCACTTTGGCACTGATTTTGACCATCATTTTTGGCGAGCCGCAAGTTCAACGACTCGCTGCCGTAGCTGCTGACACCAGCGATGTTGCCAAGTGCGGCCTGGAGATGCTTACGAACGGTGGCAGCGCGGTCGACGCGGCAGTCGCCGCCGCACTGTGCAGCTCAGTTGTCGA
The DNA here is from genome assembly GCA_950097015.1 of Macrostomum hystrix. Taxonomy (NCBI): domain Eukaryota; kingdom Metazoa; phylum Platyhelminthes; family Macrostomidae; genus Macrostomum; species Macrostomum hystrix. The sequence goes on from CATNEN010000001.1 coordinate 6,615,204, forward strand.
ATATCCAATCACTGGCCTAGCTGGCGGCGGTCTAATGCTGGTGCACAGTCATCGAGCCGATAAGACTACTCTGTTTGATTTCTTAGAAACTGCTCCCAGCTCGGTGGCACCGGCCGCTTTCGCTGGCAGCGGCGGTGAGGCCGCGGCTTTGAACTCCGGCCTGGGAGCCGGCGTGCCCGGCTTTGCGCGCGGCTTGGAAGACGCTCATAAGTGAGTGATTTGGCTTGTCTAATTGGATATTCGTTACTTTTATCACAAATCGTTACTTTAGTTGATTTATTCTGGCAAAGTACGAGTATCATACTTTTTTTCGTTTAGGTTTTATAAAAAGGAGTTTTTTTATTTTTTTACTACCATATATTTTGCCGCCTGTTTTGATACCGAGGGTCTCCTCTTATTTGGCGTGGGTGTACTGTTGTTGAGCTGCGCCTAATATTTAGGCGGGTGATCAGTAAAATTGGACAAAATCGCGTCAGGGTGTCCTTAGTCACATATTTCCACCTGTTGTAGCCCTTGAAGGTCCAGCAGTCCGTCTAGATAAAGTTTGGTGACCACCGAAGACGGAGATGATGCAGGCACATTCGGGTGGCATGCTGATTAACAGTAGAACTACCAAGGGGGGGGGAATTTCCCCCCCTGACAATTTTTTTTGCTGCACCCGAACGGAACAATGCGGGAACAATGCAAGCACACGAAACTCAAGAACACGGGCCAACTTTTTGTTGCGCATCTTCTGAAACAAGAAACAAGTCGCCAGCTCTTCAGACCGTCGAGATATTCAATGTTTCTGGCCGAAGGTCCGATTTTTCCCATAAGAGCTAGTGTATTTCATACACCCCTATACACGAATTTGCACTGCGCCTCAGTGCGGCCTTGCCAGGCCTTCAAAATTGATCAGCATGTCACCCGAATGTGCCTGCACCATCACCGTCTTCTGTGGTCACCTACCTTTATCTAGACGGAGCAGCTGGACCTTAAACAAGTAATAGTTGAGTTTAGGCCAATATTAGAGAGGCTTAATTAGAGAAAGTAGAAAATTTCGCTTTAGGGACTCCATTGCCAGCTGGAGGCACCCTACTGACGGTGCTGACGGCGTCGGGGTGGTGACTGATTGGTTGACGGACTAGAGGAGCATGTAAAGTAGTTGAGTGTTGCCCAATGTCGAGGCTTGATCAGCGAAAGTAGAGAAATTCGCTTTAGGGACTCCATAGTCGGCTGGTGCCACTTGTTGAAGGTCCAGCAGCTCCGTCTAGATAAAGGTCGGTGACCGCCGAAGTCGGAGGTGATGCAAGCACATTCGGGTGACATGCTGATAAAGTTTGAAGGTCTGGAAAGGCCGCACTGAGGCGCAGTGCAAATTCGTGTATAATGGGTGTATGAAATACACTAGCTCTTATGGGAAAAATCGGACCTTCGGCCAGAAACATTGAATATCCCGACGGTCTGAAGAGCTGGCGACTTGTCTCTTGTTTCAGAAGATGCGCAACAAAAAGTTGGTCTATCTTCTTGAGTTTTGTGAGCTTGAGTTGTTCTGTTCGGGTGCAGCAAAACAATTATTGTCTGTGGGGGGACCCCCATTGAAACTTTAAAGCAATAAACGATGCAAAACATGTACGGCTCGTATTCCCTCGTAATATATATATTATTAGTTATATGTAACTTTTAGTACTTAATGGTTAGATTTTTTATTTAACAATCCGAGTGCTAACTAAAACTAAAACTAAAACACATTGAAGACGCTTTGGCCGCCTGAAATGGTCCAGTCTATTTGGTCCCGCAACTCGCCTAGCAACCAACGGCTTCCAAATGTCGGCCGATCTTAATCGCCTAGTTAATAACAATATTGCTCGGATTGCTGGAAATCCTAAACTCAAAGACTGGTACTTGAATCCCACCGGAACTGAGTCAAAACCAGTCAACAGTGTCATCAAAATGCCAGATCTTGCAGCCGCTTTGACTCTATTGCGAGACGAAGGCGCCAATGCTATGTACACTGGGTCATTGTCGCACGAGCTGCTAGCCGCTTCGGCTGCTCACGGCGGCTCCATGACGCCAGCCGACTTGGCCGGTTATCGGGTGTTAGAGAGGCCGGCTCTTGTTGGGCATTATCGAAATTATACTATTAGAACTTTTCCGCCACCGTCTGCTGGCGGCGCCTACACTGTACTGCTCGCTCAGGTTATGGCTAGATATCCTGGTGAGTTTGACTACTGTAGAACTGCATCATATAATAATAGTACATGTTTACGTGTCCTCTACTTTAATACAAAAAATGTACACAAACTAACTGCTGATTTCTAGAAAAACTGAGAAAGAACAAACCTGATGGGCTCACGGGTTTTTAGTTGGGGTAGATAAATAACTACTGAAGAATAAGCCTTATTGGTTGGCGGGCGTTTAGTGGGGTAAAGAGATGACGAATGAAGTGCAAACCTGATTGGCTGATGGGTGCTTAGTGTCATAGAGGTTAGAGAGATAACGGCAGAAGTATGAGCCTTATTGGTTGGCGGGTGTTTAGTGGGGGTAGAGACATAACGGCAGAGTATGAGCCTTATTGGTTGGCGGGTGTTTAGTGGGGGTAAGGACATCACAGCAGAGTATGAGCCTTATTGGTTGGCGGGTGTTTAGTGGGTTTGAGAGATAATGCTAGAAGAGTAAAGCTGATTGGCTGAAAGATTTTAGTGAGGGGTTGAAAGATACCGTGAGAAAAACAAACATGGTTGGCTGATGACTATTTACGAGTAGTAGGAAGTGAAGATGAGGACCAATAGCTGATTGGCTGTCCGCTTCCCGCAGTGACCAGCGCGGATTCCGTCAATGCCACCGGCCTGCTGCATCATCGCTTCGCCGAAGCTTCCAAGCTGGCACTCGGCCTGATCGAGCCAATCGGCGAATCGTCTGGCAGCCTGGCTGCAGATTTGGCCACGCCTGCCTCGGCTGATCGGCTCCGGGCTCGCATCCAAGACGGCCGAGTGCTGAGCGCCACAGATTCCAGCGTCTACTCAGCCAAGCCTTGGCCGCCTTTGAATGGAAAACTGCAGGCTAGCTCGCATCTGGTTGCCGTTGACAACGATGAGTTGTACGTCTCCATGGAGACTAGTATCAACACTCCGTTTGGGAGCGCGATAACTACAGCCAGTCATGGTTTGCTGTTGAATAACGCCTTGGCCAATTTCGCCCTATCTGGCCCCAGTAACCATAGCAACGCTGTGGCTGGCGGTCGCCGGCCTGCCACCCTGATGTCGCCGGCGTTCGGCTTCAATCCTAGACAGCGCTGCGGCCTGCGGTTCGCTTTCGGCGCTTCTAACAGCACCGCTGTGCCAGGAGTGACCGCTTGGCTAGCGTCCAGGTTGGTGGCTGTTGAGTGGCTGTCTCCCCAAGTCCACGGACTGAACAGCCGTACGCAGCCTTCAGATGCACCGCGCAATAGCTGCGGCTGTGCTGTCGGCTGCCATCTGACCAATTTTTTATTAGATTTAAAGTACCACTTTAATTCTCAATCCCCCAACTTTTCAGGCTGTCAGATCTGTCTGCCGACTCGGCCGTCTGTCCGCATTCTGTCAGCAGTCGGCGCAGCAACTCCGGTCGGCAGCCCTGCCTGCCGGTGGCTTCATCCGCCAAGTCGGCGCGCCTCAGCCCGCTGCTGCCCGCTGCGCCAGGCAAGCCCGTGCTGGAATCCGACGCCGGCCTACCAGCTGAGGTGTCCAACCTGTTGAAGGACTTGGGTCAGCAGCTGACGGTACGTCCTGACGGCCTAGGCCGGGCGCACATTGTCGCCATGGACATGTATAGTCTGGCAGCTGATAGCGACTTTGCTCGCTCGGGCTCTGTGGCCGCAGTCTTGCCTCAGAGTGGAAGATCTTGAACTTCAGTTGTGATTGACTTTATACAATGAGTCAAATACTTTTTTGGTGTTTGGATAACTTTAACATTCCTTGAGCACAAAACCATGTCTTTAAATCTCGTTTTCATAGTTAAACATTCAATTAGTTTGGTGTTCTGTTTTCTGTCTTCTAGATTCAACCACAGCTGAATACTTTAAACACGAGCGTGTAGCGTGTATACTAAATAAATGTTTGACCAATAATCTGTTCACGAAGCCTGATGTTCTTCGAATAAAATATAATTTCGCAATAACAGGGCAATTAGACACTAATTTTGGTCCATTGACATGGGCCCAGACTGTAAGGAATAATAAGAAAAGCTTCGAAGATGGTTTACCATACGCATTAATCAGTTTTTGATTTCTATTTCTTTTTTTTTAATTACATCGAGCGCCCCTTAATGTTTAAGCTTCAAGCCATATGGTGTGACAAAAATGCTCTGCGGTAGCTAGAATTCTTGTTACAGATTTTGCCATAGACTAAACCGAAAATCATACGTTGGTTCTTTACCGAGAAGAACTCGTTCGACCTGTGAGTAGCACACACGTCGTTGTCAACGAGGATGTCGAAGTTGTTGAGTCGCTCAGAGCAGCAGTCGAGTCGGTTTTGGACCTTTTGGTTGACGACCTCCTTGGTGTGAGCGGGCTTTTTCAAGCTTCCTTGCCAGAAGCCGATCGAAAGCTACATTTCTAAAAAAAGAACCCTTTTCTGTCATCAATGTAAACTGAAACAAACTGGTTGATAGCTTGACTTAAGTGCGAGTTAAACAACAACAAGAGACGCTAGCCCCAAAAGTCAGGGAGGCGGCGTCAGATGGCGCGCCGCAGAGCCAGCGCGCGAACATGGTCCACGCCGGTGGCAGTGTCGGGCACCCCGGCGTCGCTCAGCAAGCAGTCGACGTAGCGGTGGGTCCAAGCCTGGCCGCGCCTGAACGGGCCCTGCAGGGTGAGCAGCAGGACGTCCTGGGCGGGCTGGCGGCAGTAGCCCTCGGCCCGAATAACATATAACTAGCGGACGAGTCAAAAGTCGACCAAGAAGTTCAGACCCTCAAGAAGAATTCTTCACTCGTTAAAGTAGACCGATAGTCCGATAGAGATGAAGCTAAAGCACTTCAGAGTTTTAAATACTAAAGGCTTTCTGTTATCCGTCTTCTCCGTGTAGAGAAAATTTGCTCTACACACAATTAACATCCAGAAAAATACCAATCAAGAGATATTTCTAATCCTTATCTATCGATATGAACTAAAGTACACTCCTTCAAGCAGGATTCGAACAGCAGCATAACCTATTAAAGCTAAGACAATGTAGCTTCAGACTCTTTAATCTGCATGCCAGAGCATTAACAAATGAAATACACGAACGTGCTAAAAACAGAAATGGATTTATGCTAAGGAAAATGAGGAATGCCCCTGTCAAACAACAGAACTTTTATTCCTCTGACTTGTTTATTGGCACGTGCACTGAACTAGCAAAACAAGAAATATTATAATTGTCAAACAGCCCAACACCTCAATATTCAGCTTATGCTTTCTGTCAAATCCAAGAAACAGCCACTAGGCCACCGTATTGTCAACCTCGAAGACGGCGTTGCGCATTGTGCCGCCGCACCTGGTCTCCGAGTCGCCAGAGCAGGGCGAACCGCAGTCTTTCTCTTCAGCGGCGCCACTGTTGCCATAGTTGTCACCACAGAAGCACTGATCACCACTCTGCAGGGCGAAGTAGGTAGTACCACGGGACTTGCACAGCGTATTGCACCTGCGTTGAGTCATCTTTGAGCTTGTCTCGGCAGCGGAAGAAAAGTCCGGATACTCCTTGCTGTCTATGTAGCAGCCGATATACTCTGAAAAGGAGAACATGGCATAGGAAGCAAATGAAGAACGTATATACTTGCTACAAGTGTGCAAAAGTAAAAAATGTTCAAGATAAATAACTGCTTACTGAACTTCGGCCGCTCTTTGAAGTACTCGCCGAAAACCTGCACCTCGCACAGAGTCAGGTAGGTGCGCGCACGACTTCTAATCATCACAGTGCTGCCAACTCGGTCGCACTTGAAAGTCTTTGCGCTGAAGACGGTTCGCGAGTTGTACGAAGCGCACTCGTGACCGTCCACTGACACCACGAAGTTCGTGAGCCTCTCGGCACAGCAGTCAGCTCTGTTGAAGATCCTGACCTCCTTGATGTGAGCCTGCTTCTGTGTCTTTGCCGACCACCAGCCGTTCTCGAGCTGTGTGTGAGTACACGAGTATCCCCAGTAGTTCTGGTTGGCGTTTCCATCGATGGCTCGGCTGCAGACGCCCTCCCAGCCGACTGAGCTCTGAGAGCAGTGACTCAACGGAAGCAGGTCTGCAAGAGTACGCAAAGATGTTTCTTAGTAAAAAGCAGTTCTGAATTGGACCCTCTAGTCAATATCTTGGTAAGACAAGCACTTGACACACTCACTTGTCTGCACGGGCTGCTCGATCGTCTCTCCGAACACTTCCACCTCGCACAGAGTGAGCCACAGCTTCAAGTTCGTCCTGATGATGACGTTCTGTCCGACCTTGTCGCACTTGAAGCTCTTCACTGAGAAGAACTCGTTCGACCTGTGAGTGGCGCACACCACGTTGTCAACGAGGATGTCGAAGTTGTTGAGTCGCTCAGAGCAGCAGTCGAGTCGGTTGTAGATGACGACCTCCTTGATGTGAGCGGGCTTCTTCAAGCTTCCTTGCCAGAAGCCGCTCGGATCCTTGGTGTGGCTGCACGAGTTGGCACCGTAGTTCTGGTTGGTGTTTCCATCGATGGCTCTCTGGCACACTCCGTTCCACCCGACTGAGGTCTGGAAGCAGCTGCTCAGCTTCAGCTTGGCTGAAATGTACAAAGCAGTCTCAATGATCCCTCTAGTATATATTTTTATAGCCGCCCAAGCGTGAGCAAGTCGGTTTTGTACGAACAGACGAGGCGAATACACGAGAACTTTAGTGGCGAATCGACGGGACAGAATAGCTTACAGAAAAATATTTAATCTAGATAATTTTAATTTCTGATCAAGAGCTCTTTTTCAACAGTTAAAACAAACTTACGCGACTTCCTTCGTGTTACGTACTCGCCGAACACCTGCACCTCGCACAGAGTCAGGTAAGTGCGCTTGCGGTTGCTGATCTTCACGACGCTGCCAATAAGGTCGCACTTGAATGTCCTCTCCATGAAGACCACAGGAGAGTTGTATGAGCCGCACTCATTGCCGTCAACTGTGACGACAAAGTCGGACAGCCTGTCGGAGCAGCAGTCGGCCCTGTTCACGATTCTGATCTCTCTGATTCGGGCCAGCTTCTCAGTGGTGGCCATCCACCAGCCGTTCTCCAGCTTGGTGTGCGTGCAAGAGTTTGCACCGTAGTTCTGGTTCGCATTGCCATCGATGGCTCTCTGGCAGACTCCGTTCCAGCCCACTGAGCTCTGCCGACAGTTGCCCAGCTTCAGCAGTCCTGAATGTGACAAATTTTGTAGATCAGACTTTGAGAGTTTCAGGGGGCACATGACACTGCTGTACTTAAATATTTTCGACTAATGTATTCTTAAACGGATATTAAAAACGCATATTCTTATGCAAAATAAGAATATCAATTAACGGCCTACCTCCAGTGTGCCGTCTTGTGTACTCGCCAAACACCTGCACCTCGCACAGAGTCAGGTAGGTCTTTGCCCTGCTGTAAACTGTGACGACACTTCCGACTCGGTCGCACTTGAAAGTCTTTGCGCCGAAGACGGTTCGCGAGTTGTACGAAGCGCACTCGTGACCGTCCACTGACACCACAAAGTTCGTGAGCCTCTCGGCACAGCAGTCAGCTCTGTTGAAGATCCTGACCTCCTTGATGTGAGCCTGCTTCTGTGTCTTTGCCGACCACCAGCCGTTCTCGAGCTGTGTGTGAGTACACGAGTATCCCCAGTAGTTCTGGTTGGCGTTTCCATCGATGGCTCGGCTGCAGACGCCCTCCCAGCCGACTGAGCTCTGAGAGCAGTGACTCAACGGAAGCAGGTCTGCAAGAGTACGCAAAGATGTTTCTTAGTAAAAAGCAGTTCTGAATTGGACCCTCTAGTCAATATCTTGGTAAGACAAGCACTTGACACACTCACTTGTCTGCACGGGCTGCTCGATCGTCTCTCCGAACACTTCCACCTCGCACAGAGTGAGCCACAGCTTCAAGTTCGTCCTGATGATGACGTTCTGTCCGACCTTGTCGCACTTGAAGCTCTTCACTGAGAAGAACTCGTTCGACCTGTGAGTGGCGCACACCACGTTGTCAACGAGGATGTCGAAGTTGTTGAGTCGCTCAGAGCAGCAGTCGAGTCGGTTGTAGATGACGACCTCCTTGATGTGAGCGGGCTTCTTCAAGCTTCCTTGCCAGAAGCCGCTCGGATCCTTGGTGTGGCTGCACGAGTTGGCACCGTAGTTCTGGTTGGTGTTTCCATCGATGGCTCTCTGGCACACTCCGTTCCACCCGACTGAGGTCTGGAAGCAGCTGCTCAGCTTCAGCTTGGCTGGAATAAAATTATGATGGAAATGAAGAAAGAAAAATCATTATGAGGTCGTAATAGGTAAAATTCGAGTCGGTGTACTCGTTATTGTCACAGCTGATGTAAAATGCTTTACACATCTATCATGCGTGCATCTTTTAACAATGATTATGTCCAGAAGCCACTACTTTAGAGTGATTTTAAGTAGTATAAATGGAATCGTGGTAATATGCTTTTTGATATTTTGGTCGGTGTTTCAGCGAGTGATTGAGAAGCTGCTTGGTAAGCATCCGTGAGGAGTTAAAAGAGCTCAAACGCTTCAGACAGATCATGAGCCACTGAAGTACATCATCACTCCAAGCAAGAGTCTTCTTAAAACGTTGTCCACAATGCTAACACAGTGGGTTAGTCGGCGCTTTGATCGAGGGATCGGTGAAGCAGTCTTGGCTGCCTGTCGGAGCAGCCAGGTAGGATCGCGGTGAAGACACGGCTGCATTCGGTCCCAGCCATCTCATCACCCACAGGACGTGTGATCCTGCCAGCTACTTCTCTCGTCTACATCAGCATCACACCCAATGGAAGCCCAACAGGATCCTTGCTACTATACCACCCGCGGTGGACATCTCGGAGATCCGAGACACCTACTCAGCAAAGGGTCTTCCTCGCCCAGCTGTGCCCTGGGTTTTGCCCCCGCTTTTTCACTGACCAAGACTGGAATGAACATCTCTTTAGGTGCTTCGCCAGCCTCCCTCTCCATTGGGGATCTAAGTTCCGAACCCAAGGAGGTGATAAACCACGTTTTTACGATGAAGGTAAGAATTAGGGCTAAAACAACAAAAGCAACAAAGCATAAAATGATCATGATTTCAGAAACACGAGTAACTCGCGAAGTGATTTGATCCGGGAAATCAGAAGCTAGAAGGTATTGTAGCTACTTCAAGGCGGAACTATGTAAGTTCATGGACTCGGTCAATGATGCCATCGTGCACAGACCTGCGACCACCGCATCACTGACCGACGACAGTCAAGCTGCAATAAGATCACTGATAGCCAACCGGCCCTTCGCCAATCGGATCGCTAAAGAGCTCCAGAGTCACCTCAGCGAAGCCATCTGGTACACCCTGACCATCATTCAATAGGTTCTTGGAGATGTTGTCATCGATGGGAATCGTTGACTGTGAAGCCAAAGCCGCCGCTGGGTTGCCTCAGGATCCCATCCCCATCACGCTTGACGCGGCCCAAAACCTCATCAAGCACATCAGAAGGTACCACCAGACTTTGGAAGGACATGTGGGCAAAGTTTATGCCAAGCCGTTCGCTCAGTGAAACGGCACCGACGCCGGCAAGTGTTGGTGTCTCAAATGCGCGTGGGCCATTATCCGGCTTCTAGCTACTACGCCAAGGGCATCGGCAAAGTGATGTTCGAAGGTCTCCGAGTGAAGATTGCGTAGGACAATGAACCCTTGTTTCAGACAATGCACTAGAATTTAAGTCGGAGAAAGTGTCCCACTTGCAACTGCAAACACCCCTCCGTATCAATCCCGCTTCTAAGTGCCAGATAGAAAGACTGCTGGTAATTATAAAAGATGCACAAAAGGCACGGATGAACCGGTTACTACGGAAGCTGCTGCTGGCGATCAGAACAGGCAGGCCAAGCGGGAATCGCTCAGCATCTCCAGACGTCCTCATGTGGCGCCGACAATTTCGCCCCCCCCCCACAAACGATGACTGAGCAGGTGGGCGATGCGATTTTGCAGAGTATGCACCCAGAAGGTGCACAGGTTCCTGCCAGGCTTGTGGTGCTGCATGGCATGAACACCTGCCGATCCTCTCGAGGACGGCTCGCGGCTACCTAATTTTAAACAATATGATACTGGGGTCGCTGAACTCAACCAAAGCTTAGAAGTACGGCTCAGCTGCTCAAAGACGAGCTGCCAGGGGTTAGCGATATGGGCGGCATCAGCCGCCTCCTCGCTGCGTCCGTCATGGAGGCTCCCTGCCGCTAAGTCAAGTAAGTCAAGGCTCAAAGACGAGACGAATTGGGCGACAAGCTTCCGGAGCTCATGGCCACTGAAACCGCTGTCAAAGAAACTGGCCCCAGACAGAGCTCGGAAAACTAGCATGCGTTCGGACTAGTGATGTGTCCCACAGTGGCTCATTCGTTGTGGAAACAAGTTTTTCTGCTGTTCTCGGAATTTCAGAAGGATCAGAAGACAATCGAGTTAACTTATAACTCAATTATTAACATGCTTCGGACATCTTGCTTTTCATTACAAAGGGAAGCTATTTGGTAAAAGCTTCTAAAAGACATAAGTCCGCATATTATCATGACAACTGGAACATAGCTTTTATGAAATCAAGGAAAATTCATGACGCCAACGTTCGTACTAAGTACAAAAAATCAAAAGTAAAAAAAATTCAACTTGGACCCTAAAAACTTACGCGACTTCCTTCGTGATACGTACTCGCCGAACACCTGCACCTCGCACAGAGTCAGGTAGGTGCGCTTGCGGTTGCTGATCTTCACGACGCTGCCAATAAGGTCGCACTTGAATGTCCTCTCCATGAAGACCACAGGAGAGTTGTATGAGCCGCACTCATTGCCGTCAACTGTGACGACAAAGTCGGACAGCCTGTCGGAGCAGCAGTCGGCCCTGTTCACGATTCTGATCTCTCTGATTCGGGCCAGCTTCTCAGTGGTGGCCATCCACCAGCCGTTCTCCAGCTTGGTGTGCGTGCAAGAGTTTGCACCGTAGTTCTGGTTCGCATTGCCATCGATGGCTCTCTGGCAGACTCCGTTCCAGCCCACTGAGCTCTGCCGACAGTTGCCCAGCTTCAGCAGTCCTGAATGTGACAAATTTTGTAGATCAGACTTTGAGTTTCAGGGGGCACATGGACACTGCTGTACTTAAATATTTTCGACTAATGTATTCTTAAACGCATTTTAAAAACGCATATTTTTATGCAAAATAAGAATATCAATTAACGGCCTACCTCCAGTGTGCCTTCTTGTGTACTCGCCAAACACCTGCACCTCGCACAGAGTCAGGTAGGTCTTTGCCCTGCTGTAAACTGTGACGACACTTCCGACTCGGTCGCACTTGAAAGTCTTTGCGCCGAAGACGGTTCGCGAGTTGTACGAAGCGCACTCGTGACCGTCCACTGACACCACGAAGTTCGTGAGCCTCTCGGCACAGCAGTCAGCTCTGTTGAAGATCCTGACCTCCTTGATGTGAGCCTGCTTCTGTGTCTTTGCCGACCACCAGCCGTTCTCGAGCTGTGTGTGAGTACACGAGTATCCCCAGTAGTTCTGGTTGGTGTTTCCGTCGATGGCTCGGCTGCAGACGCCCTCCCAGCCGACTGAGCTCTGAGAGCAGTGACTCAACGGAAGCAGGTCTGCAAGAGTACGCAAAGTTGTTTCTTAGTAAAAAGCAGTTCTGAATTGGACCCTCTAGTCAATATCTAGGTAAGACAAGCACTTGACACACTCACTTGTCTGCACGGGCTGCTCGATCGTCTCTCCGAACACTTCCACCTCGCACAGAGTGAGCCACAGCTTCAAGTTCGTCCTGATGATGACGTTCTGTCCGACCTTGTCGCACTTGAAGCTCTTCACTGAGAAGAACTCGTTCGACCTGTGAGTGGCGCACACCACGTTGTCAACGAGGATGTCGAAGTTGTTGAGTCGCTCAGAGCAGCAGTCGAGTCGGTTGTAGATGACGACCTCCTTGATGTGAGCGGGCTTCTTCAAGCTTCCTTGCCAGAAGCCGCTCGGATCCTTGGTGTGGCTGCACGAGTTGGCACCGTAGTTCTGGTTGGTGTTTCCATCGATGGCTCTCTGGCACACTCCGTTCCACCCGACTGAGGTCTGGAAGCAGCTGCTCAGCTTCAGCTTGGCTGGAATGTGAAATGGTGTTCTTAATATCGTTTGGTTGATTAAATATAATAATCTCAGCATTTCGCAAAGTTTTAGTTATTTGCCAACATTTTCGGCAGGTTTTATACGGCCAAAATAATCCTTCTTTCATTATTAATTAGCAATTCATAAGTTATTTTTCAATTATTTTAACCGTGTTTCGACCCTCAAATCCCTGTTTTACCTTCTAGTAAAACTTCTTCATTGTCACACCTCAAGAAAGCTCTAACCACTGGACTAGACTAAAACCTCCCCATTGATTGACATTCAACAAGAACGCGCAGCTCGCAGTTCGAAGAGCTAGACCCCGTTGCAAAGTTCTCCGCACCCTGGCGAAAACCTTCTTGGGGAGCGACAAGGAGACGCTTCTGGACTACAGAACGATTTGCCGACAAGTGCTGGAGTATGTCGCCTTGGTCTGTGCGCCTGCATGACGAAGTGGCACTGCTAGACGTCCATTCGCTCTGCCGCTTGCGCTCGTTGCAATTTCTCGCCACAGCCAGGCACTCGGGGCATTCATGCCACACCATGACGCGGCTTCTCACTCTGATACTGACGGGTTTCGGCAGACGTCACCAAGACGACCGCTGGGGCGAGACAGGTGAGTTGGCTACTTTGACGACGCAGAGGCGATCTAGCAAGAGATAAGCGGCAACCACTCCCGAGTGATCACCGAACAGGATGATCGGCGACCGCCTCAACATCAGTGCAACGCGGAGGTCGGCCTACGCCGCGAAGCCCGCTGCTGACTTGCACGGCTCCGCTCAGGCTTTTGCCCGCTGCTGAACAACTTCCAACACCGCCTGAACTCAGACTTCGAATACCGCTGTCGAGACTGCGGGCAGTTGGTTCACAGCCCACGGCACCTATTAGATTGCCCGATCAGCCCCTTCAACCTTATCAAGCTCTGGCAGCGGCCGGCCGACGTTGCCCGCTAGCTGCAACTCTGCTGATTCCGACATCACCCTGTTCCTCTGTTCCTAGGGCTACCACACATACAACCTCCACACTCCTTAGCAATTACTAAAAAACACAATGATCTGTTACATTCTTCTTTGAATAACTGAAATTTTGGGTATAAGCAAAGCTATGGAATCAGCCGACAACATTTGGAAATTGTAAACATTTTGTTTCAGAATTATTACTTTTTATATACAAAAGCCTTACGATATGCTTATTATGTACCGTGCCTCATCGTCACTATAAACGCTATTGAAAAAAGCAAGTCGGATAATACCTGTGCAGTTAAGTCATGATATGAAAACCTCTTAGTGCAAAAAATTACGTGCTATCGAACCACTAATAACTCTATGTAATAGAATACCCGAGTCAGTTTCTTATCGTATCAGTGCTGAAAAATAAGCTAAATATGGAATACTGCCACTGCAACATCTGCAAACATCACTATGCAAACTGCAAGCTATTTGAAAACCTGCGTGGCCCACTTACGGAATGTCCTTCGTGTTGTGTACTGGCCGAACACCTGCACCTCACACAGAGTCAGGTAGGTCCTTGCCCTGCTGTAAACTGTGACGACACTTCCGACTCGGTCGCACTTGAAAGTCTTTGCGCCGAAGACGGTTCGCGAGTTGTACGAAGCGCACTCGTGACCGTCCACTGACACCACGAAGTTCGTGAGCCTCTCGGCACAGCAGTCAGCTCTGTTGAAGATCCTGACCTCCTTGATGTGAGCCTGCTTCTGTGTCTTTGCCGACCACCAGCCGTTCTCGAGCTGTGTGTGAGTACACGAGTATCCCCAGTAGTTCTGGTTGGTGTTTCCGTCGATGGCTCGGCTGCAGACGCCCTCCCAGCCGACTGAGCTCTGAGAGCAGTGACTCAACGGAAGCAGGTCTGCAAGAGTACGCAAAGTTGTTTCTTAGTAAAAAGCAGTTCTGAATTGGACCCTCTAGTCAATATCTTGGTAAGACAAGCACTTGACACACTCACTTGTCTGCACGGGCTGCTCGATCGTCTCTCCGAACACTTCCACCTCGCACAGAGTGAGCCACAGCTTCAAGTTCGTCCTGATGATGACGTTCTGTCCGACCTTGTCGCACTTGAAGCTCTTCACTGAGAAGAACTCGTTCGACCTGTGAGTGGCGCACACCACGTTGTCAACGAGGATGTCGAAGTTGTTGAGTCGCTCAGAGCAGCAGTCGAGTCGGTTGTAGATGACGACCTCCTTGATGTGAGCGGGCTTCTTCAAGCTTCCTTGCCAGAAGCCGCTCGGATCCTTGGTGTGGCTGCACGAGTTGGCACCGTAGTTCTGGTTGGTGTTTCCATCGATGGCTCTCTGGCACACTCCGTTCCACCCGACTGAGGTCTGGAAGCAGCTGCTCAGCTTCAGCTTGTCTGGAATTGGTCGATCGATAAAAATTTTGCTGAATGGTTTCGTGTTTCTGCAGTTTTCGTACACTTTGTTCTCCTTCTTTGGTATATGTTAATCTTAAGTTAGTCTTTTTTCTTTTTCTTTTCTGAAAGCTTACCTCTTCACGGATTATTACATTTAGTGCATATAGCAGTCAAGAAGATCTCGCTATAAAATTTACAAGACTATTACGAGTAATGTCAAAAATATGAGTTTTCAAAAGGACTCACGCCCACTTTGTCGCGTGGTATATGCTCCAAACGCCTGGACCTCGCACAATGTTAGGTAGGTCCTGGTTCGAGCTCGAATCATTACAACGCTGCCGACCCTGTTGCAGTGGAAGGTTCTCACACTGAAGGCGCTGCGCGAGTTGTAGGACGCGCACTCGTGACCGTCGACCGTGATGACGAAATTGTTCAGTCTCTCGGCACAGCAGTCAGCCCTGTTGAAGATCCTGACCTCCTTGATGTGAGCCAGTCTGCCTGTGCTCGCCATCCACCAGCCGTTCTCCAGGTTGGTGTGGGTGCACGAGTTTCCACCGTAGTTCTGGTTGGTGTTTCCGTCGATGGCTCGGCTGCAGACGCCGCCCCAGCCCATTGAGCTCTGTGAGCAGTGACTCAGTTTTAGTTGGCCTGCGATTAAATTTTGAAACGTGTGGTAGATTTCGATGGTTTGAAATCTGAATTTGAAATAGTACAACTCGTGTAACAACTCTTTATTCGTATAAAGTAGGGAGATACTGACCCCCTGCTGCAGCAGTGTGAAGAGCCAGTGCGAGCAGCAACCAAAGATAGCGAAGCGCCATCTTTATTATAGACGTGAATAAATTAGGAATCTTTAAGCCTAAACTAGTTAAAAATGTTCTAATTCCCCTGCCAATATATAGACGATTATGAATTATTTTTGTCAACTTTTTCGTTTTTATGGAACAAAAACTGCTGTTAATCTTCCCGATTACCATATGGCGATCTTTGAGTTAGGCTAGTTTGAGGCGAAAACACCCCACCCTTAGTTTAAATCGACTAAAAAATGAACTAGCAAATAATTCAGGAATAAAGTTTAAATTGCTATCGAAGCAAGACTTAAGAGGGCTAAAAATACTGACCAACAGCTAGCAAGTGGGTCAATCTAAAGACACCAATTCAATTATAATACATGAAACAACGTGGAGTATGTTCCATGACGCCAACGACAAAAAAAACAATAAATAAATACAAATTCTAAACAAGTAATATATACTACTTGAAAAAACTTTATTCGCAAAAAAGCAACACTCACTTCCACTTGGCTGCACCTGAGGCAGGTAGCTACCGAAGGCCTGCACCTCGCACAGGGTCAGGTAAGTGGTCCTTCGGCTAGCGATCCGCAGCACCTGTCCGACCCTGTCGCAGTTAAACGTCTGCACGCTGAATGCGGCGCCGGAGTGGTAGGACGCGCACACGTGACCGTCCACCATGATGACAAAGTTGTTGAGCCTGTCCGAGCAGCAGTCGGCCCTGTTGAAGATCCTCACCTGCCGGAAGTGGACCGGTCTCGATGCCTGAGCCTGCCACCAGCCGTGCTCCAGGTTGGTGTGGGTGCATGAGCTAGCGCCGTAGTTCCTGTTGGTGTTTCCGTCGATGGCTCGGCTGCACACGCCGCCCCAGCCCATTGAGCTCTGTGAGCAGTGACTCAGTTGTATCTGCTCTGCAATTGGGAGGTGCAAGTCTTTGTAACAGAATAACAGCCTGGTTCTTTGCTTTGGAACAGCACACCTTTCTGTTTCAGAAAACGTTTCCATTTCGTAACTGTCTTTTTGCGCAAGGACCTAGTGGAAAGATCGATAGGAAAACATGGAAAACCAAATTTGATGGTCGACAGAAACTAAATAAACCAGTTTGAGCAACTCGAATAGCAGGACTGCTTTTTGTGAAGACAGGTTCCTAGGACTCACCAGATGCAGTTGCTGCATCAATAGCCAGTGCAAGCAGCATCCATTACAGACAGTGTGCCATTTGATGCTTTGACTCTATCTTGTATAAATGTAAAGCTATCAAAATCTGATAGCAAGATCTGAGGGCAAGGACTGCGCCCAGATGTCGATCAGGCACCTGCTCAGCACTAAGACGGACCAGTACAACCAGACAGCCAAGCGAAACCAGCCTAGCAACAAGAGCCGCGTCATGGGTCCGCGGACATCCTCAGGCCGTGAGCTGTGCTTGTCCTTCAACAGCACCAACGGCTGCATGAGGAACAATTGCCGATTCCTCAATGCCTGCCAAATCTGTGAGGGCAGCCACTCCGAGCAGAATCACGCAAAAAACTGAGTAAGCGCGCCGAAACGGCGCGCGAAACCTATTTTACGCCTCCTGCTTTTAATTGCCTCGCTGAGCCCGCTCACGTGCCCTGCATCGTCAAGCCTCCAGCGCGGATGTCCGATCTGACGCAGCCAGTGGGTGATCTCCGCATCGACGCCTGGCGCTCCGAGCTTGCTGGCGACCCCGACGCTGATTTTATTCTCGACGGCATCGAGAGTGGCTTCTCCATTGCTGATGACTTCGACTTTACACCTTGTTTCTGCAGCAACTACCAGTTCGTCAACCGGAATCGCGACCAAGTCCAAGCTGTTATCGAAGAAGAAATCCGGCTCGGGAGGTACCTCCCAGTCGTGGACAAGCCTGCGATGGTCTGTCCGCTGGGAGCCATTCCGAAAGACAGCTCCGGCATCCGGCTAATCCATGATTGCTCCGTCCCTCGCGGCTGCAGCCTGAACGATCACTATGCCCAACAACGACGTCTCCGCTTCACCTCCGTCGACGAGGCCGTCAAGATGATGCAGCCCGGCTGGTTCATGGCAAAGGTGGACATCGCGTCAGCCTACCGCAGCGTGCCAATTTCTCCGCAGTGCTATCAAGCCACCGGCATCCACTGGGACTTCGGCTACGGCTGCTCAACATTTCTGGTGGATACGCGGTTACCATTCGGCAGCAGAGCCTCCGTCAGCATTTTCCATCGACTCACGCAAGCGGCCCGACGAATGATGTGTCGCAAGGGGTTCCTGGCAACCGTCGTTTTCATCGATGACTTCCTCGTCATGGCCAGGACGAAAGCCGAGTGCGACAGGGCCTACCATGAGCTGCGCAACCTGCTCAACAAGCTTGGCTTCATCATCAACGACAAAAAGTCTGTGCCGCCGACGACAAAGCTGCGGTTCCTCGGCATTGACATCGACACCGTGCAAGCCAGTCTTTCCTTCCCAGCCGACAAAGCCGAAAAGCTTCAGCTTCTCCTTGACACCTGCCTCTCGCGGAGGAGCTTGTGCAAGTCTGAACTGCAGAAGCTGCTCGGGCACCTCAGCCACCTGTGCACGGCCGCTCAGCACGGGCGAACTTTCCTGCGGCCGCTGATTGAGCAGGTCAATAGCCTGGTGCATCCGTCCGATAGGGTCGGCGTCACGGAAGACCTCCAGTCGCAGCTGAGGTGGTGGATGACCGCGTTGAGCACGCTGCCGCCTAGAGCGGCCTGGCCCTCGCGTAGGCCGGCTGGAGCGATTGAGTCTGACGCCTGTGACATGGGAGGCGGTGCTGTGCTGCATTTCGTCGACAGAGAACCGGTTTGGCTCTACATCGGCTGGCAGTCCGATTGTGATGGCGCGTTCAAGGAGCTGCACATCAACCTCAAGGAGTGCGCCGCCCCGCTGGTTGCGATTCTGCAGCACCAAGAAGCCTTCAGCGGCTGCTCGGTTGCGGTCTACACTGACAGCACCGCCGCCTGCGGCATCATTAACTCGGGCTCCGCCAAGCACCAATGTATTACCGACCTGCAGAAGCGCGTCGCCCTGACCTGCATTCAACGCGACATCATCGTCCGCGCGCACCATATGCCTGGCCGCTTCCAGCTGCTCGCCGACCCGCTGTCCAGAGCGCATGACCCCAGCCAGCTTGCCAACTTTCTGTTTCGCTTCTATGGCACCTGCTATGTGCCAACCAGCTTGCTTGCCTCCGCTTGCTTGAGTTCTGCCGCTGCTTCCCACCTTTTGTTTCAGGTCCGCCTCCTGTGGTCCCGGTTCCCGGCCTCTCCGCGCCGGCACGTCGACTGCTCAGCCGAGGCTTCGCCAGCTCAACTCGCTCCGCCTACGCCAGCCAGTGCGCGTCCTGGATGCGATTCTGCGCCGCCCATCGACTTCAACCGCTTTCAGCGCAGCCCGCTGACTTATGCAACTACCTGGCGGAGCTGGCGTACAACCCGCTGTTCTCCGTCAGCAGCCTATCCTGTCACCTCGCCGCCGTGTCCTGGCTCTACAAATCAAACAGCGTGGCTTACCCGACGAGGCAGCCACTGGTTCAGCTGGCCCTGCGCGGCGCCCGTCGGCTCCTCGGCGCCGCCCCAAGGAGCAAACAAGCGTTGCGGCCGGCCGACCTGCAGCGACTGCACGGCATGCTGCGACCTGAAGAGCCCAGGGACTGCGCACTCTGGTGTGACTGCATCGTTGGCTGGTGGGCCATGCTGCGGCGAGCCAACCTGTGCGTATCCGGCCGGTTTGATCCGCAGCGATACCTCAGCGCGAGCTGCATCCGGTCGTCAAGGGCCAGCGTCATCCTCGTCATTCCGAGGTCGAAAACAAACCAGTTCGGGGCGCGCCAGCACCGAGTTTTCTTGCCGCAGCACCCAGATGGACATCCACTCTGCCCGGTCACCGCGCTCCAGAAGCAGCTGCGCATTAACCGACCGCAGGACACCCGGCATCAGCTGTTCAGTACCCGAACCGGACGGTCCACCGCGCCGCTCACCGCGCGCACCTTCGCAAGGCGCCTGTCCACAGCACTTCGACAGGCCGGGTTCGCCGAGCCAGCCAGGTTCTCTGGCACTCGTTGTGTCGAGGTGGCGCTACATCCGCGACGGAGGCCGGCATCCCCATCGATTCAATCATGCGAGTCGGTGACTGGGCAAGCAGCGCTGTAGAGCGGTACCTGCCACCATCGGTTGAGCGCAGTGCGCCGCTGCGCCAGGCTTCGCTCCTCCCCTCAACGTGACCTACTCCCTGTTTTGAGATTTTTTGGACTCGTTCGTCCGCTGCCTTTGTCGCCACGCCTGTGCCTTCCCTCTTGCTGCTTTTGGCCCTGTTGGCTAACGTCTGTGCTGGTCAGCCAATTGAAAACAGAAACACGGGTAATGAGAAAAATTCAAAGGAAAAACTCTCGTAGCTGCACTCACGTCCACTTGGCTGCACCTGAGGCAGGTAGCTACCGAAGGCCTGCACCTCGCACAGGGTCAGGTAAGTGGTCCTTCGGCTAGCGATCCGCAGCACCTGTCCGACCCTGTCGCAGTTAAACGTCTGCACGCTGAATGCGGCGCCGGAGTGGTAGGACGCGCACACGTGACCGTCCACCATGATGACAAAGTTGTTGAGCCTGTCCGAGCAGCAGTCGGCCCTGTTGAAGATCCTCACCTGCCGGAAGTGGACCGGTCTCGATGCCTGAGCCTGCCACCAGCCGTGCTCCAGGTTGGTGTGGGTGCATGAGCTAGCGCCGTAGTTCCTGTTGGTGTTTCCGTCGATGGCTCGGCTGCAGACGCCGCCCCAGCCCATTGAGCTCTGTGAGCAGTGACTCAGTTGTATCTGCTCTGCAATCGGGAGGTGCAAGTCTTTGTAGCAGAATAACAGCCTGGTTCTTTGCTTTGGAACAGCACACCTTTCTGTTTCAGAAAACGTTTCCATTTCGTAACTGTCTTTTTGCGCAAGGACCTAGTGGAAAGATCGATAGGAAAACATGGAAAACCAAATTTGATGGTCGACAGAAACTAAATAAACCAGTTTGAGCAACTCGAATAGCAGGACTGCTTTTTGTGAAGACAGGTTCCAAGGACTCACCAGATGCAGTTGCTGCATCAATAGCCAGTGCAAGCAGCATCCATTACAGACAGTGTGCCATTTGATGCTTTGACTCTATCTTGTATAAATGTAAAGCTATTAAAGTCTAAATCCGGAGATGTCCAACAACTTGCTTATTTCTTGCCTTGCCCTAGCTTCACTCAATATATAGAAAAGCTGTTTCAACTATTTTACAGGGCATTTCAGCCACTTCAGAAAAATGCAACCATTGCTTTTTTCAGCTTTCCATGAGACAGTTGTCTCTGAGGAATTTCAGAAAAAAACAGGAATCGATCAGCTTGAGTAGTGCGCATTAAACTTTTTCTAGAAATTGTTGCGTGTTTACTAAGAATTGAGACTCCGAGAGATCACTATATAGAAACATGGCGAGCGAATATTCACACGAACTCGCTAATAAAGTCTTCAAGAGATCGCCCCTCACAGAATTGCAGAGTCTCATTCGATCTCTAAAGGCCTCCGCACTTCTGCAAAGCCTTCTTCCGTATCAATCGATTATCCAGGAAATCGCTTCACGCGCCAGTCTCAACAATGGCAAATGCAGAGAGTCAGGCAATCCAGAAGTTCTTTTTGATTTCGGAGAACAAAAGAGCCATTGTTTAATGCAACTTCACTGAAACAGGAAACAATGATAATTCTAGTTCTCATTTTCATGGGCTTGTGGGAACTAATTAAAAATTTGCCGACACTGCTCATTCCACTGGCCAATGAACACACTTAGAGATAAGTAAACAGGCACACACACACAGTTGTGTAAATCTGCCCCAACTTTAAAATCGCCAGGCAGTCTCACTGCGCCTCAGAGTCGACCCTCACAGGAGCTGAAATGTGCGACAACCACCCAAGCCATCCCATCTCGTGAGGTCAGAGCTGCGAGCTGGTCTCGAAACGTCTGTGCTGGTCAGCCAATTGAAAACAGAAACACGGGTAATGAGAAAAATTCAAAGGAAAAACTCTCGTAGCTGCACTCACGTCCACTTGGCTGCACCTGAGGCAGGTAGCTACCGAAGGCCTGCACCTCGCACAGGGTCAGGTAAGTGGTCCTTCGGCTAGCGATCCGCAGCACCTGTCCGACCCTGTCGCAGTTAAACGTCTGCACGCTGAATGCGGCGCCGGAGTGGTAGGACGCGCACACGTGACCGTCCACCATGATGACAAAGTTGTTGAGCCTGTCCGAGCAGCAGTCGGCCCTGTTGAAGATCCTCACCTGCCGGAAGTGGACCGGTCTCGATGCCTGAGCCTGCCACCAGCCGTGCTCCAGGTTGGTGTGGGTGCATGAGCTAGCGCCGTAGTTCCTGTTGGTGTTTCCGTCGATGGCTCGGCTGCAGACACCGCCCCAGCCCATTGAGCTCTGTGAGCAGTGACTCAGTTGTATCTGCTCTGCAATTGGGAGGTGCAAGTCTTTGTAACAGAATAACAGACTGGTTCTTTACTTTGGAACAGCACACCTTTCTGTTTCAGAATAAGTATGAGAATGAGGAAACGTCGCCCCAGCCCACAGAGCTCTGTGAGCAGTTTCTCAGAGCTAGTTGACCTGCAGAATTAAACCGATACTAGCTCGTAGCACAAGTAGAATGTTTTCACCTTATCTTTGCAGACAATTTTGCTAGAATAATTTTTGCAAAAACTTACGCCACGCGCCTGCTGCATCGAATGCCAGAGCTAGCACCAGCAACAGGTGCGCAACCGAGCAGATTGTCTTTTGCATTGCGCAAATCGAGTCAGGATCACGCTCTGATCAGCCTCGCGACTCGCTCTGCGAGAACACTTGGACAGTCATCGGCAGAGAATGGTCTCTTCTATAAATAGAGCCCAATCGTGCTCTAGTGAGCAAACAAAAAATTAATTTTCTTTTCTTTAGACACATCTTAACTGTTTTCAAGGAAATATTTTCACCGACTACCATATGTCTTCTTCAAGCAACCCCGAAGGTGCATCTGGCAGACGAGTTGTCATGTGACACCTCCTCAAAATTATTCGCTTTTTTCATATCAGAGCAGACACTACAGGCTGCACTGTCAGAGAAGTCAATACTGCTCTTAAATTATTGCATGCAGTTGAGAATATGCAGAAAAAAATTCTGGGAAGGATTGTTACTTTACCAAGAACATGATGCGCTTTATATCATTGAAGTGATACGAGCTCGTAGATAGTCTTAACTGTACTGCATAGAGAGCCTTATGGTAGTGTCGAACTGATTCAAATGTTGGTAGAATTGCTTTAGTTGAGTTTCTGTGCCCACAAACATCATGAAAATGCCGTCGATGTAGCCTCGGTACAGACGGTGTTGAGAAACCGGAGTAGCTGACGGTCCGGTCAATAAATTTAAATCAACGAATTTATTAAACGCCTGACTAACAGCGGAGTTTTGTCAGATGGAATGTTGGTAAACGTCGATTCAACATCTAACGTCGTTGATAATAGCTTGAAAATGCTCGGTAAGAATATTGATTTCTCGCGATGGATTTTCGAAAATACTTAATGATTTTAACGCTCAGAATAATAATAATAATAATTGATTACACCTGCCCCAACCGGGCCAGAGGTGCAGCCGACAGCACAGCCGCAGCTATTGCACGGTGCATCTGAAGGCTGCGTACAGCTGTTCAGTCCATGGACTGGGGGGACGCCACACCCACCTTCAATTATCCCAGCTGATTCTGGTACCCATTTAACAGCTGGGTGAACTGAAGCAATGCAGAGTTAAGTGTCTTGGTAAAGGACACAAAATTTTTCAGTGGAGTCGGGAATCGAACCCCCGACCTTTAATCCGTGAGTCCGATGCCCTAGCCACTAGGCTACAACCTCTGTAGCTCATGTAGCTCTCCGAACTACAGTCCGAGACAATACCGGGAACGGGCCAGGTAGCTGGGTCCTTGTGGACTTTAGGAAGCAGATAGAAGATCCTGTCCCTGGGTTCCAAGGGGAATAAACTGAGCAAATGAGTTCCTGAGAGATTTAGTTAATCTCAGCACTAGTTCTTAAGGCAGAATCGACAGGTAGGTACATGTAAAAGTCTGTGTTGGAGAGTTGCCTGTAAGCTTCAATGATGTAAGCATCCCTATCAAGGTTGACCACTTTGTTGCCTTTGTCCGCTGGTTTGATGACAATACTGCGGTTGTTTTGGAGATTCCAAAGCGCTTGTTTCTCGTCTGGTGCAGGTTGGTTCTATATTGAAAGCAGTACTATAAGAACAGGAATGCTATCGAGAGCTTCAAGTCTGGTGTGAATGCCACTTATTAAGGCAATGTTCGAGACGTGCGTGCGGTTTGGAGTAAAGGTACGAGGTGCATAACTGCCTGTGCGCGTCGCATTAGCGAGTTCAAAGCTATCCTCTGTTTGAGATTCGCAATGGAGTCTAAGAAGACGCTCGATCCTACACGAGTTGGGGCAGGAACAAAGTTTTTTCCCTTATCCAAAACTCTAAGCTCGCTAACAGTTTTATGGTGCTTTCTGAGAGCAAGCTGGAGGGCGCTCAGGCAGGATTCATCGGTCAACGAAACTAGGTCGTGTCGAAAAGACGGATGTCTAGGCGAGAGCGAGAGGTAGTCTCTACGGCAGGGGTCGGCAACCTTATATACCCCGCGGGCTAAAGAGAGAATCTTAGAGACGACGGCGGGCCGCATGAAGAAAGGGGAGAGATCAGACAGGGGAGAGATGAGACAAGTGAGAGATGAGAAAGGTGAGAGATAAGACGGGGGGAGATAAGACGCAAGAGAGATGAGACAGGCGAGAGACGAAAAATGGGAGAGATGAGACAGGGGAGAGATAAAAAAAAGGGGAGAGATGAGACAGGGGAGAGATGAGACTGGGGAGAGATGAGACAGGGGAGAGATGAGACTGGGGAGAGATGAGACAGGGGAGAGATGAGACAGGGGAGAGATGAAAAAGGGGAGAGATGAGACTGGGGAGAGATGAGACAGGGGAGAGATGAAAAAGGGGAGAGATGAGACAGGGGAGAGATGAGACTGGGGAGAGATAAGACAGGGGAGAGGTGAGACTGGGGAGAGATGAGACAGGGGAGAGATGAGACAGGGGAGAGATGAAAAAGGGGAGAGATGAGACAGGGGAGAGATGAGACTGGGGAGAGATAAGATAGGGAGAGATGAGACTGGGGAGAGATAAGACAGGGGAGAGATGAGACTGGGGAGAGATGAGACAGGGGAGAGATGAAAAAGGGGAGAGATGAGACAGGGGAGAGATGAGACTGGGGAGAGATAAGATAGGGAGAGATGAGACTGGGGAGAGATAAGACAGGGGAGAGATGAGACTGGGGAGAGATGAGACAGGGGAGAGATGAAAAAGGGGAGAGATGAGACAGGGGAGAGATGAAAAAGGGGAGAGATGAGACAGGGGAGAGATGAGACTGGGGAGAGATAAGACAGGGGAGAGATGAGACTGGGGAGAGATAAGACAGGGGAGAGATAAGACAGGGGAGAGATGAGATAGGGTGTACTGTAGAGTAGGTGTTAGGAGGAGCTAAGGGCCAGATTTGGGAGCTTTAAGGGCCGCATCTGGCCCGCGGGCCGGAGGTTGCCGACCCCTACTCTACGGTCTCAAGCCGTTTTTCGGACGTTGTCAGGTGCATCGGCATGAGTGACAAAGTCAAGTGTATAGATACTTGCGTTAGGGAATGCCTTTCGACAGTTGTTGACGATTGTCGTTAGCTGTTTGTCAGGAACACATTAAAATTGTCTTGACAGGTCCTGGCCCCAGGTGAACAGGATCACGGCTTTGGCTGATAAGCATGGTTAGATTGCTTGTTCTCTGAGGATTTTAGATAAATATTCTGCCTTTAGGTTCGGGAAGATTTCGAATTGAATGTACTTGGTCCCAGATTGGGACAGGCTGCATTCATCTCCAATAATCACAGTGT
This sequence comes from Macrostomum hystrix, assembly GCA_950097015.1. Classification (NCBI taxonomy): domain Eukaryota; kingdom Metazoa; phylum Platyhelminthes; family Macrostomidae; genus Macrostomum; species Macrostomum hystrix. The sequence continues at coordinate 6,640,605 of CATNEN010000001.1, forward strand.
CTTTCAATAATGAGAAATCTTCCAGTCTTTCTTGAGTCCACAGTGGACGTTTATGAAGGGTAGCGGCTGTGGAAACAGAGATTGCTGGCCATGGGTTTAGCATTAGCAGGTGGGATTCACACACCACCCCCGTGTCTACGTGTCTTTGCACCTGGAAATATTTCTCGATGGAAAGAGTGCTGTTTTCCACGTCTTTGTAAGTGAGCAAACTAGGCTCTTTGTTACTCGTTTTTACTCGTAACTGCCGATTTTTTAATGTACCAAAATTCGTACCAAAATGTACCAGATGGACCAAATTTTCGGCCAAAAATAGGCATTCTTCAGGGTCTGTATATTTAGATGTCATATATTTAATTAAGCCTGTATATTTAAATAGCTGTGGTGTATTAGCCGCCAATGGTTGGTCTAATACGCAGTATAATATCTGTTCTGTTTCAACAGGCAGCATAAGTGGAAAGTAGTCTATTAATAGATGGCGTGTTTTGATCTTTTCAAATAGCTGCTTCCATACGGCAAAAATAATTGTTAAACTGTTCTAGCATTGCTGCCAATAATTTCTTATTGATTCTAAAACAGCTCCGCTGACCAGATGTTAAGCGAAAGAAGTTACTGCACAGGTCCTACTAAATACTGTGAATTTCTTCGACCTAAAAGCTAAAAAGATATCCAGAATATGCGGGCCTGATATTAGCCTTCTTGAGCCTTATTCCTTTCTATTCAATCAACACTAATTTAGCAAATCAAATACAATGTCTAACGAAAATCCTTAGGCAACATGGATTGCGTATAGGAGCTAGTCAAGAAAGTGAAAAAAGTAAAAGAAGTTTTCATAACTTTCTCAAAAAAATTTTATGCGCCTATGCTCTGCTGCGTGAGAAGTAGCTAGAGTAGAGAATGAGAGAAACTAGAGTAGACTAAGGGAGATTAGAGCAGACTATGGGAGATTAGAGCAGACTATGGGAGATTAGAGTGGGCTATGGGAGATTAGAGCAGACTATGGGAGATTAGAGCAGACTATGGGAGATTAGAGTAGACTATGGGAGATTAGAGTAGGCTATGGGAGATTAGAGTAGGCTATGGGAGATTAGAGTAGGCTATGGGAGATTAGAGTAGACTATGGGAGATTATAGTAGGCTATGGGAGATTAGAGTAGACTATGGGAGATTAGAGTAGACTATGGGAGATTAGAGCAGACTATGGGAGATTAGAGCAGACTATGGGAGATTAGAGTAGACTATGGGAGATTAGAGTAGGCTATGGGAGATTAGAGTAGGCTATGGGAGATTAGAGTAGACTATGGGAGATTAGAGCTGACTATGGGAGATTAGAGTAGACTTTGGGAGATTAGAGTAGGCTATGGGAGATTAGAGTAGGCTATGGGAGATTAGAGCGGACTATGGAAGATTAGAGCAGACTATGGGAGATTAGAGTAGACTATAGGAGATTAGAGTAGGCTATGGGAGATTAGAGCAGACTATGGGAGATTAGAGCAGACTATGGGAGATTAGAGTAGACTATGGGAGATTAGAGTAGGCTATGGGAGATTAGAGTAGGCTATGGGAGATTAGAGTAGGCTATGGGAGATTAGAGTAGACTATGGGAGATTATAGTAGGCTATGGGAGATTAGAGTAGACTATGGGAGATTAGAGTAGACTATGGGAGATTAGAGTAGGCTATGGGAGATTAGAGTAGGCTATGGGAGATTAGAGTAGGCTATGGGAGATTAGAGTAGACTATGGGAGATTATAGTAGGCTATGGGAGATTAGAGTAGACTATGGGAGATTAGAGTAGACTATGGGAGATTAGAGTAGACTATGGGAGATTAGAGCAGACTATGGGAGATTAGAGTAGACTATGGGAGATTAGAGTAGGCTATGGGAGATTAGAGTAGGCTATGGGAGATTAGAGTAGACTTTGGGAGATTAGAGAAGACTATGGGAGATTAAAGTAGACTATGGGAGATTAGAGTAGGCTATGGGAGATTAGAGAAGACTATGGGAGATAAGAGTAGACTATAGGAGATTAGAGTAGACTATGGGAGATTAGAGTAGACTATGAGAGATTAGAGCAGACTATGGGAGATTAGAGCAGACTATGGGAGATTAGAGTAGACTATGAGAGATTAGAGCAGACTATGGGAGATTAGAGCAGACTATGGGAGATTAGAGTAGACTATGGGAGATTAGAGTAGACTATGGGAGATTAGAGTAGACTATGGGAGATTAGAGTAGACTATGAGAGATTAGAGCAGACTATGGGAGATTAGAGTAGACTATGGGAGATTAGAGTAGGCTATGGGAGATTAGAGTAGGCTATGGGAGATTAGAGTAGACTATGGGAGATTAGAGCAGACTATGGGAGATTTGAGTAGACTATGGGTGATTAGAGTAGACTTTGGGGGATTAGAGTAGGCTATGGGAGATTAGAGTAGGCTATGGGAGATTAGAGCGGACTATGGGAGATTAGAGCAGACTATGGAAGATTAGAGTAGGCTATGGGAGATTAGAGTAGGCTATGGGAGATTAGAGCAGACTATGGAAGATTAGAGTAGGCTATGGGAGATTAGAGCGGACTATGGGAGATTAGAGCAGACTATGGAAGATTAGAGTAGGCTATGGGATACTGGACTGTAGGAGAGTGGAGTGAATCAGATTTTTTAATCAATCATGAAAAGCAAACTTTCTTATTAAAGAACTGGAGCTGCTTGCCAAAGTGTGCAACTTTTTGCGACATCTAGAGATAGGACTGCTCATACAATGCCGCCACGCGTACAACAAAATATTAATATTTCCGATTATTATTATTTATTATTCATATGCAACTAACTGTATCATTATTAGCTGATACTTAACTGTATTTACTAATTGTTTACTTATTACTAAATAACGTATTACTATTAGTAGCGGGACGCGAAAATCTCGGGTGTTATAACACAGAAATGAAACTATACAAAATATTGAAGATTTTATAACTATTTAATAGAATTTGGGTAGTCTTACTAAACTTACCAATAAAAAAGCAGCAGCAGCAGCAGCAGCAGCAGCGAAAATGAAAAAAGGAAATAAAATGAACCACAACACGAACACTGGCTTGCGTTAGCAACGATTTAGTTTACCTTGGATACCAGTCCGTAAAAAAATAAATAGCGCGATGATTTTGAAGAAAAAATTGAAATGAAACAATACTCAATTGTTCAAAAATACTTGTAGCAGATTTTAATTGTAAGCAATTCAGCTTTGTCTTCCAGTTTCTTCTACTAAAAATAATACTGCTTTTTTGCAAAGTGACATTCACATTTTAAGATAGATTTCAACAATTGATTTGAGAAAAAAGTATCAATAGAAGTCTTTGTGACAGAGTCGATAGTCAATCAATCAATTAATCTACCGTGTATTTTCGAGACTAAGGGAAAAAGTATTCTAATCATAACAAACAAAGACTCAATACCTGTTCGCACTGGTAGACAGAATGAAATTTAAATTAGCAATTATTTAATAAGAATTTTAATTCGATTATTAAAAAACTTATTGCACAAAAATGACCAAATTAATTGACCAAATATACACAAATTGTATAACTGATAGTAGGCTATAATCACATTATGACTTTCTTGTATATTCTTCTATTTTTTTTAAGAAAAGAAACAGAAAACACCTTTAGAGTCTAGAAATCAAATTCGAAAAATTAAGGATATTTAACACTGGAGCCAAGTGACAACGCTAGTGAAAAAAACTAGAAACTAAACACAGAAAAAAAACAAAAAAGTATGTTTAGTTCACATATCTGAGCAACCTTGACTTTGAGAAGTTTTAGTGGCAGCTGCTAAGTCTAACTTGGAACTGTCCCGCTCTCTGAGGCGTGTGATAACTCTGATTAATGACAAATTGTCCGACTTCAATTTTTCATTCTCTAAACGAAGACGCGAACTTTCGACCTCCTCGGTTGTTGCTGTTTGAGACGGAAGCGTAGAATGCACCTGTAAATAGGATTTTAAAATGTTTATTTTCGTGATTCAATCACCGCTTTAAATGAAAATGTTTTTAACTCCAGTGCAAAATCGGACCAAAAAACAGGGCATGCTTATTAATTAGTACGCAACTAAATAATGTCAGTTATTGATGTATAACATTTCATGCTTCTTTTCTTGAGGAGAAACAAACTGAATGCATTCCATTCATAATTCGTTCGGTTCCTCTCATAATTATATCTTAGATTCTGCATACGATTCTATCTTCCTTCGATTCTTTCTTCCTTCGATTCCAAATCTTCTTTCTATTCCTCCGACGATTCCACATTCTTTTTATTCCTTGTACGATTCTATCTTTGTTCTATTCTTCCTTCGATTCCATATCTTTGTTCTATTCCTCCTTCGATCTATCTTCGTTCGATTCCTTCGTTCGATTCTTCTTTCGATTCCATATCTTCCTTCTATTCGTCCTATGATTCTGTCTTCTTTTGACTCCTTCTACGATTCTGTCTTCTTTCTATTCCTCCTAAGATTCCACATTCTTTTCATTCCTCCTACGAATCTGTTCGTTCTATTCTTCCTTCGATTCCATATCTTCGTTCTATTCTTCCTACGATTCTATGTTCGTTCAATAGTTTTTTTTCGATTCCATATCTTCGTTCCATTCCTCATAAGATTCTACGTTCAATTCTGCCGATAATTAAATCTACGATTCCTGGCACAGACACTTCCTTCGATTCCCTTGACGATCTTAAATTCTTCCTAAAACGGTTCTAAGATTGTTTTTTTTAATGTCAGTTTTCAGCATAACTAGGTTGCGCATGCTTGAAGCTTAGGTTGACCGAGAAACAGCATTCCAACTCTTTCGCAAACTCTAAGAGTCATGCTCGCTTACTCAATATTTCACTAGCTATTCCTGTCCGTTCGACTACTGTTTCGTTTACAGAACCGCCACATAATCTTCGCCAGTGAGTTGCATACAGATGTCTCGAAAGCATGGCTCCGGTGAAAATTGTCTTCTTTAATTTTTGTGTACTCTAAACTGTCACTCATCGAATATATTGACAACTAGATTGAACAGAAGACAACTTTTAGAATGAGGAAAAGAATTTGATTTGTGAAATCTGACAATAGTGACCTTGTTTTCAAAGATATACTAGTAGGTAAAGTTTTTCCTTCAACGATTCTTGCTACGATTCCATAAATGGCTCCTGGAACGATTCTATCTAAGGTTCGTCGTGCGATTCCATCAAATGCTCTTGGTGCGATTCCATTTAAGGTTCTTAGTACGATTCCATCTAAGGTTCTTGCTACGATTTCATCTAAGGTTCTTGCTACGATTCCATCTAAGGTTCTTGCTACGATTCCATCTAAGGTTCTTGCTACGATTCCATCTAAGGTTCTTGCTACGATTCCATCTAAGGTTCTTGCTACGATTCCATCTAAGGTTCTTGCTACGATTCCATCTAAGGTTCTTGCTACGATTCCATCTAAGGTTCTTGCTACGATTCCATCTAAGGTTCTTGCTACGATTCCATCTAAGGTTCTTGCTACGATTCCATCTAAGGTTCTTGCTACGATTCCATCTAAGGTTCTTGCTACGATTCCATCTAGGGTTCTTGGTACGATTCAATCTAAGGTTCTTGCTACGATTCCATCTAAGGTTCTTGCTACGATTCCATCTAAGGTTCTTGCTACGATTCCATGTAAGGTTCTTGGTACGATTCCATCTAAGGTTCTTGCTACGATTCCATCTAAGGTTCTTGTTACTCAAGCTGCGATTCCATTTATGGTACTTGGTGCGATTCCATCTACGGAATTTACAATTCCATGCTTAGTACTACAATAAGAGAGTCTAGCAATTGACTATTTGAGATCAAACCTGCAATCGACAACAATATAAGGAACTTTATTGTTGCCTTTACAGCATTGAGAAAAGCAGATAGCAAGGAGACGAGAGAGAAGAAGATACGTGCTATATTGACTGGTTGAATTGTTGTAAAAGCAGACACACCAATACTAGTAGCAGGCATTTAAAGTTCCTAAGAGACTAATCATATTACTAGCTTAGTATCGGTGAAGCATCATGTTTATTTATATCAGCTACAATCATTTTAGTGTCTCATTGACGAGATAGGCGAGCCACGACGCGAGCCAGGGCTCGATTCTCAGCCTTGAGCTTCTCGTTCTCGCGCATGACCTGCTCAAGTGACTGTTGCGGAGGCGGTTACATAGTCACATAATAAGGCTGTCACTAATTAGTCTGTACTGATCTATGTCATACGAAATCTGTCATACAAATACGTACAGTATTGAAACTCGACATTTGTAAGAAAAAATATGTTTTTACAGAGAGCGAAAAACTGATTTACAGAAGACAGTTGAAAACAGACTTACAGAAGACACTTGAAAACAGACTTACAGAAGACAGTTGAAAACAGACTTACAGAAGACACTTGAAAACAGAAGACAGAAGGCAGTTGAAAACAGACTTACAGAAGACAGCTGAAAACATACTTACAGAAGACAGTAGAAAACAGACTTACAGAAGACAGTTGAAAACAGATTTACAGAAGACAGTAGAAAACTGATTTACAGAAGACAGTTGAAAACAGATTTACAGAAGACAGTAGAAAACAGACTTACAGAAGACAGTAGAAAACAGACTTACAGAAGACAGTTGAAAACAGACTTACAAAAGACAGTTGAAAACAGACTTACAGACTTACAGACAACTAATAAACAGACTTACAGAAGACAGTAGAAAACAGATTTAAAGAAGACAGTAGAAAACAGACTTACAGAAGACAGTAGAAAACAGACTTACAGAAGACAGTTGAAAATAGACTTACAGAAGACAGTTGAAAACAGACTTACAGACTTACAGAAAACCAATAAACAGACTTACAGAAGACAGTAGAAAACAGACTTACAGAAGACAGTTAAAAACAGACTTACAGAAGACAGTTGAAAACAGACTTATAGAAGACATTTAAAAACAGAAGACAGAAGACAGTTAAAAACAGACTTACAGAAGACAGTTGAAAACAGAAGACAGAAGACAGTTAAAAACAGAAGACAGAAGACAGTTGAAAACAGACTTACAGAAGACAGTTGAAAACAGACTTACAGACTTACAGAAAACGAATAAACAGACTTACAGAAGACAGTAGAAAACAGACTTACAGAAGACAGTTAAAAACAGACTTACAGAAGACAGTTGAAAACAGACTTACAGAAGACAGTTAAAAACAGAAGACAGAAGACAGTTAAAAACAGACTTACAGAAGACAGTTGAAAACAGAAGACAGAAGACAGTTAAAAACAGAAGACAGAAGACAGTTGAAAACAGACTTACAGAAGACAGTTGAAAACAGACTTACAGACTTACAGAAAACGAATAAACAGACTTACAGAAGACAGTAGAAAACAGACTTACAGAAGACAGTTAAAAACAGACTTACAGAAGACAGTTAAAAACAGACTTACAGAAGACAGTTGAAAACAAACTTACAGAAGACATTTAAAAACAGAAGACAGAAGACAGTTGAAAACAGACTTACAGAAGACAGTTGAAAACAGAAGACAGAAGACAGTTAAAAACAGAAGACAGAAGACAGTTGAAAACAGACTTACAGAAGACAGTTGAAAACAGACTTACAGACTTACAGAAAACCAATAAACAGACTTACAGAAGACAGTAGAAAACAGACTTACAGAAGACAGTTAAAAACAGACTTACAGAAGACAGTTGAAAACAGACTTACAGAAGACAGTTAAAAACAGAAGACAGAAGACAGTTGAAAACAGACTTACAGAAGACAGTTGAAAACAGACTTACAGACTTACAGAAAACCAATAAACAGACTTACAGAAGGCAGTAGAAAACAGACTTACAGAAGACAGTTAAAAACAGACTTACAGAAGACAGTTGAAAACAGACTTACAGAAGACAGTTAAAAACAGAAGACAGAAGACAGTTGAAAACAGACTTACAGACTTACAGACAACCAATAAACAGACTTACAGAAGACAGTTAAAAACAGACTTACAGAAGACAGTTGAAAACAGACTTACAGAAGACACTTGAAAACAGACTTACAGAAGACAGTAGAAAACAAACTTATAGAAGAAGACAGTAGAAAAACAGACTTACAGAAGACAGTTGAAAACAGACTTACAGAAAACCAATAAACAGACTTACAGAAGACAGTTGAAAACTGACTTACAGAAGACAGTTAAAAACAGACTTACAGAAGACAGTTGAAAACAGACTTACAGACTTACAGAAAACCAATAAACAGACTTACAGAAGACAGTAGAAAACAGACTTACAGAAGACAGTTGAAAACAGACTTACAGACTTACAGAAAACCAATAAACAGACTTACAGAAGACAGTTGAAAACTGACTTACAGAAGACAGTTAAAAACAGACTTACAGAAGACAGTTGAAAACAGACTTACAGACTTACAGAAAACCAATAAACAGACTTATAGAAGACAGTTGAAAACAGACTTACAGAAGACAGTTGAAAACAGACTTACAGACTTACAGAAAACCAATAAACAGACTTACAGAAGACAGTTGAAAACAGACTTACAGAAGACAGTTAAAAACAGACTTACAGAAGACAGTTGAAAACAGACTTACAGAAGACACTTGAAAACAGACTTACAGAAGACAGTAGAAAACAAACTTATAGAAGAAGACAGTAGAAAAACAGACTTACAGAAGACAGTTGAAAACAGACTTACAGAAAACCAATAAACAGACTTACAGAAGACAGTTGAAAACTGACTTACAGAAGACAGTTAAAAACAGACTTACAGAAGACAGTTGAAAACAGACTTACAGACTTACAGAAAACCAATAAACAGACTTACAGAAGACAGTAGAAAACAGACTTACAGAAGACAGTTGAAAACAGACTTACAGACTTACAGAAAACCAATAAACAGACTTACAGAAGACAGTTGAAAACTGACTTACAGAAGACAGTTAAAAACAGACTTACAGAAGACAGTTGAAAACAGACTTACAGACTTACAGAAAACCAATAAACAGACTTATAGAAGACAGTTAAAAACAGACTTACAGAAGACAGTTGAAAACAGACTTACAGACTTACAGAAAACCAATAAACAGACTTACATAAGACAGTAGAAAACAGACTTACAGAAGACAGTAGAAAACAAACTGACTAAAAGCACACTAAAAGCACACACACAAAAGAAGACAATCAAAATAGAAAGTCACAGACCGACTGCCAGACAGTCTGAGAACATTGCTCACTCACCCGATTCTGAGCCTCGTATTCCGAAAGCCGCTTATCAATCTGTCTCTGCTCGCTAGACTGACGCTTCAACTGTTCGTTCTCTTCGCGCAGTCGACTGTTCTCAGCGTTCAGTCGCTCGTTGGCGGCCTTCTCTTTCTCGTAGAGTCGCTTGTAGTCTAGATCGCCGGAGAATGACCCGGCCTGAGTTTGAGCAGCAGCCGCAGCCGCAGAGCCGTGATAGGAGCCTGGCCGGGATCTGGACAGACCGCTGCTGACGAAGCCGGAGGTGCCGGTGTCAGATACGGCCTGACTGCTGCCTCGGCCGGAGTCGTACTGGTTTTTTCAATGTTGTTTTGGGATTTGAGTTCAGATTACTAACGTGCGTTACAGTGGTGTCTAACATGTAACAGTGGTGTCTAGCATGTAACAGTGATGTCTAACACGTGTTACAGTGATGTCGAACACGTGTTACAGTGGTGTCTAACATGTAACAGTGGTGTCTAGCATGTAACAGTGATGTCTAACACGTATTACAGTGATGTCGAACACGTGTTACAGTGATGTCGAACACGTGTTACAGTGATGTCTAACACGTGTTACAGTGATATCGAACACGTGTTACAGTGATATCGAACACGTGTTACAGTGATGTCGAACACGTGTTACAGTGATGTCTAACACGTGTTACAGTGGTGTCTAACATTTAATAGTGATGTCTAACACGTGTTACAGTGACGTCGAACACGTGTTACAGTGATGTCGAACACGTGTTACAGTGATGTCGAACACGTGTTACAGTGGTGTCTAACATGCGTTACAGTGGTGTCTAACATGTAATAGTGATGTCTAACACGTGTTACAGTGATGTCGAACACGTGTTACAGTGATGTCGAACACGTGTTACAGTGATGTCGAACACGTGTTACAGTGATGTCTAACACGTGTTACAGTGGTGTCTAACATGTAATAGTGATGTCTAACACGTGTTACAGTGATGTCTAACGTGTGTTACAGTGGTGTCTAACATACGTTACAGTGGTGTCTAACGTGTGTTACAGTGGTGTCTAACGTGTGTTACAGTGGTGTCTAACATACGTTACAGTGGTGTCTAACGTGTGTTACACTGGGTGTCATAGTGGTGTCTAACGTGTGTTACACTGGTGTTACAGTGGTGTCTAACGTGTGTTACACAGGATGCCTAACTCATCCCAGTTGTGTGTAACACATGTTAAATTTGTGAAAAACTAATGTTCAAGGGACTTTTGATGCATGCATTCACTGCAAAGCTACTTTAAGTAGACAGTAATCTAAAAGATTCGTAGATAAGTGCAAATGGTCAAGTGTTTTATCTACAAAAGCAATTTTTCCGTTCAAAAAGGAAAGCAAGAAGTTGAACCGCACTTCAACTGGCTATCCGTAAATAAACTTTCAGTTTTTTTTCATTAAAATGGTTCTTATCTAAATCAATAAAAGCCTTTCCAAACAGTTATGCTAGAGTGTTTATAAAGTGAAGTGCCACCCACTTAGACGTGAAGTCCAAAAATAGCAAATAGCTAACTTTTTCTACGGAAATTTTTTTAGTAGATAGAGATAAATTGAAGCGACACAGGAAACTGTTTTAGAGATAGTTAAGTATTATGTCTAGGCCAATTGAATTTATTACGAGTAGAGTAGGCGTAGGTAAGTTAAGTTAAATTAAGAAATTACGTTTTAAGCTCGCTTATTGAAGGCGGGGGATAATGTTCAACGACACGACACTCTTTCTCCCTCTCTATTGTCACTCTTTCTTATCCTCTATTGTTACTCTTTCTCCCTCTCTACTGTCACTCTTTCTTATCCTCTATTGTTACTCTTTCTTATCCTCTATTGTTACTCTTTCTCCATCTCTATTGTCACTCTTTCTCCCTCTCTATTGTCACTCTTTCTCCCTCTCTACTGTCACTCTTTCTTATCCTCTATTGTTACTCTTTCTCCCTCTCTATTGTCACTCTTTCTCCCTCTCTATTGTCACTCTTTCTCCCTCTCTATTGTCACTCTTTCTCCCTCTCTATTGTCACTCTTTCTTATCCTCTATTGTTACTCTTTCTCCATCTCTATTGTCACTCTTTCTCCCTCTCTATTGTCACTCTTTCTTATCCTCTATTGTTACTCTTTCTCCATCTCTATTGTCACTCTTTCTCCCGCTCTATTGTCACTCTCTCGCCTCTCTATTGTCACTCTCTCGCCTCTCTATTGTCACTCTCTCGCCTCTCTATTATCACTCTCTCTCCTCTCTATTGTCCCTCTCTCCTCTCTATTGTCACTCTCTTTCCCCCTCTACTGTCACTCTTTCTTCCTCCCCTCTATCGTTACACTTACGCTGACTCTTTCGCCAGTCTTTTCTCCCACTATGTCATGCTCAATGATTTCGATTATTTCCTTTAGAGTGGGAATCGAACTCTCGACCTGTCTCGGCAAGATCCAATAACACCATTATCGCAGCGTCTGCAGACAAAAACTCACAGAGTCCACAGACTCGGAGGACTTATTGAAATAGCGCGAATGCTTCCTAGTTGACTGCGGGGTGAAATAGGACTGCTGCTGCTGCTGCTGCTGACTAGCTAAACCGCTTCCTGCTGAATTCGAATGACGAAACGAACCGCGACGCGAGGCAGGCGCGCTGCCCCCGAAACTGCTGCTTCCGCTGAGAGAAGAGGCGCCGGCGGAAGAGGAGGAGATGCTCAACAGGGCACCAAGAGGTCCGCCGTAACAGACATTGCTGCTAGCGCTGCTAACAGATCTAGGAGATGATGCTGCTCTGAATAGAGGCATTGTTTTTCGACTCTTCTTTGGCTTCTTTTGCTGCGAAAGTGACAGTTTCTTTCGACAGAATTTCAACCTTCGTCAAGGCCTGACTGAAGCGACGAATGTAAAGAAAGAATATGCAGGAAACTAACAGCCCCGTTGCCGGCAAATTTCTTTCCCAAAAAATCCCAGTTAAAGGGTCAGGAAAATGGACAGGAAAGCAGAAGATAAGGAGTGTACACTGCACCTAGCTTTCTGGGGGATCGAAGCTGGGTTGGAGCGAATGATGTACATTTCAAAGTTCAATATTCATACCCCAAGCCAACATTCAGAAGCTAAAAACTGGTTTCGGTGCAGCAAGGACCAATACAACCTAGCCCATGTGTGTTTGTGTGCATGAGTGTGTTACTTCCATCACAGAACACTGAATACATATAATATACGAGCTATAAATATAGTTTTATAAAACTAGATAACCTAATCTTAACCGAAATGCATTTTATTACATCGAGAATATAACACTACCCTTTCAAAGTCACAGTTAAGTAATACAATTCCCATATCCCCTTTAATCGCCTCTCTTCCAAAATCTCACCCTACATATTTTCTTCTTTAATCTCACTCTAAATATTATCCACTTCTAATCTCACCCTAAATCTCTTCCACTTCTAATCTCACCCTAAATCTCTTCCACTTCTAATCTCACCCTAAATATCTTCCACTTCTAATCTCACCCTAAATCTCTTCCACTTCTAATCTCACCCTAAATCTCTTCCACTTCTAATCTCACCCTAAATCGATTCCACTTCTAATCTCACCCTAAATCTCTTCCACTTCTAATCTCACCCTAAATCTCTTCCACTTATAATCTCACCCTAAATCTCTTCCACTTCTAATCTCACCCTAAATCGATTCCACTTCTAATCTCACCCTAAATATCTTCCACTTCTAATCTCACCCTAAATCTCATCCATTTCTGATCCCACCCTAATTCTCTTCCACTTCTAATCTCACCCTAAATCTCTTCCACTTCTAATCTCACTCTAGATCTCTTTCACTTCTAATCTCACCCTGAATGCCGTCCACTTCTAATCTCACCCTAAATATCTTCCACTTCTAATCTCACCCTAGATCTCTTCCACTTCTTATCTCATCCTAATTATATTCCACTCACCCAAAATCTCTCACAGTACTTCTTTCTCCCTCCTCGACAGTGAATTCAGAAAGCTGCAAACTGAGAACTAACCTCCCCAGATGACGCCGAAGACCCCATGGTAGCCTGGCGACGACTGAATCGGCTACTGAATCGGCCAGCGGCGGTTGGACTAGCAACAGATGTTCTGGCATTGTCATCTGTCGCCGCCGCAGCAGCACTATTGACAGCCGAGTCGTTCACAGCTGACGAAGCGTTGGATGTCGACGAGGCATCTTCGAGCACAGTTTGCAATGGCTGTCTGGACGATCGATCGGTAACGGCCGATTCTGTGCCGACATTGTTGACATCCTCTGGCGCTGAAGTGTTTATGAAAGACAAAAAATCTTGTATTAAAGGTCATGAGATCGAATCTGCACTTTAAACGCTTTGATACTGTTGGACCATTTACGCATTTAGCGGCCAACAGTTGAGATAGTCAGAGAAACATTTGAGTCCGTAGAGAAGATTTTGAGTCGGTAGAGAAGATTTTGAGCCGTTATAGAAGATTTTGAGTCGGTAGAGAAGATTTTGAGCCGTTATAGAAGATTGTGAGTCGGTAGAGAAGATTGTGAGTCGGTAGAGAAGATTTTGAGCCGTTATAGAAGATTTTGAGTCGGTAGAGAAGATTTTGAGTCGGTAGAGAAGATTTTTGAGCCGTTATAGAAGATTTTGAGTCGGTAGAGAAGATTTTGAGCCGTTATAGAAGATTGTGAGTCGGTAGAGAAGATTGTGAGTCGGTAGAGAAGATTTTGAGCCGTTATAGAAGATTTTGAGTCGGTAGAGAAGATTTTGAGTCGGTAGAGAAGATTTTTGAGCCGTTATAGAAGATTTTGAGTCGGTAGAGAAGATTTTGAGCCGTTATAGAAGATTGTGAGTCGGTAGAGAAGATTGTGAGTCGGTAGAGAAGATTTTGAGCCGTTATAGAAGATTTTGAGTCGGTAGAGAAGATTTTGAGTCGGTAGAGAAGATTTTGAGCCGTTATAGAAGATTGTGAGTCGGTAGAGAAGATTTTGAGTCGGTAGAGAAGATTTTGAGTCGGTAGAGAAGATTTTGAGCCGTTATAGAAGATTCTGAGTCGGTAGAGAAGATTTTGAGTCGGTAGAGAAGATTTTTGAGCCGTTATAGAAGATTTTGAGTCGGTAGAGAAGATTTTGAGTCGGTAGAGAAGATTTTGAGTCGGTAGAGAAGATTTTGAGTCGGTAGAGAAGATTTTGAGCCGTTATAGAAGATTTTGAGTCGGTAGAGAAGATTTTGAGCCGTTATAGAAGATTTTGAGTCGGTAGAGAAGATTTTGAGCCGTTATAGAAGATTTTGAGTCGGTAGAGAAGATTTTGAGCCGTTATAGAAGATTTTGAGTCGGTAGAGAAAATTTTGAGCAGGTAGAGAAGATTTTAAATTGTTAAATAATACTTTAAATACTTTAAGACGGTAAGGAAGTATTCAAGTCGCTGAACTCCTACTAACCTTTTTGTTGTTCAGTCACTGTCGCAGCAGAATCAGCAACATCAGTAGCAGCAGTAGCAGCAGCAGCAGCAGCAGCAGCAGCAGCAGCAGCAGCAACACTCTGACGCTCTTCAACAAGCTTTTTTGCCTGCTCAACCACATCCTGAGCCACACCCTGGGTAGCTCGTTTCGTAGCTCGATTTCGTCTCGAAATTCTGCGCCTCTCTGTCTCAGACTCTTCAACTTTCTCCTTCTCCATAATGGCCGACACACGACGATCCGATAGGCGCTGCTGCGGCATCTGCGCGGTATCATTGCTGCCAGGCTGTTCTGTTGAATCATTCTCTGTCGCATTGTTAGTTGGCGGTACAGCGAGGGAATCGCGTAATTCTGACTCCGACGGTTGAGATGGCACGGCCGGTTGCTGGGGCTGCAAAGGAGCCTTACCAGCTGGCGTGGAGAGTGAGTCGCTCTACAATTGTTGGTTTATGAACCATTATTCATTTTTTAAAAGGGCACTTTGAACTGTACAAATAATGCAACACGAATGTAAATTAAAAGACTCATTCGACAAGCATAATTTATTAGCCTAATATTGTTAGAAAAATTAGCACAGCAATCCGTTTCTATAGTTGAATTAGAAATACCACTCAATCCTGAGAGGGTCAGTCTTACAACTTGAAGGTCGGGGGTTCGATTCCAAACTCCACACTGGAACAATTTTTGTTTCTTTGGCAAGACACTTGAAATCTGCATCACCAGAATTTAGACGGGATAATTGAGGGTGAGTGTGGCGTCCCCAGTCCATGGACTGAACAGGCCGGCTGTGCGCGATGAGAAGTACAATTAACAGTAGGAAGACCAATTGCGTGAATATTTTGTTAACAATAGCTTTAAATAAGTTTCATTGGCAACTATCAGTTATCTCCAACCTTGCCAATCGAGTAGTGCCTTCGAACGGTCACTAGACTATTATTCTTAGCCAAGAAACTGCTGCTACTGCTGTCACTGAAACTGCCGACAAAGGATGCAGCTCGCCCAGATACCGACGGTCCAGGAGCTTGGCCGCCGATGTTGAAATTTCTACGCCGAATTTGAATACCGCAGCCAGATTGGAAACAGTTGCTGCTGCTGCTGCTGCTCTCCTGAAGACTTTCCATGCGTCTTAGCAGGGTCTGGGTAACGATTTGGATTTGATTAATGACACTTCAAACAGACAATAGCAAAGTGCTGAGCAGGGACAGAAAAACTCATGCTAAATACCATGCGAAATTTGATTGAATTATGAAATATTATATGTACAGTAACTTACTTTAGATGATCAATCAACTAATCGAGTATTGGACAGACACTTTTTTATCATAACATTGGGTTGATACACTAATCTATAACTAGATTGGGTCGATACCCTCACTGATAACTAGCTTGGGTCGATACCCTCACTGATAACTAGCTTGGGTCGATACCCTCACTGATAACTAGCTTGGGTCGATACCCTCACTGATAACTAGCTTGGGTCGATACCCTCACTGATAACTAGCTTGGGTCGATACCCTCACTGATAACTAGCTTGGGTCGTTATCCTCACTGACAACTATCTTGGGTCGATACCCTCACTGACAACTATCTTGGGTCGATACCCTCACCTAGAACTAGATTGGGTCGATACCCTCACTGATACACAGATTGGGTCGATATCCTCACTGATACACAGATTGGGTCGATACCCTCTCTGATACACAGATTGGGTCGATACCCTCACTGATACACAGATTGGGTCGATACCCTCACTGATACACAGATTGGGTCGATACCCTCTCTGATACACAGATTGGGTCGATACCCTCACTGATACACAGATTGGGTCGATACCCTCACTGATACACAGATTGGGTCGATACCCTCACTGATACACAGATTGGGTCGATACTCTCACTGATAACTAGCTTGGGTCGATACCCTCACCTAGAACTATCTTGGGTCGATACTCTCACTGACAGTTATCTTGGGTCGATACCAATAACTAGGTAGGGATTCTATAACGATTGCGATAGGCTAAAGTAAGCAAATATAAATTTATTTTTTATTGACCACTGAGAAGTCAAGATTATTATTATCCAATAGCAGTAAATCTAGTAACACAACTATACAGCTAAATTTGTAATGAATTCTACAAGCCTAAATACTATATTTTAACATACTATTAGTATTCAAAATGCAACATTTAACAGCAAAGCGCATTCTTACATACTACTTAGTATGCAAGTAGTAAGTACATTAAAAATGTGTACTTTCTATCTAAGCAAACTAATAGTTTATTAAAAAGCATTCATTTGTTTGCTAGCTACTATGCATAAAATCGAATAGGTCTTCAAATCTAGACGTAGCGACTTTGCCGTCTTAGCGAATGCTGTCAAAATGCTAGCCTAGTCTTTGTAGATTGTAAACACTTACGTCTTCTGATTCGGGAACTGAAATTTCTGGCACTGATTCCTATAGTAAAAAAGAGTTATAAAACAATTACTTGTAGTTTAAGACAAACATGACTTCGTAAGCATTTGCAAAACTACTGAAGATTTCGGTAAGAGAGAGAATCGATAGAAATGAAGTGAACCTGAAGTGAACCTGAAGTGAACCTGAAGTGAACCTGAAGATTTCAGTAAAGGAGGGAATTGGTAGAAATAAGGACAACCTGAAGTGAACCTGAAGTGAACCTGAAGATTTCAGTAAAGAAGGGAATTGGTAGAAATAATGACAACCTGAAGTGAACCTGAAGTGAACCTGAAGACATCATGAAGTGAACCTGAAGATTTCAGTAAAGGAGGGAATTGGTAGAAATAATGACAACCTGAAGTGAACCTGAAGTGAACCTGAAGACATCATGAAGTGAACCTGAAGATTTCAGTAAAGGAGGGAATTGGTAGAAATAATGACAACCTGAAGTGAACCTGAAGATTTCAGTAAAGGAGGGAATTGGTAGAAATAATGACAACCTGAAGTGAACCTGAAGTGAACCTGAAGACATCATGAAGTGAACCTGAAGATTTCAGTAAAGGAGGGAATTGGTAGAAATAATGACAACCTGAAGTGAACCTGAAGTGAACCTGAAGATTTCAGTAAAGGGAGGCATTGGTAGAAATGAATTCAAGCAAATAACAGTACCTTAACACTAGTTGAAGGAGTCATTCCGGGTGAGAAGTCCAATGGCTTTGACGGCTGTGGCGGCTTTTGAGTCTCCTGAGGCGACGGACTCCTAGCAGAAGCTGGTTTGACAGCATCGGGTTGTTCAACCCTAGGCTCGGTTTCAGCAGCCACCGATTCTTCAGCGGCTGCAGCCGCGGCGGCGACGGCAGCGGCGGACGCGGCAGCCGCAGCTTCGGCTCGTTGTCGTCGCCGTTCGGCCACCCTGCTCAAAGCCGGATTCGAACTCCTAACCTCGTCGGCGTCTTCTTCGACGACGCTAGACTGAGACGTCGGGGCGGGCGGCGGGGCGTCTGGCTGCGGCTGTTCCTCCATGGGCGGAGTCAGCTGTTTCGCAGGCGGTACAGCGGCTGCGGAGGCTGCGGTCGAGGATCCGATACCGGATCGAAAACGCGGCGACACTGGAGGACGCGAAGCTGCGACAGCTAATGCTGAGTCATCTGAAGATGCGGTGTCAGCGGCGGCGGCTGCGGCTGCAGCAGCAACAGTGGCTGAAGATTCGGCAGTTGGTTTGGGCAGAGATTCTGGATGTTTCTCAATTTCCGAGGTCTTGCTGGTCAGGTCGTGTCTTTCGGATTGAGTCACGCGTGTCACCGAGCTCCTGATCAGTTTGTTCACATTGTGTATAGTCATTTTAATATAAATAAGCAATAAATTTTCTTAGGAGAGAAGCTGCAAAAGCTACTGAATTCTTGAAATCGAACGATCAGAACATTTATTGACACAATCTGAGCACCTGAAGATAATAGAGACACAATCTGAGCACCTGAAGATAATAGAGACACAATCTGAGCACCTGAAGATAATAGAGACACAATCTGACCATCTGATGATAATAGAGACACAATCTGACCATCTGAAGATAATAGAGACACAATCTGACCATCCGAAGATAATAGAGACACAATCTGACCATCCGAAGATAATAGAGACACAATCTGACCATCTGAAGATAATAGAGACACAATCTGACCATCCGAAGATAATAGAGACACAATCTGACCATCCGAAGATAATAGAGACACAATCTGACCATCCGAAGATAATAGAGACACAATCTGACCATCTGAAGATAATAGAGACACAATCTGACCATCCGAAGATAATAGAGACACAATCTGACCATCTGAAGATAATAGAGACACAATCTGACCATCCAAAGATAATAGAGACACAATCTGAGCATCTGAAGATAATAGAGACACAATCTGAGCACCTGAAGCTAATAGAGACACAATCTGACCATCTGAAGATAATAGAGACACAATCTGAGCATCTGAAGATAATAGAGACACAATCTGAGCACCTGAAGATAATAGAGACACAACCTGACCATCTGAAGATAATAGAGACACAATCTGACCACCTGAAGATAATAGAGACACAATCTGACCACCTGAAGATAATAGAGACACAACCTGACCATCCGAAGATAATAGAGACACAATCTGACCACCTGAAGATAATAGAGACACAATCTGACCACCTGAAGATAATAGAGACACAACCTGACCATCTGAAGATAATAGAGACACAATCTGAGCACCTGAAGATAATAGAGACACAATCTGAGGATGAAAATGTTTTGTACACTTAAAAAAATGCGAAGGAATAAAAGTTTTTTAAGCATAACTTCTAGGTTTTTATTGTAAAATGACGTGAACTTTAAGCAAAAGATTTGGTTTAAAATCTGGTTATAAAACGGGAACTTAACTTGGTTAGACGAAAATATAATTTGATATGCTATTTTTAGAAATCGAATTCTTAGAAATTTCTGCCTTTTTATCAGAATACATGGGTCTGCGATCATCCAGTAATGCAGAATATAATACTCTAGAACCAAGCCCAGAGGGCGACGCATGAAAAGGGCAAACCTCCGGGTCTAGAAGAGGGAGAAAAAAAACTGGGATTCTACAGGAAAGAATAGGGACGCGGGTTGGTTTGGTTGGTTGGGGGTGGGTGACGGGGGGAAGATTTGGGAGGCATTCGCAAAAGTTGTCCGAATTCGAAGTCCCTCCCGTCATGGTCTTCGTTGGCGCAGAGGGGGGAAGCGCAGCAGATGACGTAAGCAGAAGCCAGGGTGCGGCTAAACTTTCTATTTGCAAAGATTTTTGCGCGGAAACTGGGCAACTGAACTGTACAGGGGAGAAACATACCTGGCTTCTATCGATCTATCTGTCTCTCTCTCTCTTTCACTGCCTCTGCAAACGCACAGACACACACAAAGAAATGGAACATCCTGTATGTCGCTTTCTAAATTTTCTCCTCCTCTGTCTTTCACTCTTTAACTTTCTGCAAACTCTATCCTCCCGTTTGCATTATCCTCTGCTTTTATCTAAGTCTGCTAGCCTTTTTAACAAACCGTACCGGAATACAAGTTCAAGTAAAAGAACCAACATTTTATTGTTAGAATAAAACCAGATCAGTAGATCTCCGTTTAAAATAGAAGCAAACTTCTCTTTGTCGCCCTAACATTTTTAATGCTAGCGAATTATTGGAATAGTCGGCACTTAATCTGGCCGCAACAGATGAGATTGCCGCGATTGCATTAATTATTCTCAAACTAGGACGGCTGAAACGTGAAGTACAGGCAGAGGTAGTGATATAGGTAGAGCGGGTAGCTAGATGAAATGATGGAATGGGTAGAGCGGGTAGATAGATAGGGTGATGGAATGGGTAGAGCGGGTAGCTAGATAAGGGTGATGGAATGGGTAGAGCGGGTAGCTAGATAAGGGTGATGGAATGGGTAGACCGGGTAGCTAGATAAGGGTGATAGAATGGGTAGAGCCGGTAGATAGGGTGATGGAATGGGTAGAGCGGGTAGCTAGATAAGGGTGATGGAATGGGTAGACCGGGTAGCTAGATAAGGGTGATAGAATGGGTAGAGCCGGTAGATAGGGTGATGGAATGGGTAGAGCGGGTAGATAGGGTGATGGAATGGGTAGAGCGGGTAGCTAGGGTGATGGAATGGGTAGAGCGGGTAGATAGATAAGGTGATGGAATGGGTAGAGCGGGTAGATAGAGTGATGAAATGGGTAGATAAGTGGAAGAAGTACATTGCAATCAACAAGAGTGCAACTCACCGACGAGAAGTGTAGGTCTTAGGACTGTCATCATCTTTCACGCTAGTTATGATTGGCTGTTTTGAAGATTCCTGTTTCATCAACTAGAAAGTAAATTAAGTTATTATTGTCAATAATTTTAACGCAGTTAGCAAATAACCAAAATTTATACGGTAATTTCACAAATAAGTTTGCTCACCTCTTTCTGTTTAGCCTGCAATTCTTTCAACAGATCGTGTAAATCTTCTTCGGCAATGTCTAGGACAGATTGATTCTGTTAAATAATATTAATAGTATTCAATGGTGTCACTTTTATGTACTTTAAAAGAAACTAGGTTATCGACTTTCTAAGAAATTGCTAGACTGAGACTGTGCCTTTGACTGTACAACAGGCCGAAATTTTAATTAAATCGATAAAAAACGAAAAAAAGTAACGCAATGTGTAAAATTAACTGTCTTTATTTTATGAACTGTTTTTAGTTTCTTTGACCTAATAAAAACGATATCTTAGTAATCGTTTAGTAATTCATTTGGAAAAGGCTAAAGCATAAACTATACAGCCTTTTCTATTCTATCCAGTCCCTAGCCACAATGGGATGTGTGCTGCTGCTGCTGCTGCTGCTGCTGTTGGTAACTAGAGTGGAGGATAGGGTTCGTGGCCTAAACCTACGCATGTGCTTGCTTGTAACAAATATAAAACTATTGTAATAGAATTAGATTGAAATTAATGATTATGATGGAAAACAGAGAGAGAGAAAAAAAAAACTAGAAGCAGCAATTTTATTACTTTGCAGAAAAACTGGGTAGGGAATTCAATAGCTTATTGAAGAAGGCAAATTATTATATTTTCTAGAAATTAGAACAGCAAATAGAGAGAGAAGACGTAGAGACGAAGAGAGAGGAGACAAGAAATATGATAATACACATAGGGGAAGATACAGGGAAAGATACAAGGGAAGATACAGGGAAAGATACAAGGGAAGATACAGGGAAAGATACAAGGGAAGATACAGGGAAAGATACAAGGGAAGATACAGGGAAGATACAAAGGGAAAGAGACAGACAGGAAGAGACAGATGGGAAGAGACAGAGAGGAAGAGACAGAGAGGAAGAGACAGAGAGGAAAAGACAGAAGAAAAGAGACAGGGGGGAAGAGACAGAGGGGAAGAGACAGAGAGGAAGAGACAGAGAGGAAGAGACAGAAGAGAAGAGACAGAAGAGAAAAGACAGAGGGGAAGAGACAGAGGGGAAGAGACAGAGGGGAAGAGACAGAGAGGAAGAGACAGAGAGGAAGAGACAGAGGGGAAGAGACAGAGGGGAAGAGACTGAGAGGAAGAGACAGAGGGGAAGAGACAGAGGGTAGAGACAGAGAGGAAGAGACAGAGGGGAAGAGACAGAGGGGAAGAGACAGAGGGGAAGAGACAGAGAGGAAGAGACAGATAGGAAGAGACAGAGGGGAAGAGACAGATAGGAAGAGACAGATAGGAAGAGACTGAGAGGAAGAGACAGAGAGGAAGAGACAGAGAGGAAGAGACAGAGGGGAAGAGACAGAAGAGAAGAGACAGATAAGAGAGAGAGAGATGAGAAGAGACAGATAAGAGAGAGAGAGATGAGAAGAAACAGATAAGAGAGAGAGAGATGAGAAGAAACAGATAAGAGAGAGAGATGAGAAGAGACAGATAAGAGAGAGAGATGAGAAGAGACAGATAAGAGAGAGAGATGAGAAGAGACAGATAAGAGAGAGAGATGAGAAGAGACACGAGAGTAAAGATTCCGGCAAAGCCTCACCGCGTGAGTGACAGCGTGCATGTCGGCGCCATTGGCAGCTAGGACTCTGCAGGCGGCCTCCTGACCCCAATGAGCCGCCGCGTGCAACGGAGTCCAGCCGTCACAGTCGCGATCGTTGATATCAACCCCGGGGCATTGCAGAAGAGTGCTCAATACAATTGAGTAGCCTTTGGCGGCGGCAACGTGCAGAGGCGTGGCGTGAGATCGCGGATCTCGAATGCAACGATAGCGGCCTTCTTTAAGCCAGGCGCGCGCGTCCTTCTGCATCGCTAGAGCTTCAGCGTTGCGAGCTCGATTCTCATCAATTCGAGCCATGCTCTCTTTTAGCAACTGCTTCATGTCCCAGGACTCGGCTACGTCTATGGGCAGGTCGCCGTCGTTATTAGCAATGCCAACCTGGCACAGGAAGGTTCACGGGATTCTGTTCTGTTCTGGTCATTGGGGTTCACGGGATTCTGAACTTTTCTGGTCATTGGGGTTCATGGGATTCTGAATTGTTCCGGTCATTTGGGTTCACGGGATTCTGAACTGTTCTGGTCATTGGGGTTCATGGGATTCTGAACTGTTCTGGTCATTGGGGTTCACGGGATTCTGTTCTGTTCTGGTCATTGGGGTTCACGGGATTCTGTTCTGTTCTGGTCATTGGGGTTCACGGGATTCTGTTCTGTTCTGGTCATTGGGGTTCACGGGATTCTGTTCTGTTCTGGTCATTGGGGTTCACGGGATTCTGAACTGTTCTGGTCATTCGGGTTCACGGGATTCTGAACTGTTCTGGTCATTGGGGTTCACGGGATTCTGTTCTGTTCTGGTCATTGAGGTTCACGGGATTCTGAACTGTTCTGGTCATTGGGGTTCACGGGATTCTGTTCTGTTCTGGTCATTGGGGTTCACGGGATTCTGTTCTGTTCTGGTCATTGGGGTTCACGGGATTCTGTTCTGTTCTGGTCATTCGGGTTCACGGGATTCTGTTCTGTTCTGGTCATTGGGGTTCACGGGATTCTGAACTGTTCTGGTCATTGGGGTTCACGGGATTCTGTTCTGTTCTGGTCATTGGGGTTCACAGAATCTATTAATGTCTGGTCATTGAGGTTCACGGGATTCTGTTCTGTTCTAGTCATTGGGTTTCACAGAATTTATTAACTTCTGGTTATTAGGATTCACGGGATTCTGAAATGTTCTGCTCATTGGGATTCACGGGATTCCATACTGTTCTGATTATTAGGGTTCACGGGATTCTGTACTGTTCTGATCATTGTGGTTCACAGAATCTATTAATGTCTGGTCATTGGAGTTCACCAGATTCTGTACTGGTCTGGTCCTTATTAAAATAATATTAATTATATGCAAGACTCACTTTGGCGCCCTCCTTCAGTAGATACTTTGCCACTTCAGTATGGCCACCCAGTGCAGTGGCATGCAGTGGTGTCCAACCTTCACTGTCTCTAGCATGAATATCAGCGCCATGTTCAATCAGAAATTTGATCAGGTCCAGCTTGTTGTCAATGCAAGCCTAAAATTTTAGATTGCATTGCTATAATATTTAGATTGCTATAAGCAAGCTTAATTACCCTATTGGAGAACTACAAAGAAATGTCAACCACAGAAAAAGCTAGTAGGAAGTGTCCAGAGTAACTGTAAATATAGTTAGCTACCCAAAGAAATACCTTGTGATCTAACTATTCAGTAATTAATTTGATTGTTTAAATGTTATTAATTAATTTTATTAGCAATTAACTCAAAGGTTTTTATTATATCTTTTTAATATAACAACGAATATATCACTTTATAAATACAGTTATTTCACTACCAGATTAAAAAATAAAATAGACAGTGGTGATGGCTATATGCAGCTAGATACCAATATTCTTATTTTTAGTAGATTATGATATAAAATGACTTCCTTGTTCTTAATTGGTTTTATGACAAATTTTTAAAGACTTAAAGCCATAGTTTGTTAACATTTGTTACTAAATTCACCACTGAGAAATGTATATTCATGTTTTTTAATATAACTTTACTTAGCAAAGAAAAATATGAGTGTATACTATGTAGTTCTATATATGGCATCATTGCAATTGGCACTAATTTATTTTCGTTTGGCTAATTATTTCAGTTCAAATTTGTGACAAAATTATGTTTCTGTCGCAAACATCTGTTTAAATTGTCCTCTTGGCCATTGTCCTCTCTAAAATAACCTTAGTGGTTCTCTAAAATCATTTTTAAAAGTATAGATCAAGCTACAATTATATTATTTAAGACAGATTTAAAACAAAACAAAGTAATTAAACAAACAAAAATACATTAATGCCTATCAATCTAATGTTTCTATAACTGATTATTAACATTTAAGAATACTCATATATAAAAAGGACTTGTTTATTCATAGCAACAAAAACTAGATCTAAAATATATATACTTCATTGTCTGTACACATAAAGGATTAAACATCAAATATATAAATAAAAAACAAAAGACACTGCTAATTACTAACCTGATGCAAGGCTGTAAGACCATCAATGTTGCTAGTGTTTATATCAACTTTATCATTAAGAAATCTTTCGATCTCATCATAATCAGTTGCGTTGCAAGCAGCAAGAAAGGCAACTTCTGGTTTAAACTTTACTTTTTGAGGATTCTTTACACTTGATGATGCTTTGCTAGCTTCTGAGGCATCCCATGCAGTTAGCTGTTCTTTTCTCTTGTGCAAATTATTAACAGGAGTTGCGTTTCCATTTCCACTTGTACCCATGTCGACAAAGATACTTTAAAGTAAGTGCCGTCGCACTTTATTGAGTCTAACGTCTAGAAGTACTCGTCTACACAGCAAATCGACAGATTGTAACCAGATAAAGTGTCAATGCTTGTCGCAAGTTCTAACGAGACACATATCACAATGTATAGATAATATTTATTGAAAATATTTTGGTAATTCCTACAGCTACATTTTGTTTAAGATAAAAACTGACAAAAATATACAAATAAACTTGGGATAGCTGTTTCTAAACGGTTCTAGGAATAACTTTCTAAGAAGTGTGTACTGTGAATCTTAAATTTCCACAAATTTTAAGTTTTCAAGCTGTAAATAAAAACAAATCAGTTGGCACTTAAAGATTAAAAACGATTAACAGATATTGCTTATAACTTTATCTATGAAAAAAACTAGTTCTAAATAGTAAAAACAATTAGGCAATGGTCACGGTTTGTTATGCTCTGCGTAAAACCTGTTATCGTGCAAAAGTTTCCAGATGGCCGCTTTGGATATGTAAACATTGTTGGCGATTCCATACTTTTTTTTGTCTTTTGATAGCAACATTTAATTAATTTCCTAGTTTTCTAATCAATTATTAGTGTTGGGAAGATAATGCATTTCGATCGCTTCTGAAATAGTACCTTCGATGCGCGATAGCTTTCTGCAGCCTTTCCTAAACGATCTGATTGACGATGTCAAGCTTAACTAGGGTTAGCAGAACAATGAACAGCTAATATTGGCGTGACTAATTATTATAAAACAATTTTTTCTCTTATACTTATAGATCTTTATTTTGAGGTAATAAACCGTAAAACCAAAAAATGGTGTGCAATGGTTCCATTATTAATAAAGCATTGCTTATGATCTATCTGATCCATCTTCTCGTACATCAGATCGTCATTTAACTCTTAAGATCTAAGAAAAGTACATTAGAACTTTATTAGTTGTCTTGTTTTTTACTTCATATTTTATTTAATATTTAATATTTTAATATTTTAATATTTTATTAATATTTAATATTTTATTTAACACTATTTTATACAAAATAGTAAGTGATGAGATCGTGAACGTGCGCAAAGCTCTTCAGATTTCGCATATCACATCTTAATAAAAGCTATACACTGTATTAAATAAAGACATAAAACAGAAAGTGAGAATAATTATAATAATGATAGCAAATCAGATATACTTTTCATTTAAAAAAGAATCTGCTAAAGTAGGCCTAAATTAGCATTAACTTGAATATTGAAAATTTGATTGAACAGCAGAGTTGAAGCTACCGATATAGCCTTAAAACAAAATGTGATGGTGTAATACAATAGACAATACTGTAAGCAATTCACAAAATTTCTTGAATACGTCAGATAAATTCGCACTTATCGAAAAAAGAATTAACTGTCTATCGCCATCTCGAGTAACTTCCATATTGGTGGCCTTTACAAAGCATTCAAAAGGAATACAATGGCTTGCGCAATGTAGCAAGAAGAAAGGTCAGAACAGTATTTGCTTGTCTTTTTGCTACATATGTTTACGCATTTCGGCTATTTTCATCTGACGTTAAAAAACAATGCACCAGTACTTCGATTTTTTTAAAAGAAGGAATTGCGCAGCTAAGCTTGTCTGAAAAAAGGCCTTCCCTGTCTAACAGGTGAGTGCGAGTCTAACAGAACAGAAGGCCTTCCCTGTCTAACAGGTGAGTGCGAGTCTAACAGAACGGAAGGCCTTCCATGTCTAACAGGTGAGTGCGAGTCTAACAGAACGGAAGGCCTTCCCTGTCTAACAGGTGAGTGCGAGTCTAACAGAACAGAAGGCCTTCCCTGTCTAACAGGTGAGTGCGAGTCTAACAGAACAGAAGGTCTTCCCTGTCTAACAGGTGAGTGCGAGTCTAACAGAACAGAAGGTCTTCCCTGTCTAACAGGTGAGTGCGAGTCTAACAGAACAGAAGGCCTTCCCTGTCTAACAGGTGAGTGCGAGTCTAACAGAACAGAAGGCCTTCCCTGTCTAACAGGTGAGTGTGAGTCTAACAGAACAGAAGGCCTTCCCTGTCTAACAGGTGAGTGCGAGTCTAACAGAACAGAAGGCCTTCCCTGTCTAACAGGTGAGTGCGAGTCTAACAGAACAGAAGGCCTTCCCTGTCTAACAGGTGAGTGCGAGTCTAACAGAACAGAAGGCCTTCCCTGTCTAACAGGTGAGTGCGAGTCTAACAGAACAGAAGGCCTTCCCTGTCTAACAGGTGAGTGCGAGTCTAACAGAACAGAAGGCCTTCCCTGTCTAACAGGTGAGTGCGAGTCTAACAGAACAGAAGGCCTTCCCTGTCTAACAGGTGAGTGCGAGTCTAACAGAACAGAAGGCCTTCCCTGTCTAACAGGTGAGTGCGAGTCTAACAGAACAGAAGGCCTTCCCTGTCTAACAGATGATTGCGAGTCTAACAGAAGGCCTTCCCTGTCTAACAGATGATTGCGAGTCTAACAGAAGGCCTTCCCTGTCTAACAGATAAGTGCGAGTCTAACAGAAGGCCTTCCCTGTCTAACAGATGATTGCGAGTCTAACAGAAGGCCTTCCCTGTCTAACAGATGATTGCGAGTCTAACAGAAGGCCTTCCCTGTCTAACAGATGATTGCGAGTCTAACAGAAGGCCTTCCCTGTCTAACAGATGATTGCGAGTCTAACAGAAGGCCTTCCCTGTCTAACAGATAAGTGCGAGTCTAACAGAAGGCCTTCCCTGTCTAACAGATGAGTGCGAGTCTAACAGAAGGCCTTCCCTGTCTAACAGATGAGTGCGAGTCTAACAGAAGGCCTTCCCTGTCTAACAGATGAGTGCGAGTCTAACAGAAGGCCTTCCCTGTCTAACAGGTGAGTGCGAGTCTAACAGAACAGAAGGTCTTCCCTGTCTAACAGGTGAGTGCGAGTCTAACAGAACAGAAGGTCTTCCCTGTCTAACAGGTGAGTGCGAGTCTAACAGAACAGAAGGCCTTCCCTGTCTAACAGGTGAGTGCGAGTCTAACAGAACAGAAGGCCTTCCCTGTCTAACAGGTGAGTGCGAGTCTAACAGAACAGAAGGCCTTCCCTGTCTAACAGGTGAGGGCGAGTCTAACAACAGAAGGCCTTCCCTGACTAACAGGTGAGTGCGAGTCTAACAGAACAGAAGGCCTTCCCTGACTAACAGGTGAGTGCGAGTCTAACAGAACAGAAGGCCTTCCCTGTCTAACAGATGATTGCGAGTCTAACAGAAGGCCTTCCCTGTCTAACAGATGATTGCGAGTCTAACAGAAGGCCTTCCCTGTCTAACAGATGATTGCGAGTCTAACAGAAGGCCTTCCCTGTCTAACAGATGATTGCGAGTCTAACAGAAGGCCTTCCCTGTCTAACAGATGATTGCGAGTCTAACAGAAGGCCTTCCCTGTCTAACAGATAAGTGCGAGTCTAACAGAAGGCCTTCCCTGTCTAACAGATGAGTGCGAGTCTAACAGAAGGCCTTCCCTGTCTAACAGATGAGTGCGAGTCTAACAGAAGGCCTTCCCTGTCTAACAGATGAGTGCGAGTCTAACAGAAGGCCTTCCCTGTCTAACAGGTGAGTGCGAGTCTAACAGAACAGAAGGCCTTCCCTGTCTAACAGGTGAGTGCGAGTCTAACAGAACAGAAGGCCTTCCCTGTCTAACAGGTGAGTGCGAGTCTAACAGAACAGAAGGCCTTCCCTGTCTAACAGGTGAGTGCGAGTCTAACAGAACAGAAGGCCTTCCCTGTCTAACAGGTGAGTGCGAGTCTAACAGAACAGAAGGCCTTCCCTGTCTAACAGGTGAGTGCGAGTCTAACAGAAAGCCTTCCCTGTCTAACAGATGATTGCGAGTCTAACAGAAGGCCTTCCCTGTCTAACAGGCAAGTGCGAGTCTA
Source organism: Macrostomum hystrix (assembly GCA_950097015.1). Classification (NCBI taxonomy): domain Eukaryota; kingdom Metazoa; phylum Platyhelminthes; family Macrostomidae; genus Macrostomum; species Macrostomum hystrix. The sequence goes on from CATNEN010000001.1 coordinate 6,669,965, forward strand.
ACAGAAGGCATTCTTATCTGATTTATTCTGAATTTCTAAACAGCCAATTGAAAAAATGTCTTTTTCTTGCAAATGATTGATTTCTAAAAATAAAAAAACCATATTTTCTGTAATCTGAAATGAAACCGGTACTAATTGAATCCAAATCTTTGGAGAATTCGATTTCGTATCGCATGCGTCAGGAAAACCTATTGAAAAAACAAATACAAGCTAATTGAGTTCTGTTAATAATTGATCATATTTTTTCATGAGACACTAATTAAACCTCTGACAGCAGTGCCGTCTCGAACGCGTTATAGCACGTTCGGTTAGCTTGTTTTATTTGACGAAATAGAGTTTAAAACAGAGACAAACATACTGACAGATAGTCAGAAACTGACAGACTGACAGACAAAAACAGACAGATTGACAGACAGAAACAGACAGATTGACAGACAGACAGACAGACAGACAGACAGACAGACAGACAGACAGACAGACAGACAGACAGACAGACAGACAGACAGACAGACAGACAGACAGACAGACAGACAGACAGACAGACAGACAGACAGACAGACAGACAGACAGACAGTTAAGATACAAACAAAGACAAAAGCAGCATGACAAAAACAGCATGACAAAAGCAGCATGACAGCAAAAGCGGAAAGCATTGTATTTCAAACAGTGGTCATTCTGCAAGCAGGGACGAGCTGACGAAGGAAAGAGAAATGGCACCCCAGCTAGGGGGGTAGGTAAATATGAGGCGGGATTTCCTGGCTGATATTGAGCAAAAGAAGATTGCTAGAAAAAAAGAGAAATAGAGAGAGAGGGAGAGAGTGGGGAGCGGCAGACAGTTGGCTGGGATGATTCCGAGGATTAGAATTTTTCAGGAAGAGCTTCATCTATCCGCAGCGTCCGAGAGCTTGCGGATGTGAAGTATGAAATAATAGATTCCATCAAAATTAACCCTTCACTTTAAGGAAATAGGCAATGATGGACTGTGGCGGCCGCGACTACGATAAAGGGATTAGGAAGGTCACATTTTAAGTGCAGGGTGTCGGATGAGACCGTTTTAGTAAGTATGCTCATTTTTATTCGAAGATTGATTTTATTGCAGAAAAGTAAATATTTTATTTAGTCCTACTTTAAATTAAATCAGATAAAATTGTAATTAACAATAAATAATAAAAAAATTTTAAACTGAAGATGGTTCTATATAAAAACACTAAAATAGTCTAGTTACGCCTAATCTACCTTAATCTACCTTAATCTCATCAAATCTACCCAGCTCCACCTTATCTACTCTAATCTCACCCAATCTACTCTAATCTTACCCAATCTACTCTAAACTCACCCAATCTACTCTAATCTCACCCAATCTACTCTAATCTTACCCAATCTACTCTAATCCTACCCAATCTACTCAAATCTCACCCAATCTACTCTAATCTCACCCAATCTACTCTAACCTTACCCAATCTACTCTAATCCTACCCAATCTACTCAAATCTCACCCAATCTACTCTAATCTTACCCAATCTACTCTAATCTTACCCAATCTACTCTAATCTTACCCAATCTACTCTAATCTTACCCAATCTACTCTAATCTTACCCAATCTACTCTAATCTTACCCAATCTACTCTAATCTTACCCAATCTACTCTAATCTTACCCAATCTACCCTAATCTTACCCAATCTACTCTAATCTCACCCTATCTACTATAATCCTATCTCATCTACTCTAATCCTACCCAATATACCCTAATCTCACCCAATCTACTCTAATCTTACCCAATCTACCCTAATCTTACCCAATCTACTCTAATCTCACCCTATCAACTATAATCCTATCTCATCTACTCTAATCTTACCCAATCTACTCTAATCTCACCCTATCTACTATAATCCTATCTCATATACTCTAATCTCACTCAATCTACTCTAATCTCACCCAATCTACTCTAATCTCACTCAATCTACTCTAATCTGACTCAATCTACTCTAATCTTACCCAATCTACTCTAATCTCACCCTATCTACTATAATCCTATCTCATCTACTCTAATCTGACTCAATCTACTCTAATCTCACTCAATCTACTCTAATCTCACCCAATCTACTCTAATCTTACCCAATCTACTCTAATCTCGCCTAATCTGCACTAGTCTTATCTAGAATGCATGTTTTTGTCAAATTTAGTACATTTTTATATTCTATACTCGTAAATCTGGATACGACTCGGGTAATAATGTGTCGATGAATTACAATAAAATCTTGATAGTACCTGCACTTTTATCAGGTGCATATTTTTATGTATAGCATTCTATCTCGTCTACTGGCGATCAGCCGATGATGCATCAGAAAACACATACTTGACACCTATGCACCAGTAATAAACAGCACTGATTGGAAGATAATGTATTATTTTTAAGTACACATCCGGGTGACGATGAGATAATACGCTGGAGCCAAATTTTACCTGTAGTTCTTAATTTTTTAATCCAGTTTTTTTCTTCGTCAAGTTAAACTCCTTAAACTTTTTTATCTCGCCGGGTTACTATTTTAAGATGCAAAAATGAACACACACACACACAAGTCAGTTGAAAAAAGTAGATATGGCCGCGATGTAAGTAAGAATTTTATGACGTGGGTCAAATGTACACCAAAGTTTCAGATTCACTAGCAGACACCCGCCTATACGGTGTACACACTTGGCTGAATTCAACAAGTCTCGCGTTTAACCAGTCGGAGGGTCGTAAACGGCAATTTAGTATATTATACAACCGCAGGTCGCAACTTACGAGTTTCTGTGTCTCATTAATTTTTTGTTTTACTGCTTTAACACCAGCTCCTCACCCAATGCAAGGCAGTGCTGAAATTCTTCAAGTTTTTTTCTTCTTCTTGTGGAATAAAATTATTTTCTTAGGTCGGATTCATTGGGTAAAGTGAATTGAGTCTCAGGTGCCTGAAGAGGGTCAGTTTCCAGGGGCTTTTTTAACTACGGCTCGCTTTGAGCACACAACTGCTCAAACTAGAATTGTTTGGAATAATTTAGACCGACTAAAAGCTTCTATTGTGAATAAGATGGGTGAAAGTTGCTCCACTTTTGTCTACAAGCGCAGCATTTAGAATATAGAAGATTGCTATTTTACTCTTATCTCACCCAATCTACTCTTATCTCACCCAAATAACTCTTATCTCACCCAAATAACTCTTATCTCACCCAAATAACTCTTATCTCACCCAAATAACTCTTATCTCACCCATATAACTCTTATCTCACCCAAATAACTCTTATCTCGCCCAAATAACTCTTATCTCACCCAAATAACTCTTATCTCACCCATATAACTCTTATCTCACCCAAATAACTCTTATCTCACCCAAATAACTCTTATCTCACCCAAATAACCATTATATCATCTACTCTAATCTCACCCAATCTGCTCTAATCTCACCCAATCTGCTCTAATCTCACCCAATCTACTCTAATCTTACCCAATCTGCTCTAATCTCACCCAATCTACTCTAATCTTACCCAATCTGCTCTAATCTCACACAATCTACTCTAATCTTACCCAATCTGCTCTAATCTTACCCAATCTGCTCTAATCTCACCCAATCTGCTCTAATCTCACCCAATCTACTCTAATCTTACCCAACCTGCTCTAATCTTACCCAATCTGCTCTAATCTCACCCAATCTACTATAATCTCACCCAATCTACTCTAATCTCATCCAATCTACTCTAATCTCACCCAATCTACTATAATCTCACCCAATCTACTCTAATCTGTCATATAATCTACTCTAATCTCACCCAATATACTCTAATCTGTCATAAAATCTACTCTAATCTCACCCAATCTTACTCTAATCTGTCTTACAATATACTCTAATCTCACCCAATCTACTCTAATCTGTCATATAATCTACTCTAATCTCACCCAATCTACTCTAATCTGTCATATAATCTACTCTAATCTCACCCAATCTTACTCTAATCTGTCTTACAATCTACTCTAATCTCACCCAATCTACTCTACTCTCATTCAATCTAGTCTACTCTTATCTTATCTACTCTAGTCTCGTTCATTCTACTCTAATCTCACCCGATATACTCAAATCTCACCCAGTCTAATCCACCCTGATCGGATCCAACCTACTTTGTTCTCATCCAGCATACACTAGTTTTATTCAATCTACTCAATTATCGTTTTAATAAGCTAGTCTGGTCAAGACAACACCTACTTCAGTGTCTGCAAGATTTCATCTATAATTAGTCCAGCATTCATCAGATACCAGAACCAGGTCTCATCTGTGTCTGTTGAGGCATCATTGGTTCGCTGGTGTGTGTGTGTGTGTGTGTCTGAGGTGGTCTGTACTTATTTTCTTATCTATGCAATCTTTAGCCTATAGCCAAGCGTCTAGAAGTTAGGCTGCTAGCCTATAGTTGGCGCCATATATCTGCCGGGCATTTTTTCTAGCTCAAAATTAGGACAAAAGAGGTTTTTTTCTTTATTTTCTGAATAAGTCACGACATCTTACTTTTGCAGGAAGTGCAAAGAAGAAAAGGTGAGCGAGTTCTATTTGTTGTTAGAATTATCTTAGGAATATAACGCATATTCCTAACAGGTGTTATACGTTATACAGGTATCGCCTATAAGTTAGTTATCACCTGTTAAAAAGGTGTCACCTGTTAGACAGATATCACCTGTTAGACAGGTATCACCTGTTAGATAGGTATCTCTAGGCAGGTATCACCTTTTAGACAGGTATCACCTGTTAGACAGGTATCACCTGTTAGACAGGTATCACCTGTTAGACAGATATCACCTATTAGACAGGTATCACCTGTTAGACAGATATCACCTATTAGACAGGTATCACCTGTTAGAGAGAAATCACCTTTTGGACATCTAATCAATCGCCTGTTAGACAGGTATCACCTGTTAGACAGGTATCACCTGTTAGACAGGTATCACCTGTTAGACAGGTATCTCCTATTAGACAGGTATCACCTATTAGACAGGTATCACCTATTAGACAGGTATCACCTATTAGACAGGTATCACCTATTAGACAGATATCACCTGTTAGACAGGCATCACCTGTTAGACAGATATCAGCAAAATAAGTAGATAAGTAGAAAAGACAGAAGTATGATATTAATCTTTAATTTCGTAATTCTACAGAGGCAATCAAGTACGAGGTTAGCAAGAAAATGGCACTTAAAAATTCCCTAACTGTCAGTCAGGAAAACTTTGTTATCTCGTTGTTAAATACGTTTTTCTTTATTAGTGGCATCAGGGAAGGAACTTGATAGATAACAAACTATGAGGCTCACATACGTAATGTGAAAGCGGTTAACTAGCTAAGCATAATCTTATTCCAGACAATAATATAGTACTATATTTTTCTTGCGCAAACGACTTCAACTATAATAACCCGTGATAAGTTCATTAATTACTGGACATAGGCTAATTTATAAATGCACTCTAAAAGTACATAATTTTTAGCAAGCAGTAGAACCCTCGATTTATTAGAGATTATCAGTTATCAATTATCAGTTAATCAATAGATCCTTTCTATTCATTTATGTTAAAAAATGATACTTATTAATTCAAGGCACGAAACTTGGCTAATGCTAGATGTATTTCTAAGCAATTTAGACCAGATAATAACTGGCTTTTACATCCTTTTATTTGTTAAAATTAGCACTCTCATCTGCGATAATTTCGTATAGATTGATGGAGACTGGAGAGGGTGAGATGGAGACGGAAAGGGTGAGATTGAGACGAGAGAGGGTGAGATGGAGACTGTAGAGGGTGAGATGGAGACGGAAAGGATGAGATTGAGACGAGAGAGGGTGAGATTGAGACGGGAGAGGGTGAGATTGAGACGAGAGAGGGTGAGATTGAGACGGGAGAGGGTGAGATTGAGACGAGAGAGCGTGAGATTGAGACGGGAGAGGTTGAGATTGAGACGAGAGAGGGTGAGATTGAGACGAGAGAGGGTGAGATGGAGACGGGAGAGGGTGAGATTGAGACGGGAGAGGGTGAGATTGAGACGAGAGAGGGTGAGATTGAGACGGGAGAGGGTGAGATTGAGACGGGAGAGGTTGAGATTGAGACGAGAGAGGGTGAGATTGAGACGAGAGAGGGTGAGATGGAGACTGTAGAGGGTGAGATGGAGACGGGAGAGGTTGAGATTGAGACGAGAGAGGGTGAGATTGAGACGAGAGAGGGTGAGATGGAGACTGTAGAGGGTGAGATGGAGACGAGAGAGGGTGAGATGGAGACGAGAGAGGGTGAGATGGAGACGAGGGAGAGGGTGAGATGGAGACGAGAGAGGGTGAGATGGAGACGAGGGAGAGGGTGAGATGGAGACGAGAGAGGGTGAGATGGAGACGAGGGAGGGGGTGAGATGGAGACGAGAGAGGGTGAGATGGAGGCGAGAGAGAGTGAGATGGTGGTGGGTAGAAGGGGAGAAGGAGAGATAGATGGGGGAGAGAAGAGAGAGAGTGATATAGAGGTGGATCGGGGTAACGGAGACAAGATGGTTATAAATAGTGACAAGATAGCTAAGTAGTTAAATAAGGATAGAATGTAACAGGAAGTAGTGATGTCTATTTTGGAAGAATTTCACGCAGCATGAACTGTTCTAGTCCTATAGCTAGTTCGTTTTTTTTTACGATAAGTTTGAGTTGAAACTTCACACTGGTTGGTAGGAGGTGATGCGTTTATGAAAGGTTCAATATTGAGGCCCACTCACAAGCAACGGCATTGGCATAGTGCATTATTCAGTTGTCAAACAAAGGCCTGTGTGTCAAAGCATAACTAACAACGTAGAAGCAGCATATCTGGATTGTCTAATGGTTAAACAGCTGTTTATTGACCAGAAAAAACCTTATTATAAGCGCTATATTTTGCGCAAATAAGTTTTTAATCAATAGGGCTTGCTAGCTATGCCCCAAACTAATGTAAATACTACAATTAATATTAATTTGAAGGGGACTAGAAGTGTTATTGCGCAGATGATCTGTCAGAATTCATCAACTTACGATCAGATGCGAGCCAAATTAGATGAAACTAAAGCTTCATTTCTATCATCCAATTCAGCTTCAATTACTAATTAATTAATTAGTTAATCTCACAAAAGTACAAATAGACAGTTCTTTTCTAAGTCTAACAGATGTTGTCTATGTCTAACAGGTGTTATCTCTGTCTAACAGGTGTTATGTCTGTCTAACAGGTGTTATCTCTGTCTAACATGTGTTATCACCGTCTAACAGGTGTTATCTCTGTCTAGTAGGTGTTATGTCTGTCTAACAGGTGTTATCACTGTCTAACAGGTGTTATCACTGTCTAGTAGGTGTTATGTCTGTCTAACAGGTGTTATCACTGTCTAACAGGTGTTATCACTGTCTAGTAGGTGTTATGTCTGTCTAACAGGTGTTATCACTGTCTAACAGGTGTTATCACTGTCTAGTAGGTGTTATGTCTGTCTAGTAGGTGTTATCACTGTCTAACAGGTGTTATCACTGTCTAGTAGGTGTTATATCTGTCTAACAGGTGTTATCACTGTCTAACAGGTGTTATCACTGTCTAGTAGGTGTTATGTCTGTCTAACAGGTGTTATCTCTGTCTAACAGGTGTTATCACTGTCTAGTAGGTGTTATGTCTGTCTAACAGGTGTTATCACTGTCTAACAGGTGTTATCACTGTCTAGTAGGTGTTATATCTGTCTAACAGGTGTTATCACTGTCTAACAGGTGTTATCACTGTCTAGTAGGTGTTATGTCTGTCTAACAGGTGTTATCTCTGTCTAACAGGTGTTATCACTGTCTAGTAGGTGTTATGTCTGTCTAACAGGTGTTATCTCTGTCTAACAGGTGTTATCACTGTCTAGTAGGTGTTATGTCTGTCTAACAGGTGTTATCTCTGTCTAACAGGTGTTATCACTGTCTAACAGGTGTTATCACTGTCTAGTAGGTGTTATGTCTGTCTAACAGGTGTTATCTCTGTCTAACAGGTGTTATCACTGTCTAGTAGGTGTTATGTCTGTCTAACAGGTGTTATCACTGTCTAACAGGTGTTATCACTGTCTAGTAGGTGTTATGTCTGTCTAACAGGTGTTATCTCTGTCTAACAGGTGTTATCACTGTCTAGTAGGTGTTATGTCTGTCTAACAGGTGTTATCACTGTCTAACAGGTGTTATCACTGTCTAGTAGGTGTTATATCTGTCTACCTGTCTAACAAGTTACTCAAAGTGACATGTGATACTGATTTAAATTGTTTTGTTTTTGTCTAATGTTGGAACAAATTTTGCAATTTTTTTGTGAAAGAATTTGATGAGTTTCTGTTTAACCTTTTACTTCACGGGCGTCTCTAGTAGAAGAGGTATCGTATATCCGATCTATCGCAATAAAATAATTGTCAATGGGCTGCTATGTAAATTGCAGGCATATTTTGGCTTACGATATAAGTGAAACGAGTTTTTTGTGGAAAAATTGACAAGCTATACAAGATATCACCTCGTATTATATTAATAAAGTCAGGAAAAAATTTCTAGTCATGCGTTTGTAATTCTTTTCTCGTCTCCTATTTTTCTATTTTTTTGCAAAAGCGCGCACATGTGACCTTAGATATATAACTGAATTGTTCATTAAGTTGCAACTTACATTTCGGCTGTTACTATGAATTGCTATCAGGGGAAAAAGTACTTTAAAAAGTACTTATTTAAAAAACCACCTGGTGTTAGACACCAGTTATCACCTGTTAGACACCAGTTATCATCTGTTAGACACCAGTTATCATCTGTTAGACACCAGTAATCATCTGTTAGACACCAGTAATCACCTGTTAGACACCAGTTACCATATGTTAGACACCAGTTATCATCTGTTAGACACCAGTTATCGTCTGTTAGATACCAGTAATCACCTGTTAGACACCAGTTATCACCAGTTAGACACTAATTATCACCTGTTAGACACCAGTTAACATCTGTTAGACACCAGTTATCATTTGTTAGACACCAGTTATCATCTGTTAGACATCAGTTATCATCTGTTAGACATCAGTTATCATCTGTTAGACATCAGTTATCATCTGTTAGACATCAGTTATCATCTGTTAGACATCAGTTATCATCTGTTAGACACCAGTTATCGTCTGTTAGACATCAGTTATCATCTGTTAGACACCAACCAAGAGGTTGTAGCCTAGTGGTTAGGGCGTCGGACTCACGACTTGAAGGTCGGGGGTTCGATTCCCGACTCCACTGGAACAATTTGTGTCCTTTAGCAAGACACTTAACTCTGCATTGCTTCAGTTCACCCAGCTGTTAAATGGGTACCAGCATCAGCTGGGATAATTAAAGGTGGGTGTGGCGTCCCCCTAGTCCGTGGACTGAACAGCTGTATGCAGCCTTCAGATGCGCCGCGCATTAGCTGCGGCTGTGCTGTCGGCTGCACATCTGACCCAATTGGGGCAGGTGTAATCAATTATTATTATTTAATTATTAGACACCAGTTATCATTTGTTAGACACCAGTAATCATCTGTTAGACAGCAGAGTTCATCTGTTAGACACCAGTTATCATCTGTTAAACACCAGTTACCATATGTTAGACACCAGTAATAATCTGTTAGACATCAGTTACCATATGTTAGACACCAGTTATCATCTGTTAGACACCAGTTATCATTTGTTAGACACCAGTTATCACCTGTTAGACACCAGTTATCATTTGTTAGACACCAGTAATCATCTGTTAGACAGCAGAGTTCATCTGTTAGACACCAGTTATCATCTGTTAGACACCAGTTATCATCTGTTAGACACCAGTTATCATCTGTTAGACACCAGTTATCATCTGTTAGACACCAGTTACCATCTGTTAGACACCAGTTATCATCTGTTAGACATCAGTTATCATCTGTTAGACATCAGTTATCATCTGTTAGACACCAGTAATCACCTGTTAGACACCAGTTACCATCTGTTAGACACCAGTTACCATCTGTTAGACACCAGTTATCATCTGTTAGACATCAGTTATCATCTGTTAGACATCAGTTATCATCTGTTAGACACCAGTAATCACCTGTTAGACACCAGTTACCATCTGTTAGACACCAGTTACCATCTGTTAGACATCAGTTATCATCTGTTAGACATCAGTTATCATCTGTTAGACAACAGTTATCATTTGTTAGACACCAGTTATCATCTGTTAGACATCAGTTATCATCTGTTAGACATCAGTTATCATCTGTTAGACATCAGTTATCATCTGTTAGACACCAGTAATCACCTGTTAGACACCAGTTACCATCTGTTAGACACCAGTTACCATCTGTTAGACATCAGTTATCATCTGTTAGACATCAGTTATCATCTGTTAGACACCAGTAATCACCTGTTAAACACCAGTTACCATATGTTAGACACCAGTAATAATCTGTTAGACATCAGTTACCATATGTTAGACACCAGTTATCATCTGTTAGACACCAGTTACCATATGTTAGACACCAGTAATCATCTGTTAGACACCAGTTACCATATGTTAGACACCAGTAATCATCTGTTAGACATCAGTTATCGTCTGTTAGACACCAGTAATCACCTGTTAGACACCAGTTACCATCTGTTAGACACCATTTATCACCCGTTAGACACCAGTAATCACCTGTTAGACAGCAGAGTTCACCTTTTAGAAATTAGAGAGGTTACCTGCTAGACATAAGATTTCTCGAGTTATACATTAAAGTTTACATTTTAGACGTTTTAATTCACCTGTTAGACACTGTAGTTCACCTGTTAGACAGGAATACGACTCACCATTTCCCACCATTCACCATTCCCTCATTCAGCTAGCGGCACTGACCGACATGGAGATCAGGTCTCCCCTGCCCCGAAGGCCGCAAGCCACGGGTCTAGCCTTCCCGATGCCGTCGGCCAGGCTTCAACAAAGCGATCTCGCCGCGGCGATCATCACAGACAGCGACAATTCGCCATTACCATCGCCCAGGAGTGTGTCAGTTGATGTTGAATCAACCGAGGCCAGCAGCAGTGACGCTGGCGACAAAGCTAATCTGCTCCGACCGCCGAGGAAAATTTTCTCGCGTCGACGCAGGCAGACGCGTCGGCGATCTTCGTCGCTCGGCGACCTGACTGCCCTGCAGCAGCACCAGGAGCCGGTTGGGACTCTGGAACAACGACCCGTTGCCATGGTAACATTCCAACCAAAATTAAGAAAATTATTAAATCAAAGTAAATTTTAGAGTTTAAGAACAAGTCCGAAGTATACTACTTAAGGAGAAACTCCGAAAAGTAGTGAGATCCAAAATACCGAGATTGTGGGGAATTCCGAAAAGCATAATTTAAAGGAAATCCCTGAAACACTGAAATCAAGAGAAATCCCGAAATAATAGGGAAATCAAAATCATTAAGCTCTTGGGAAATCCCGAAATACTACTGTCTAGTAGTGATTAGCTCTAGGGAAATCCCAAACAGTGTGTTCTTCGGAAATCCTGAAATAGTAGGAAAATCCCGAAATTTTAGGGAAATCCCGAAACATCGAAATCAAGAAAATTACCGAAAGACTAGGGGAAATCCAAAATTTTAAAAGCAAAAAAAGATTCCGAAATTTTCGCGAAATCCGAAAATCTAAGTTTAAGGGAAATCCCTAAAACAATGAAATTCAGGGAAACCCCAAAACAGAGTGAAAATCTGAAATACAGAAGTCGAAAAATTGGTCCATAAATCATACTATTAATTTTTAGAAAAAGAATCCATTATACGTTACTTTACAAGGTATCGCAAACCAATGAAATATGCATAAAAATATATGAAGGAAATCCTAGAAATAATTTTAATAGTTTGGTGGTGTATACCATTTTAAATCTACACAAGGGTAATACATTAGATCTCGCTTGCGCTATAGAAACTCATTTGGTCTCTCGGGTGTCTCGTATTTATAGCCGATCAGGATCCCCACCCAGCGATGCCATTGGCTGGGGCTCATTCGAGCTCTCTCATTGGCTGGAATGAAGTCAATGACAGAAATTCCGCGGGTGTGCCACAAGAGCGGTGGAAAAACCGTGGAAATACCGGCCAACTAGTGGCATAGTGACTCACTACAATAGGGGATCCAAAATTATGCCGTTTCAAAAAAAACTGAGGCTGTAACATTTAAAAAGACGGTTAAAGAAACAGCATGTAGGTTAAGCGTTGTAGTCTTGTGGGTAGAGCGTCGGACTCGCGACTTCAAGGTCTGGGGTTCGATTCCTAACTCCACCGAAACAACTTGTGTCCTTTAGCAAGCCACTTAACTATGCAATGCTAGAGTTCACCAAGCTGTTAAATTGGTATCAGTATCAGCTTGGGTAATCGAGGGTGGGGCGTGGCGTCCCCACAGTCCATGGACTGAACAGTCGTACGCTGCCTTCAGATGCATTGCGAAATAGCTGCAGTTGGCTGAAAGCTGTGTACAGAAGTAGTGGGAAATTAAGTATAATTGAATTCAAAGAATCGAATTCAGAAAAATGTTTAAATATAAAGCCGGCATTTTCATTAAAAAAATTACTTTGTTTAACTGTTGCAGCAGCAGCAGCAGCAGCAGCCGTCGCCAGACACGCCACAAAACCGTTTAAAGCGCACAGACGGTAGGCGCCGACGAGTACAGACGGAGCGATGGCTAGTGAAGAGGCCGACAACTAGAAAACGGTAACAATGATAGACTTTTTTGTTGATCGATTTATTTATTTGATAATTGCATCATTTAATGACACTAGACCCGCAGCCAGCGAGGAGGCAATTCTGCCCATTTCGCTGACTCCTGAGCACACACGCACACAGGGTGTGTACATCTGTACTGACTTTCTCGGCGTCAGGCAGTGTACACTCTCAATGTGTCTTTGAGGGCGTAAATTGCAACACAAGCCCCAAATGAATGTGGCCTCGCCGCAGAATCGAACTTAGGCACACCGCGATCGAGGCAAACGCGTTAACCGCTCTGCCACCGACCCCCTGTAGATTGGTAACTTTATTGACTGATTGCTTGATTGATTCGATGATTTTTTGATTGATTAATTGATAGTTCTTTCAATAGAATCAAGATAAAAATATAAAACGCAGTCGCAAATTGACCAAAACACAATGTACCAAAACAATAACGAGCTTAAGCAAAAGCTCCAGCCACAAGGAACATCAAATCCCCCTTGCCATGTGTCGTAGTAGATTGAAGACGAAAAGAAAGCTCAGTTTTTTAATAACTATTTTATTAGCTATTGATTGAGCAGTGTATAGGATCGCAATTGCAAACAAATGTTTGTGTGTGTGCGCGCCCTAACACAGAAAATCTATTCAACTAGTTTTTGCTTCTACTAAACGTTTAAGAAAGTGCCTCTATATCTAGCGATGCTTTTGTGAAATGCCTTAGCCAGTGTAACTAGCCCTATTACAGCGCATTGTAGCATTGACGGGGCAAAATAACTGATTACAGGACAGTGTAACGAATTCTATACACCCTCCCCCAAGAACTGCATCTACCTCCCTATTATCTGTTGCTATTCTTTTGTTAATGACAGTCCGTCAAAGTCAGCTTCCCTAGGTAAAGAAGGTAAGTCTGTACCTTCCCTCCTGTGTCTGTCTGTTCCTCTCTCTTTCCCCTCTATCTAGATCTCTTTCCCGAATTTAACATTCGACTAAGGGGAAACAAAAAAGCCATGGATAGAAGAGTCTTGTATCGCCGAGTTGGGACTGGATGAGTAGGGGCGCGGGTTGAGCATCGCCTTATGTGTGTGAGACAGTTTATTAACTAGCCTATAGGCTTTCAAATCGCACTACACACTCTAGTTTAGACTCTTGTTCATCCATTTATAAAGGAACTTGAAAATCCAGAAAGTAAAAAAATTATCTGTTTTTGTTGTCAATAAAAAGTTTATTATGGACGTTCAAGGAAGATCGGAAAGGTAGGTCCTGAGTTCGAATCTTAAGCTACAGTCTATGGACTGTACACAGCCTTTAAGTGCACGGTGTTAGAGCTTCGGCTGCGTCAGTGGCTGCAATTGGCATTCGAGCTCATACTTTATAATAATGGCAATAATGGCAGGAGGGCTGCGGGCAGTGGCACATCATTTGGTGACACTAGACCCGCAGCCAGCGAGAAGCTAATTCTGCCCATTTCGCTGACTCCTGAGCACACACGCACACAGATACTGTACGCAGGCATACGCTCACACAAGTGTGTACATCTGCCCTGACTTTCTCATCGTCACAGTGAGTGTACACTCTCACTGTGCCTTGGAGGTTGGCCCGCAAGGGCGTAAATTGCAAGACAAGCCCCCAAGCACAAATCGAGATTCGAGCTCAGGGACCTCGGTGCGAGAGGCAAACGCTCCGCCACTCACCCCCTACGCTCGTATTTAACTATTAAATTAGCTTAGAAAAGTAACTATATTAAATGTGTAAAGTTAATCAATTATTCTCAATTCATCAGGTTTGACAGTTCCTCGTCCAATTCAGAGTCTCAGCAGCAGCAGCAGCAAGCTGAGCACAGATCTTTCGGCGGCTCTCGTCGACCGCACCTTGTGCTGCCATTAGAAAAGCAGCAAGCCATAGATGAAGAGTTTCCAGATGTAGACTATCAAATCGAGGACAACGATGACGAAGAAATCATGCACGAATTCTTCCGCTTCCCTGACGAAGGAGGCGCTAGCGGTGGTGGCAGCGCGAGCTCTAGAGGGCGAAGTCGAGTTGAGCAGTCTCAGGAGCGCGATGATGTACTCGTGTCGCCATCGATTTCACCCGTGCCCTGGGCGCGCGATATGCAATCAACAGCTAACAACAACAGGAGAAGCGGTCAGTCAGTTTGATATACTTGTAGTTGTTATTTGAAACTGATTTGAAATTTGAAACGTGGCTATTCTAGTGGGTATGGGTATATGGTTACAGTCTTTCCTGTCTAACAGGTTACAGTCTTTCCTATCTAACAGGTTACAGTCTTTCCTATCTAACAGGTTACAGTCTCTCCTATCTAACAGGTTACAGTCATTCCTATCTAACAGGTTACAGTCTTTCCTATCTAACAGGTTACAGTCATTCCTATCTAACAGGTTACAGTCTTTCCTATCTAAAAGGTTACAGTCTTTCTTATCTAACAGGTTACAGTCTTTCTTATCTAACAGGTTACAGTCTTTCCTATCTAACAGGTTACAGTCTTTCCTATCTAACAGGTTACAGTCATTCCTATCTAACAGGTTACAGTCATTCCTATCTAACAGGTTACAGTCTTTCCTATCTAGCAGGTTACAGTCATTCCTATCAAACAGGTTACAGTCATTCCTATCTAACAGGTTACAGTCTTTCCTATCTAACAGGTTACAGTCATTCCTATCTAACAGGTTACAGTCTTTCCTATCTAACAGGTTACAGTCTTTCCTATCTAACAGGTTACAGTCATTCCTATCTAACAGGTTACAGTCTTTCCTATCTAACAGGTTACAGTCTTTCTTATCTAACAGGTTACAGTCTTTCTTATCTAACAGGTTACAGTCTTTCCTATCTAACAGGTTACAGTCTTTCCTATCTAACAGGTTACAGTCTTTCCTATCTAACAGGTTACAGTCTTTCCTATCTAACAGGTTACAGTCTTTCTTATCTAACAGGTTACAGGTTGCAGAATTGCCTCCTCGCTGGCTGTTGGTCTAGTGTTACCAAATGATGTGCCATTACCACAGGCCTCCTGGAAATGTTATTATTTTTATTATAAACCCATTCCAGTCCTACCAGTCTAACACGTTAGACCCACTCCTCAACTAACACTTTTCTCACTCAAATTGCGCAGCGATGAACACCTCCGAGTCGACAGTTGCCCTCCAAGTCAGCTCCGGTCGACAATGCGTCACACTGCAAGTTCCCAGCGTTCGACTTCCGGTGAGTGTTTTTCGTGATGTTTTTTAAAAAAATAGATTCATGTCTTTGTTATCCTACTAACAGTAGGAGAGTTTGAATTAATAATAATTACTTAATATAACTGTGTTAAAAAACGTAGATTTTTAAAATAATGTTTTGACAAAAATTCTGCCATATTTACTGCAATCAAAATGAAAGAAGCAAAACAACAGTTTGCTGTTACGTCAATTCTTAACGGCAGAAATTACTACTCGTATGTCCGTTGCATCTGTGTGATTGGGTTTCAAATTTTCTGTCAATGCCTACTATTGTAGAAGATGTTGAATTCAATATCGCCTCGGGAGTTTTCCTTTCCTGTCTGAATATTAGTGAACAGAAGCAGACAGAAGAGAGTGCCGAAGATTTTCAGGAACTCATTTTGTAAAAAGCTTTCCTGTCAATTAGCTCGTAGTTGATTAGCAGTCTTTGCTGCTTCTCAAAGCTTCCGGGTTGTCTAGTATTGCGTCTTTTTGAAATCGCGATTTTGAAATCCAATATCAGTTTCAATCTCAGTCTCAATCTCAGTCTCAATCTCAATCTCAGTCTCAGTCACACTGTCAATTTTTATCTCAGCCCTATTTTTCGTAACACTATAGGCTGCCTGTCTCACATATGCATTCTGCAACTATGGGACTGTGAAGAAGCACTACTTGCAAAAAACGCAAGTAAAGTATCTTAACTTAAAATAAAAATAATAAAAGTTTCTTTTCCGTTAGAAACACACATACAATGTCCTCTTCAAGGATATCACGAGGGTTCTATTACCTACTATGGATACTCGGGGGTCAATTGACACACCCGGATATCACGAGGGTTCTATTACCTACTATGGATATTCGGGGGTCAATTGACACACCTGGATATCACGAGGGTTCTATTACCTACTATGGATACTCGGGGGTCAATTGACACACCCGGATATCACGAGGGTTCTATTACCTACTATGGATACTCGGGGGTCAATTGACAGACCCGGATATCACGAGGGTTCTATTACATACTATGGATACTCGGGGGTCAATTGACACACCCGGATATCACGAGGGTTCTATTACCTACTATGGATATTCGGGGGTCAATTGACACACCCGGATATCACGAGGGTTCTATTACCTACTATGGATATTCGGGGGTCAATTGACACACCCGGATATCACGAGGGTTCTATTACCTACTATGGATATTCGGGGGTCAATTGACACACCCGGATATCACGAGGGTTCTATTACCTACTATGGATATTCGGGGGTCAATTGACACACCCGGATATCACGAGGGTTCTATTACCTACTATGGATATTCGGGGGTCAATTGACACACCCGGATATCACGAGGGTTCTATTACATACTATGGATACTCGGGGGTCAATTGACACACCCGGATATCACGAGGGTTCTATTACATACTATGGATACTCGGGGGTCAATTGACACACCCGGATATCACGAGGGTTCTATTACATACTATGGATACTCGGGGGTCAATTGACACACCCGGATATCACGAGGGGTCACGTGACCTATCTACGCTCGTAGATATCATTAAGGCTCATTTTACTCACGCAGACATAATTGGTAGAACAAGTCAAAAAAGGATTTAGTAAAAGCTGAATTTTAATGTATATTTTACTGAAGTATAATAGTGGACTAAAGTTTTTAATATGTGATAGAATCATATGCAGAAAAAATGCCCTGAGGGAATTTAATATTCCAATTTCTTGAAGAAGCTGGCGTGAAAATTAAAAGAAAGAGAAAAAACTAGACTGAGAAGACATGAATTTTGAGATGGCAAAAAAACTCAGCACAAAGATTTTCTAGTCGTTTATTTATAAATTTAGAGGCAGAATAAGATTAACTTTAGCGCGAAAGAAGATCCAACTTTTGTCACATTTTAAAGTGCGTGCTTGAAAACTGAAGACAAGACTCTAGAGATTGGCAATCTGTTAAACTTAGTGGGCACAGGAAAATGCTTCCCTAGAGCTGCAGTTCTCTTGCCATTTATATGGAAAAAACTGGATGCTCACATGTGAATCATAATTCATTTTCCAGTGAATGGTGATTGAGATTCCTGTGAACTGTGATCGGATTACCTGTAAATTGTGATTGAGATAGTTGTGAATGGTGATTAAGATACCTGTGAATGGTGATTAAGATACCTGTGAATGGTGATTAAGATAACTGTGAATGGTGATTAAGATACCTGCGAAATGGTGATTAAGATACCTGTGAATGGTGATTAAGATACCTGAGAAATGGTGACCGGATTACCTGTGAATGGTGATCGGATTACCTGGGAATGGTGACCGGATTACCTGTGAATGGTGATCGCATTACCTGTGAATGGTGATCGGATTACCTGTGAATGGTGAATCGGATTACCTGTGAATGGTGACCGGATTACCTGTGAATGGTGATCGGATTACCTGTGAATGGTGAATCGGATTACCTGTGAATGGTGACCGGATTACCTGTGAATGGTGATCGTAATACAAATGAATTGTGATAAAATTACCTTTGATTGGATAAAGGACTACTGTACATGATCTGCCTAACTTCTGTATACAATTTCGTGGATGGCTTAAACTAGCTTTGGACAGAAAATTCCGTGAATGTTGAATAAAAACACACCGTTCAGTCATCGTTTCCTAAAAAAGTTTTTTCCAATTTCGATTATTATACGTCCTTGCGGCACACTAAAAACAGGCCAAGAAAATGAAGCGCGTTTTGCGTTTACCAAATTCGGAAAAATGCAACAATCATCTGACGAGACGCTCTACAAATTTCTATTGGTCAAGGAGATGCCTTAGTTCAACAATCATTGGCTGTCGAGAAAATGAGGGGTAGAGGTGAGATGACTGACAGCAGGTGCGGGCATGAAGTAAAGGATTAGACAGATTCGCAAACTAGCAAAAAATACTTCCCTATACTTCTTTCCCTGAGGCCATCAAAACTCAGCAGCATCAGAACTTCATCTTGCATGGCTGAGGATTGAGTTAAAGACTTCAAAAAATCCCATAACAAGTCAACAGCTCTGACTACAGTGAAGTTCCCGCTAATTAACTCGGTTAAACAGCATGAGTAGTAAGCAAGAGATTCAGCAGCAGCAGCAGCAGCAGCAGCAGCAGCAGCAGCAGCAGCAGCAGCAACAGTTGCAGTCACGCCAAGCCAAATCGACCCTTGCCCAAAGCCAAGCCATGGCCGGGTCATCCTCAGTTGGAAGGTTTCGAATTTTGAAACGAACAAACACCTGCAGTGCTCAGGTGTTTGCAGACAAACTGCGGCCTCTGGTGCAGACGGTAACTGCTTGGGGATCTGGGATAATTGGGATCAGTGTAGAAATCGGGATACGATTATGAAATGGGGATACGATTATGAAATGGGGATCAGATTATGAAATGGGGATCAGATTATGAAATGGGGATCAGATTATGATATGGGGATCAGATTATGAAATGGGGATCAGATTATGAAATGGGGATCAGATTATGAAATGGGGATCAGATTATGAAATTGAGACTGGATCAGATTATGATATGGGGATCAGATTATGAAATGGGGATCAGATTATGAAATGGGGATCAGATTATGAAATTGAGACTGGATCAGATTATGATATGGGGATCAGATTATGAAATGGGGATCAGATTATGAAATGGGAATCAGATTATGAAATGGGGATCAGATTATGAAATGGGGATCAGATTATGATATGGGGATCAGATTATGAAATGGGGATCAGATTATGAACTGAAATGGTGATCTGGGTATGAAATGAACACGGCATCTTAGGTTAGTAAGGCAGAAAACGTCGTAGTCAAGACAAAAATTTTTTGGAGTTTACGAGCCCGTCATTGTAGCATTTCAAAAGAAAGCCGACCGTAAAGCATCTTTTTCATTTTTCTCCGCAACGGAGCAGTGTTCTAGATTCATAACAAGGTGGAATTTGTTAGATTAAAATAAGTTTTTCATTCATTCCTTTCATTTCTCATTTATTTTTTATGGACTCTTTCACTGCCTTTTGGCATTTTTGTTGCAACAAGCGCAATATGAAACACGACTGTCTGATTAGCTTTATAAGCAGGAATGCCTGTCTGTATGTCTGCCTGTCTGTATGTCTGCCTGTCTGTATGTCTGCCTGTCTGTATGTCTGCCTGTCTGTATGTCTGCCTGTCTGTCTGTATGTCTGCCTGTCTGTATGTCTGCCTGTCTGTATGTCTGCCTGTCTGTATGTCTGCCTGTCTGTCTGTATGTCTGCCTGTCTGTATGTCTGCCTGTCTGTATGTCTGCCTGTCTGTATGTCTGCCTGTCTGTATGTCTGCCTGTCTGTATGTCTGCCTGTCTGTATGTCTGCCTGTCTGTCTGTATGTCTGCCTGTCTGTATGTCTGCCTGTCTGTATGTCTGCCTGTCTGTATGTCTGCCTGTCTGTCTGTATGTCTGCCTGTCTGTATGTCTGCCTGTCTGTATGTCTGCCTGTCTGTATGTCTGCCTGTCTGTATGTCTGCCTGTCTGTATGTCTGTCTGTCTGTATGTCTGTCTGTCTGTATGTCTGCCTGTCTGTATGTCTGTCTGTCTGTATGTCTGCCTGTCTGTATGTCTGCCTGTCTGTATGTCTGCCTGTCTTAATCTCAGTCTTAATCTCAGTATCAAGAGACTGCGATTTAGATTACGATTCAGATTGAGATTGAGACTGAGATTGAGATTGCGATGGAAACTGAGATTGAGACTGAGATTGAGATTGCGATGGAAACTGAGATTGAGACTGAGATTGAGACTGAGATTGAGACTGAGATTGAGACTGAGATTGAGATTGAGATTGAGACTGAGATTGAGACTGAGATTGAGATTGAGACTGAGATAATCTCAGTTTCAATCTCTGTCTGTATCTCAATCTAAATCTCAGTCGCAATCTCAATCTCACTCTCAATCTCAATCTCACTCTCAATCTCAATCTCAATCTCAGTCTCAATCTCAATCTCAGTCTTAATCTCAATCTCAGTCTCAATCTCAATCTCAGTCTCAGTCTCAATCTCAGTCTCAGTCCTTATCTCAGTCTCAATCTCTGTCTGTATCTCAATCTTAATCTCAGTCTCAATCTCAGTCTCAGTCCTTATTTTAGTCTTATTTTAGTAGAGGTTGTAGCCTAGTGGTTAGGGCGTCGGAGTCACGACTTGAAGGTCGGGGGTTCGATTCCCGACTCCCCTGAACAATTTGTGTCCTTTAGCAAGACACTTAACTCTGCATTGCTTCAGTTCACCCAGCTGTTAAATGGGTACCAGCATCAGCTGGGATAATTGAAGGTGGGTGTGGCGTCCCCCCAGTCCATGGACTGAACAGCTGTACGCAGCCTTCAGATGCGCCGCGCATTAGCTGCGGCTGTGCTGTCGGCTGCACATCTGACCCAATTGGGGCAGGTGTAATCAATTATTATTATTATTAATTATTATTATTATTAGTCTCAATCTCTGTCTGTATCTCAATCTTAATCTCAGTCTCAATCTCAATCTCAGTCTCAGTCCCTTGAGACTGAGATTGAGACGTTTAAGTTTAGCTTTTTTGTTAGACAGAGATGACACGAAGCCAAGTTGAGCCAGATGCAAAGTCAGTGGGACAGCCGGGGCAATGTCGTGAGGATTCCCAAAACTTTGCATGTACAGTCCATGGACTTAGGTAGTCCGCATCACTAAGCCGAGTTTCCACATAAAGTGATACTGGAACACATGACACAGCTGACTGAACTGAAGCTACAGTTTTCACTAGGTAGTTAAATATTCTATTTCATTGGCAGATCAAACGTCACGGCAGTTCGGCAAGTTTAACCAGCGACAATGAAGAAGAGGTCGAGCCTACCAAGGAGAATTTGCACCGGAGAGGTCGCCGAGCAGCTATCTACAATTCTAAGGTTAGCCGAGTGCTCTTTGTTATAATTTGATTCCGGATATTTTAAATTGGGGCACAATTGACACATTTCTAAGAAAGTGTTTTACCGTCTTAAGTATTAAAAAAATTTAAAAAAATGTAACAAACTTAAACAAATTTTTCAGCTCAAAAAACTAAAATTCAGAAATTTCATTGGTTAATTTTTTGATTAAAAAATTTAACTTTCGAAAATGTTTTTTTTGCTTTGCGGATACATTTGTGAGAAAAGAAAGTTGCTTCTTGCTTTAATTACTACTTTTTTTCTAAAGACTTTTTTCGTCTTAGTCTTAACAAACCTAGAATGACCCCAACTTAGAATGACCCTCACTTAGAATGACCTCTACTTAGAATGACCCCAACTTAGAATGACCCTCAATTAGAATGAACTCTACTTAGAATGACCTCTACTTAGAATGACCTCTACTTAGAATGACCTCTACTTAGAATGACCTCTACTTAGAATGACCACTTCTTAGAATGACCCTCACTTAGAATGACCTCTACTTAGAATGACCTCTACTTAGAATGACCCCATCTAAGAATGACCTCTACTTAGAATGACCTCTACTTAGAATGACCTCTTCTTAGAATGACCTCTACTTAGAATGGCCCCAACTTAGAATGACCCTCACTTACAAATGACCTCTACTTAGAATGACTTCTAGTTAGAATGACCCCATCTAAGAATGACCTCTACTTAGAATAGCCCCAACTTAGAATAACCCTCACTTAGAATGACCTCTACTTAGAATGACCCAAACTTTGAATGACCCTCACTTAGAATGACCCCACTTAGAATGACCCCCACTTGGAATGACCCCACTTAGAATGACCCCCACGTAGAATGACCCAAATAAGAATAAAATTATAATGTTAGAAATTAAATACATTACATAAACGTTCTAGTCCTGACTAACAGAAATGCACTTTTTCATCACAATGGTATAGCTTTCTTGTTTTTGTAAACAATGCCTTTTAACCTGGATCTGGGAAACGTCCTTAGCTGATGTCCCACAGGAATTAGTCATTAATTTCTGCCCGGAACCGCGCGACAGAGCCAATTGACATTTAGGCACTCGCGCTATATGTTTAGAAAAGTTTATTTTGTGCTTTGTAGTAAAAAAGCATAATTGACTAGATAGCATTATGCATTATTATTTATTATTAATCTTTGAAAAACCTAACAGTCAAAATAATTATTCTAGATTAATTTAAAACCTGATTTGGCAACTTTATATTTCTTTATATAGAGCTTCTATACTATATTCGTCATGTACGCTTAGTTACAATTAGATTGCATCTATATCGAAAATCATAGCCAACTGAACAATCAGAGGATGGGCTAATAGCAGCTACCTGAAGAATCAGAGGATGGGCTAATAGCAGCTGCCTGAAGAATCAGAGGATGGGCTAATAGCAGCTGCCTGAAGAATCAGAGGATGGGCTAATAGCAGCCATGTGAACAATCAGAGGATGGGCTAATAGCAGCTACCTGAACAATCAGAGGATGGGCTAATAGCAGCTACCTGAAGAATCAGAGGATGGGCTAATAGCAGCTGCCTGAAGAATCAGAGGATGGGCTAATAGCAGTCACCTGAAGAATCAGAGGATGGGCTAATAGCAGTCACCTGAAGAATCAGAGGATGGGCTAATAGCAGCCACCTGAAGAATCAGAGGATGGGCTAATAGCAGTCACCTGAACAATCAGAGGATGGGCTAATAGCAGCTACCTGAAGAATCAGAGGATGGGCTAATAGCAGCTGCCTGAAGAATCAGAGGATGGGCTAATAGCAGTCACCTGAAGAATCAGAGGATGGGCTAATAGCAGCCATGTGAACAATCAGAGGATGGGCTAATAGCAGCCACCTGAAGAATCAGAGGATGGGCTAATAGCAGTCACCTGAAGAATCAGAGGATGGGCTAATAGCAGTCACCTGAAGAATCAGAGGATGGGCTAATAGCAGCCACCTGAAGAATCAGAGGATGGGCTAATAGCAGTCACCTGAAGAATCAGAGGATGGGCTAATAGCAGTCACCTGAAGAATCAGAGGATGGGCTAAAAGCAGATACCTGAAGAATCAGAGGATGGGCTAATAGCAGATACCTAATGAATCAGAGGATGGGCTAATAGCAGTCACCTGAAGAATCAGAGGATGGGCTAATAGCAGTCACCTGAAGAATCAGAGGATGGGCTAATAGCAGCCACCTGAAGAATCAGAGGATGGGCTAATAGCAGTCACCTGAAGAATCAGAGGATGGGCTAATAGCAGTCACCTGAAGAATCAGAGGATGGGCTAAAAGCAGATACCTGAAGAATCAGAGGATGGGCTAATAGCAGATACCTAATGAATCAGAGGATGGGCTAATAGCAGCCATGTGAACAATCAGAGGATGGGCTAATAGCAGCTGCCTGAAGAATCAGAGGATGGGCTAATAGCAGTCACCTGAAGAATCAGAGGATGGGCTAAAAGCAGCTGCCTGAAGAATAAGAGGATGGGCTAATAGCAGATACCTGAAGAATCAGAGGATGGGCTAATAGCAGTCACCTGAAGAATCAGAGGATGGGCTAATAGCAGTCACCTGAAGAATCAGAGGATGGGCTAATAGCAGTCACCTGAAGAATCAGAGGATGGGCTAATAGCAGATACCTGAAGAATCAGAGGATGGGCTAATAGCAGTCACCTGAAGAATCAGAGGATGGGCTAATAGCAGTCACCTGAAGAATCAGAGGATGGGCTAATAGCAGCCACCTGAAGAATCAGAGGATGGGCTAATAGCAGACACCTGAGAAATGGTCACCGAATGTGTTATCATCGATAAGCATTGGTGACGACGTTTTGACATGAACAAGACGAAAAACTGATTGAATAAATTATATAGTAACGACATGTGAAATATATTTAAATTCATAACCAGCTTGTCCTATTTCGATCTGTTTTGTGTTGCCAGGTGAAATAAAACTATAACCTCAATTAGAAAATGTAAAGCCAAAATATGATTAATTATTGCTGTGCACAATTTCTATAAGTCTTATACATATCTGCCCGCATCTAAAGCTCATTTCCTCCAAGACAGTATTCCCATGAGAAGGGGCCTCGGACGCACATATCCCAGCTTAATCGAATGGCCAATGTCGGTCCCGTAGGCTGAAGCCTGAGCGTAGATTTCCTATGCCGTGTTCCATTTCGAAGCGAAACAGACAGGGAACAGAAATGAAATCAGAAATCAGAAATATGCTACATAAAACAGCATATTTTGTGACCGCTACCTGAAAATTTTTTCTGACTCTCCGTGTGGTCGGTCGTTTATATTTATTTACCTTTGAATTATGATGTCAACAAAACAAATTATTAGTCATGGAGTTGGGCAGAGTTAATGAAGTACCTACTCGTAAAATAGGATTGATAATGAGATTGAGATTGAGATTGAGAGTGAGATTGAAACTGAGATTGATAATGAGACTGAGATTGATAATGAGACTGAGATTGATAATGAGACTGAGATTGATAATGACACTGAGATTGATAATGACACTGAGATTGATAATGAGACTGAGATTGATAATGAGACTGAGATTGATAATGAGACTGAGGCTGAGACTGAGACGAGATTGATAATGAGACTGAGGCTGAGACTGAGACGAGATTGATAATGAGACTGAGGCTGAGACTGAGACGAGATTGAGACTGAGACTGAGATTGATAATGAGACTGAGATTGATAATGAGACTGAGATTGATAATGAGACTGAGATTGAGATTGAGACTGAGATTGAGATTGAGACTGAGACTGAGATTGATAATGAGACTGAGATTGATAATGAGACTGAGATTGATAATGAGACTGAGATTGATAATGAGACTGAGATTGATAATGAGACTGAGGCTGAGACTGAGACTGAGACTGAGACTGAGACGAGATTGAGACTGAGATTGAGATTGTGACTGAGATTGAGACTGAGATTGATAATGAGACTGAGATTGATAATGAGACTGAGATTGATAATGAGACTGAGGCTGAGACTGAGACTGAGACTGAGACGAGATTGAGACTGAGATTGAGATTGTGACTGAGATTGAGACTGAGATTGAGACTGAGATTGAGACTGAGACTGAGACTGCAAATGAGACTGAGATTAAAATATTTAATTAGATCATTAAAATAATAAATATACGAGTCTAAATATAAGAATCTAACGATTAACGGTAATCTACACCGAGCACAGTAGGAAGTCTCTATGCTCTCCTTGCAGACTTATTTCTCTCTCGTGTTGTCATCTGTCATGATTTATATTTTTCCCGGGCCTGGGACTGCATGGCGTGATGGCAGAGAAAATTTTAACAAAAGGAAATGACCGGTAGAATTAGGGTCCGATGTGCATAACTGGTCAGAGAAAATTATATACTGCAGATATATGAGTTAGATACGTATTGCTGGAAAATTCATCTATCAACATTTGGCAGCCCAATTTATTTTTATTTTCTTTAAATCGGTTCTGCACTGTTTGAATAATAATTATTCATTTGATTAATAATTTGATAATAAATTAATTTATTAAGTTAATTAGATTCATAATTTAAAAAATAAATTAATTTGATAATTTAATTTGATTAATCTCATAAAAACGTACCTATCATAACGAGGTACCTACCAATTGATTAGTAGGGGCAAAGTAGACTATTAATAATAATAATAATAATAATAATTGATTACACCTGCCCCAATTGGGTCAGATGTGCAGCCGACAGCACAGCCGCAGCTATTGCGCGGCGCATCTGAAGGCTGCGTACAGCTGTTCAGTCCATGGACTGGGGGGACGCCACACCCACCTTCAATTATCCCAGCTGATGCTGGTACCTATTTAACAGCTGGGTGAACTGAAGCAATGCAGAGTTAAGTGTCTTGCTAAAGGACGCAAATTGTTCCAGTGGAGTCAGGAATCGAACCCCCGACCTTTAAGTCGTGAGTCCGACGCCCTAACCACTAGGCTACAACCTCTCACTCTATTAAAATATGAGTAGAGTGAGAAGTAGACTATTAAAATATGAGTAGAGTGAGAAGTAGGCTATTAAAATAGGAGTAGAGTGAGAAGTGGACTATTAAAATAGGAGTAGAGTGAGAAGTGGACTATTAAAATAGGAGTAGAGTGAGATGTGGACTATTAAAATAGGAGTAGAGTGAGATGTGGACTATTAAAATAGGAGTAGAGTGAGAAGTAGGCTATTAAAATAGGAGTAGAGTGAGATGTGGACTATTAAAATAGGAGTAGAGTGAGAAGTAGGCTATTAAAATAGGAGTAAGGTGAGAAGTAGACTATTAAAATAGGAGTAAGGTGAGAAGAAGACTATTAAAATAGGAGTAAGGTGAGAAGAAGACTATTAAAATTGGAGTAGACTGGGAAGAAGACTATTAAAATAGGAGTAGACTGGGAAGAAGACTATTAAAAGTGGAGTAGAGTGAGAAGTAGTCGATAGAATCCTGAGTAGACTGCATGGGACGGGATCCCCAGGACGGGGAGTTGGGGTGAGAAGTAGATTAGGTAGGGCAAAGTGCTCAGTAGTATTAGCACACTGAGTTGCGCGAAAGGAAAACGCAGCGAACGAGATTATAAATCGATGGCAGACCGATCGCCAAAAAAAGATGAGTAAAAGACGAATCTAAAGAAGCTCAGAAGGGTTTCAAATTACAGGACAAAAGTAGGCTGATAAAATCCCTAGCAGAATTCTGCCATGATTATCATGATTATCGGCCTTACCTTCTTTCTTGGAGTAGATTATCCGACTTAAGCCGAATCTAGTGCAAGTGGCATTGTTCCCACCTAGAAACATGCCCTCTTCTTATTTGAACTGCGGCTTCTGTGTCTGAGCAAACAAGTCTGCGGATGAATACCGCGCTTAGCAATGGAACATGCTGAAGATTTGAGAACAAGCCCTGTTCAATGATGGGATGGATAAATTTGTGATGTAGAATGTCTGAATAAATTTTCTAGAGATGAATTTTTAATTCGTTTAGTAAAGTGAATATCAAAATATAAGAAGAAAAAAATGGTGAGGGATAGAAGACAAAGGACGGTCGAAAGAGGAGGGTAGAAAGAGGAGGGTAGGAAGAGGAGGGTAGAAAGAGGAGGGTAGATAGAGGAGGGTAGAAAGTGGAGGGTAGAAAGAGGAGGGTAGATAGAGGAGGGTAGATAGAGGAGGGTAGAAAGAGGTGGGTAGAACAGATGAGTAGATGGAGGAGGGTAGAAAGAGGAGGGTAGAAAGAGGAGGGTAGATAGAGGAGGGTAGAAAGAGGTGGGTAGAAAAGATGAGTAGATGGAGGAGGTTAGATAGAGGAGAGTAGATGGAGGAGGGTAGATAGAGGAGAGTAGATGGAGGAGGGTAGATAGAGGAGGGTAGAAGGAGGATGATTAGGAAAGAGGACGGGAGAAAGAGCCTGGGATAAATAGATGGGATTAGAGGTAGATGGGGATATAATATCGGAGTCGCAGGTCGCTCAGTTAATTGGTCTATGCTGTAAGGAATTGTAAGGGAAATTTTCTACAAGCGAACGATCTAGATTAGAGAAAGGTTCAGATTTGCAGACAAAAATAAGTCGGTAAATTTTTTTGGCCAACTCACTTTGGCACTATGCGTGGCCTATGCACGTTAATGCATATGCATTTCAGCAGGGAATGCTGAGGTGACTATATGAGGAGACTGAGAACAAGAACGCGAGTAAGGTAGTCAGGAAGTGTGCTGGAAAATACTATAGCATAGCTAACAGTGGGGACTAACAGTGCATTGCAGTGCCAATGAAAGTTAAAGAAAGCATTTTAACCATTTCAGTGTGAGTGCGATCGACACTAAAGTTTACTATAATACTGCAAAGTTAAGGTTATAAAGCTATTTTTAGTGGGCTATGGAATTTTCGATTATGAAAGCAAAACATATACATTTTCTCTGAGCCTTTTCCTGCTTTATGCTCGATTATGGATGAATAAACTGGGATTTTTTATAGGCGCAGAAGGGTGACTCTAGTTTGGGTTATCAGGTTGGGTCATTCTAAGTGGGGGTCATTTTAATTGGGGGTCATTCTAGGCGGTGGTCATTCTAAGTAGGGATCATTCTAGGTGGAGGTCATTCTAGGTGGATGTCATTCTAAGTGGGGGTCATTCTAAGTGGGGGTCATTCTAAGTGAGGGTCATTCTAAGTGGGGGTCATTCTAAGTGGGGGTCATTCTAAGTGGGGGTCATTCTAAGTGGGGGTCATTCTAAGTGAGGGTCATTCTAAGTAAGTCTCATTCCAAGTATGGGTCATTCTAAGTGAGGGTCATTCTAAGTAAGGGTCATTCCAAGTATGGGTCATTCTAAGTGAGGGTCATTCTAAGTAAGGGTCATTCTAAGTAGGGGTCATTCCAAGTAGGGGTCATTCCAAGTAGGGGTCATTCCAAGTAGGGGTCATTCCAAGTAGAGGTCATTCCAAGTAGGGGTCATTCCAAGTAGGGGTCATTCCAAGTAGGGGTCAGTCTAAGTGAGGGACATTCCAAGTAGGGGTCATTCTAAGTAAGTCTCATTCTAAGTAGGGGTCGTTCTAAGTAAGGATCATTCCAAGTAGGGGTCATTCCAAGTAGGGGTCATTCTAAGTAAGTCTCATTCTAAGTAGGGGTCGTTCTAAGTAAGGGTCATTCCAAGTAAGGGTCATTCCAAGTAAGTCTCATTCTAAGTAGGGGTCGTTCTAAGTAAGGGTCATTCCAAGTAGGGGTCATTCCAAGTAGGGGTCATTCCAAGTAGGGGTCAGTCTAAGTGAGGGACATTCCAAGTAGGGGTCATTCTAAGTAAGTCTCATTCTAAGTAGGGGTCGTTCTAAGTAAGGATCATTCCAAGTAGGGGTCATTCCAAGTAGGGGTCATTCTAAGTAAGTCTCATTCTAAGTAGGGGTCGTTCTAAGTATTGTCATTCCAAGTAAGGGTCATTCCAAGTAAGTCTCATTCTAAGTAGGGGTCATTCTAAGTAGGGTCATTCTAAGTGAGGGTCATTCCAAGTAAGTCTCATTCTAAGTAGGGGTCGTTCTAAGTGGTTCGGTTGGGGTAACAATTGAGCAGCGTAATTCTACAAGCGAGAAGATAATTTGTCTATCAATTAATTTACCATATACTCACAGACTGCTCAAAAATGACTCTAAACTGCACATTTTTATTTTAGAATTTCATCGGAGACGCGAAGAGCCCAGACCGAAGCCCCAATGAGTCCGGAGCCGAGGACAACGGGTAACTATGCTCAAAAAAGAGCTTCTCAACAAAAGCTTCAAATTTTCAAGTGCTCATGCGAATCCCCCCGCCAAAACATCCTTGACGCCAGAAATGATCCCCCAGTTTTCCCATTCGCTAAATTCGAATTAGCAGCGAGGACGGCAAGCGTAGACGGTCCTCTTTGGAGCTGAGCGTGGAGGTCCTTCCTCGAGTGGACATTCTCAAAGAGAAGAGCAAGAAGATACTTAAGAAGCAGAATACAGTGGCCGACTTGACCCAGAAAACACTGCAGTCGTTCGCCACATTTGACGGTATGGATGAGATAACTGAATTTCTGTGTGCTTAATTAACTAATAATGGCTTTCCCTACATCTTTCTCAATCTGGTTCTCTTACCTCTCCCTCTCCCTCTCCCTCTCTCTCTCTCTCTCTCTGCCTCTCTCTCCCTATCGATCTCCCTCTCCATCTCTCTCGACCTCTCTAATCTCTCTCTTTTTCCATCTCCCTCTCCCCTCTACTTCTCCCCCCTCTCTCTCCCTCTTAATCGCCCTCTCCCTCTCCCTCTCCATTTCCCTCTCTTTCTCCCTCTCCCTCTCTCTCCATCTCCCTCTCCATCTCTCTCTTCCTCTCCCTCTCCATCTCTCTCTTCCTCTCCCTCTCACCCTCTTCATCGTCCTCTCCATCTCCCTCTCCCTCTCTCTCTTCCTCTCTCTCCATCTCCCTCTCAATCTCCCTCTCCATCTCCCTCTCCATCTCCCGCTCCATCTCCCTCTCCCTCTCCCTCTCACCCTCTTCATCGCCCTCTCCACCTCCCTCTCTTTCTTTATCTCCCTCTCTCTCCCTCTCCCTCTATATCTCCCTCACCATCTCCTGTCTATCTCTATTCTCCTCGCATTCTCTCTCTCTCACTCATTGTCGTTATCCCCTTTCTTCTTCTAAAAGAGTATTTACTGAAACTAATCATCTATTTGAATTTGCAGAGAATTCTAAGAAACGAGGCAGCGGGATGTCAATTCTAAAATTGGTGAGGCCTTGCTAATTGAGCACTCTTCCCTATGGTTTATCGTGTTTTTTCAAGACAAAAACATTTTTTTATCCTTGATTTATCCTTTCTCTCAAGCCGAAGAAATTTCCATGCCTCTATATTCTGTTTTATGTTCTTTGGGATTAGAAAGATGCAAGGACTTTTCTAACTTACTTTATCGAGGATTTCACTAGAATTATTTCGACGCTGTCTTTTGCTAAATAAATCCGAAAATCGATTCCTTACTCTCAACTGCTCAAATCTGTTTGAAGCTTGCGTTCTTGAGTCTCACTAGTTTTTTGACGAGTTGGAAATCGTTCTACTCGTAGCTCTTAAAAGCTTGAACTAAATTGTACTGTACTTTAAAACTTTCACAGTTTATTATAAACTTTTATTAAAATAACTACAGATCGACAAAAAGCGAAACAAAGGTCGAGACACGGCGGCAGATTTGCAAGACATATTGAGTGCTTTGAAGCCATCAGAATTTCGAGACACCTACCTCATGTCCTTCAAGGTTGGTGCGGCATGGTGCAATGAAATTATAACAAAAATTGTTCCTCATTCTAATAATCCTCTCTTCTTAACTCTTCGCATTTTCCAAGAATTAAATGAATCTCAAAATTCCGGAAAACCCAGATTTCTCAGCAACTCAGAATTCTTAGAACCATTTAAATATCTGGAATATAACAATCCATGATTTCTTGGAATCAATTCAATCCGCAGCAAATCACATTATGAAAATTATGAAATCCAGTAATTCTTAGAAAATCTATGTTCCTGGAATACGCGAATTCTTAGAAACAAAAAGTTTTCTAGAGTTCCCGATTTCCTAGGATCCATAATTTCTCGTATTTAAATAGCTTCAAACTTTACAGATTCCTAGAATCCTATTCTGGGAAACAACTCCATTGTAAAAGTCTTGATTTTTTCTTTCGATTTTATTCCAGAATCTGCACTGGAAGGATCTATTTGACGATTCTTGCGACATGCCCAAAGTCTGTAGCGGCGGAGCCACCACCAGAGGTCAGGAAGGACTCAGTCTGAGTCCAACCCTGAGCACCGACAGATTTTCAGGATTGCCAGAAAAGGATCGCCTTAGAAGGGAAGCAGTCTGGGAGCTGTTCAAATCGGAACTGAACTTTCTAATTGACTACGTGATGGTGCTAAAGCACGTGAGTGTGAAAATGCCTGCTGCGTTTTTCTTGTTCTTTTTCTCATTTCAATACGAACACTACCTGTTCGATACCTGTTAGATATGAAGCTACGTGTTAGATTTAGAAGCTACCTGTTAGATATGAAGCTACCTGTTAGATATGAAGCTACCTGTTAGATATGAAGCTACCTGTTAGATATGAAGCTACCTGTTAGATTTAGAAACTACCTGTTGGATATGAAGCTACCTGTTAGATTTAGAAACTACGTGTTAGATATGAAGCTACCTGTTAGATATGAAGCTACCTGTTAGATTTAGAAACTACGTGTTAGATATGAAGCTACCTGTTAGATATGAAGCTACCTGTTAGATATGAAGCTACCTGTTAGATTTAGAAGCTACCTGTTAGATTTAGAAACTAGGTGTTAGATATGAAGCTACCTGTTAGATATGAAGCTACCTGTTAGATTTAGAAGCTACCTGTTAGATTTAGAAGCTACCTGTTAGATATGAAGCTACCTGTTAGATTTAGAAACTACGTGTTAGATATGAAGCTACCTGTTAGATTTAGAAGCTACCTGTTAGATTTAGAAGCTATCTGTTAGATTTAGAAGCTACCTGTTAGATTTAGAAGCTACGTGTTAGATATGAAGCTACCTGTTAGATTTAGAAACTACGTGTTAGATATGAAGCTACCTGTTAGATTTAGAAACTACGTGTTAGATATGAAGCTACCTGTTAGATATGAAAGCTACCTGTTAGATATGAAAGCTACGTGCTAGATATGAAAGCTACCTGTTCGATATGAAAGCTACCTGTTCGATATGAAAGCTACCTGTTCGATATGAAAGCTACCTGTTAGATATGAAGCTACCTGTTAGATATGAAAGCTACCTGTTAGATATGAAAGCTACCTGTTAGATATGAAGCTACCTGTTCGATATGAAAGCTACCTGTTCGATATGAAAGCTACCTGTTCGATATGAAAGCTACCTGTTCGATATGAAAGCTACCTGTTCGATATGAAAGCTACCTGTTAGATATGAAAGCTACCTGTTCGATATGAAAGCTACCTGTTAGATATGAAAGCTACCTGTTAGATATGAAAGCTACCTGTTAGATATGAAAGCTACCTGTTCGATATGAAAGCTACCTGTTAGATATGAAGCTACCTGTTAGATATGAAAGCTACCTGTTCGATATGAAAGCTACCTGTTCGATATGAAAGCTACCTGTTCGATATGAAAGCTACCTGTTCGATATGAAAGCTACCTGTTAGATATGAAAGCTACCTGTTAGATATGAAAGCTACCTGTTAGATATGAAAGCTACCTGTTAGATATGAAAGCTACCTGTTCGATATGAAAGCTACCTGTTCGATATGAAAGCTACCTGTTCGATATGAAAGCTACCTGTTCGATATGAAAGCTACCTGTTAGATATGAAAGCTACCTGTTAGATATGAAAGCTACCTGTTCGATATGAAAGCTACCTGTTCGATATGAAAGCTACCTGTTCGATATGAAAGCTACCTGTTAGATACAAAGAATTTACGTTGTGCATTGCGGGCTGTTAAACATACATAGGGATTCACTGTTAATAAGAAAGTGTATCAAAAAAATAATTAATGTCACTGGAACGAAGCCATACGCCAAAAGCTAGTAATTCATGTTTGAAAACTGCCATATTTGGCTACTCTGGTTTGTATGAGAAAGTCTTTTTATACGGAAATTAATTTCAAGTCCCTATTCCAGTAGGAAGTCATTAATTTCCCAATTTTTGTTGGCATAATACTATCTACGAGGTATATTAGGATAGATAAAAGAAGAGAGACAACTCGAAGGAATTTTGGGAAATAAAACAGTTTTCATTGCAGTGCATGGAGCAAGTCCTTGGATAGGAAAATTGTCAGGATTATTTAGTCCGAATTGGTGAAAACACACGCGCAGTATGGTCATATAGTTTATCCTTAGGCAAACTTATAAAGCAGGGAATAGAAAGGTCATTAAGGAAATAATATACGGAACCAGATTAACTGCGTAATGCAGTGCCATATCTAGACCCTCTTTAAGGCAACAGACTGTAAAAATCTTTTGGATGTGTCACAAACAGTAGACAGACAGACACGGATAGATAGATAGATAGATAGATAGATAGATAGATAAGATAGATAGATAAATAGATAGATAGATAGATAGATAGATAGATAGATAGATAGATAGATAAGATAGATAGATAAATAGATAGATAGATAGATAGATAGATAGATAGATAGATAGATAGATAGATAGATAGATAGATAGATAGATAGATAGATAGATAGATAGATAGATAGATAGATAGATAGATAGATAGATAGATAGATAGATAGATAGATAGATAGATAGATAGATAGATAGATAGATAGATAGATAGATAGATAGATAGATAGATAGATAGATAGATAGATAGTTTGAGTGCTAACAGGATGAGTGCGGGCAACATTTCAGTTGCCAAAGGGACTGTTATCTTGTGCCAAACGCTTATTCCTCCCGTCTATAATTGGCAGCTAATTACGGGTCTCGTTTTCTCTTACAGCAAAATCACTGTCTCTATATTGAACAGTCGCAGTTTTCCTATACCTTACCCCCCCCCCACTAGTCCCGCGAGCCAGGTAAGGTAGCTAGCAGATCAATGTCAATGCTGATGTAAGGTGGGTCCTTGCGAAATTGCGAAAATATTCTTCTTACAGACATAATCTGCTCTGGACACTAATCTGAGGCCATATTTAGCCTGCTAGAAAAAAATCAATCAATCTTTATCCATACTGAGTGTAGTTTAGTTTCTCCGAGAAAGTCAAGCAGTCTAGCTTTCATTGGCTATCGGAAAAGAATTGCAGTTAAAATAATTTCGCTACAATTTGACACTGCCTGACAATGAGTTGTTAAAGATTTATTGATACAGTTTTACAAACAGCGATTTCCTTTTACTTTGATGATAGCATCGCTTGGTTTAGGATCATTTAAGATCTGATACATTGAATCTTTGAATTTCACGTGTTAAATAAAAGGTTATCGTTTTTTAAATAAGGAAGAAAAAAACTAAACAGTTTTTTACTTGCTTCTGTGGCAGTGAAAGATGCAAAGGTGAATTAACTGTTGAAATTGGATATTAAAAAGCGCATCGTATTATAAAGGCACATTGCTGGTGCTAGTAAATCATTTGACAAATCAGGTTTTTCAGTGCCTTTCGTTAGTTTTGCGTGTCCTCGCGTGCCTGGAAATGACCTCTAGTAACTAGAAATCTAATGCAGTATCTAGATAATATCCTCAGCCAGCTTGTAGTGGCTTCAGGTACTATTGAAATGTCCTCAGGTACTATTGAAATGTCCTCAACTACTAATTGAAATGTCATCAGGTACACTAGAAATGTCATCAGGTACTATTGAAATGTCCTCAACTACTAATTGAAATGTCATCAGGTACACTAGAAATGTTATCAGGTACTATTGAAATGTCCTCAACTACTAATTGAAATGTCATCAGGTACACTAGAAATGTCATCAGATACTATAAGATGTCATCAGGTACTATAAGATGTCATCAGGTACTATAAGATGTCATCAGGTACTATAAGATGTCATCAGGTACTATAAGATGTCATCAGGTACTATAAGATGTCATCAGGTACTAAAAGATGTCATCAGGTACTATAAGATGTCATCAGGTACTATAAGATGTCATCAGGTACTATAAGATGTCATCAGGTACTAAAAGATGTCATCAGGTACTATAGAATTGTCCTCGGGCACTATTGAAATGTCCTCAGGCACTATTGAAATGTCCTCAGGTACTATTGAAATGTCCTCAGGTACTATTGAAATGTCCTCAGCTGCTATTGAAATGTCCTCAGCTGCTATTGAAATGTCCTCAGGTACTATAGAAATGTCCTCAGGTACTATTGAAATGTCCTCAGGTACTATTGAAATGTCCTCAGCTGCTATTGAAATGTCCTCAGCTGCTATTGAAATGTCCTCAGGTACTATAGAAATGTCATCAGGTACACTAGAAATGTCATCAGGGTCATCAGGGTCATCAGGTACTATAGAAATTTCATCAGGTTCACTAGAAATGTCATCAGGTACACTAGAAATGTCATCAGGTGCACTAGAAATGTCATCAGGTGCACTAGAAATGTCATCAGGTACTAAAGAAATGTCATCAGGTGCACTAGAAATGTCATCAGGTACTAAAGAAATGTCATCAGGTACTATAGAAATGTCATCAGGTACTAAAGAAATGTCATCAGGTGCACTAGAAATGTCATCAGGTACTAAAGAAATGTCATCAGGTACTATAGAAATGTCATCAGGTACTAAAGAAATGTCATCAGGTACTATAGAAATGTCATCAGGTACTATAGAAATGTCATCAGGTACTACAGAAAAGTTGTCATGCTCCAAAAGATTTTCCCAGGTAGCTACAAATATGTTTAGCAAACTTGCAATATTGAACAAGATTTTCTAAAAAAACTTCAGTGCTTCCTGGAGCCACTGAAAAAGCTTCAGGTCGATGGTCATCTGATGTTTGTTGAGCCCGAAGATCTGTTTGGCAACATTGATGAACTGTGCTATGTAAGTAAGATCAGAAAACTGTGACATACATTTACATAATATGGCTCTTTAGAAATTTCTTTGAAATAAATTTGGTGTTCAGAAACCTTAAAATATGTAAAAAATCACGGTTATAAAAAAAATTTCAGGTGAGCTACACGTTCTCCAGGGACCTTATCTCAACTTTATGCAAAGAGGCAAAGCGAGGTCAATTCGGCACTACGTCCGGCTTGTTGAAGGCATTCAAAAGGGTAAGCATTTATTTTTGTCTATAAGAATCAGCAAATCAAGGACTTCAGTATCTAAAATCTGTATCAAGAGATAATTCCTTCAGTACTTCAGTATCAATGCTCAAGTCTAATCCTTCAGGACTTCAGTATCTAGACTCAGTGTCGAATCCTTCAGGACTTCAGTATCTAGACTCAGTGTCGAATCCTTCAGGACTTCAGTATCTAGGCTCAGTGTCTAATCCTTCAGGACTTCAGTATCTAGACTCAGTGTCTAATCCTTCAGGACTTCAGTATCTAGACTCCGTGTCGAATCCTTCAGGACTTCAGTATCTAGACTCAGTGTCGAATCCTTCAGGACTTCAGTATCTAGGCTCAGTGTCGAATCCTTCAGGACTTCAGTATCTAGACTCAGTGTCGAATCCTTCAGGACTTCAGTATCTAGGCTCAGTGTCGAATCCTTCAGGACTTCAGTATCAATGCTCAAGTCGAATCCTTCAGGACTTCAGTATCTAGACTCAGTGTCGAATCCTTCAGGACTTCAGTATCTAGACTCAGTGTCGAATCCTTCAGGACTTCAGTATCTAGGCTCAGTGTCTAATCCTTCAGGACTTCAGTATCTAGACTCAGTGTCTAATCCTTCAGGACTTCAGTATCTAGACTCCGTGTCGAATCCTTCAGGACTTCAGTATCTAGACTCAGTGTCGAATCCTTCAGGACTTCAGTATCTAGGCTCAGTGTCGAATCCTTCAGGACTTCAGTATCTAGACTCAGTGTCGAATCCTTCAGGACTTCAGTATCTAGGCTCAGTGTCGAATCCTTCAGGACTTCAGTATCAATGCTCAAGTCGAATCCTTCAGGACTTCAGTATCTAGACTCAGTGTCGAATTCTTCAGGACTTCAGTATCTAGACTCAGTGTCGAATCCTTCAGGACTTCAGAATCTAGACTCAGTGTCGAATCCTTCAGGACTTCAGTATCTAGACTCAGTGTCTAATCCTTCAGGACTTCAGTATCTAGACTCAGTGTCTAATCCTTCAGGACTTCAGTATCTAGACTCAGTGTCTAACCTTCAGGACTTCAGCGTTTAACATCATACTTAATGCATCAAGTACTACACTAAAGTTAGTCATGCTACAATACGATTCCGTACTTTCATTTTCAGTGGAGCCTGTCATCAAAGGATGGAGAAGTGTTTCACAACTACTGCTTGAATTATCATTGCGCTATCACCTATTTGGATATTCTAAGAAAGCAGGAACAGTTTTCCGAATTCGAAAAGGTGCGCCGATTGTTTTTTTGTTATACGTACGTAGTCGGGAAAGTAGAATTTTCTGCGGTTCTTAAATGTGAATACCCAGAAAAGTTTAACGCATAAATGAGGGCTCTAATGTCTAACACGCGCCTAAAAGGTGATTCGTAAGTCTAACAGGTTATTTTCGTGTCGACGCTTCAATATTCTTAAATGAACAAAGGAACTTTAACAGCTTAAGTGTGCTACTTAAAGCATTGACCGTTCAAAGTTTGCACTTAACAATTTAACAATTCGATATTTTAACCAAATCTATTTTGAGAGAATAGAAATGAGTTAGCGAACGACAGTGAGTGACAGCTCAGTGAGATGGATTGACAGATCCGATGTAAGTATCAAATACGTCCATGATGCAGAACATTATCACTATAGTACTCATTAAAAATCCTTTGGCGTAAATTTAGACTATAGGAGAGAACTTTTAGTTAAACAACCATCCTACTATAATGTTTAACGGTCTTTGCTGTCATTAACAATCTAAGATTGCTTTAAGTGCGGTTCAAAATGAATGAAAACGTGCCAAAAAATCTGCTACCAAAGAGGGTGTAACAAAAAAGAACTCGACGGATGTTATGCTTAATAAATACAAAATATAAAAGTACAAATACAATAAAATGAGAAAGAGCGGCAAATATTCTAATTATTTAAGAGTTTAAAGAAGAAGATTTTTCTGGATTTGTGAAAAAAAACACATCTTTCTTGCTAATCCCAGGAAGCAGTCGAGAGAGAAGCTTTCTTATTAATTAGTAGAAAACAGGCCCAGTTTGGCTAGAGCACTTTGTTATAATTTAGCAATTATCTGCACTATGCTCACCTATTACATTACATGACCATTCGATCTACAGGTATACAAATGATAGAGTTTAAAACCTTTCTCAGTGGGACAGTTGACTTGATACTTATTAATCTTTAACAACACGTCCCTATATGTTCTTTATTTTTATGTTCAGAGATTCGATTTAATTTACATAAATTCAACATTCGTTACATTTTTCGTCTATAATTTAATTTTCTATTTATACTTTTTTTATTATTTACTTAATAAACTATATACAAAATAACATTTTCGATTGATTATTGATTTTTTTAAACACACTTGCAATTAAAAATACGATTGATTGAGCAGATAAACTTTTTTACTTGTCAATTTTTAGTGTTTTCTTGTTTATTTGCTCTCTTCATGTGCTTATAAGTGCATCGATCGACGATTACATTATTTTGACATTAAAAAATTAAAATTAATTGGCATACTTTGATTCTGTATGATAAATACATTTCGTTCAATATATATTTGTTTTACTAATCTGTTTAACTGTATATTTTTCGTAATTAAAAATCTAATGATAAATACACTTCGTTCAATATATTTGTTTTACTAATCTGTTTAATTGTATATTTTTCGTAATTAAAAATCTAATGATAAATACACTTCGTTCGATATATTTGTTTTACTAATCTGTTTAATTGTATATTTTTCATAATTAAAAATCTCCAAAGGGATTGAAAATGATAATTAATTGCATTTATGCGTGCCGCTATCCCATTGTGGGATGAGACAGAATAGATACTCGATAGTGATCGGGATGAGGGGTATGTAGAAGCGCATAAGCACTGATGAGAACGGTTCGTGAGTTCCGTTGTTCAAGCTCAAGCGAGCTCCTGCCTCCTTTGTCACAGTAGATGTAAGCTGATCGCTAGCTTGGGGGCTACTGGATACCCGTACATGTATTTGCTAACCGAAGCAACCGCAATTGCAATGCATTGTATGAGCAAACACCCACACAGCTTGGCTAGCACCGTACTCAAGACATTTATTGTCTAGATTCCCGTCTGCTATCGGTTGAGAGATGAAATATACTGATCAGATGGTCGGCATTTTAAAAGTGCATTGCAGGAAGTAACGGGAAGAGAAGACAGAAGTGTGTGACAAGGAGAAAAAGACAATTAGAAAACGGTTCAGGCATTGAATAAAATGTTGCACTTCTATTTAATTTCATAGATGGTTTCCCAACAAAAAAATTGCTGTCAAAACACGACTTCAGGACCAGTTAATAAAGGCGACATTATTGACAAGACTTTTTTACTCAGATTTTCTGATTAAAAGTAAAACAGCTGTCTAACAGGTTAGCATCCTGCCTAACAGGTGAATATCCTGTCTAGCAGGTGAACATCCTGTCTAACAGGTGAACATTCTGTCTAACAGGTGAACATTCTGTCTAACAGGTGAACATCCTGTCTAACAGGTGAACATCCTGTCTAACAGGTGAACCTCCTGTCTAACAGGTGAATATCCTGTCTAACAGGTTAAAATCCTGTCTAACAGGTGAACCTCGTGTCACAGAACAGGTGAACATCCTGCCTAACAGGTGAACATCCTGTCTAACAGGTGAACATCCTGTCTAACAGGTGAACATCCTATCTAACAGGTGAACATCCTGTCTAACAGGTGAACATCCAGTCTAACAGGTGAAGAGGTGAATCTCCTGTCTAACAGGTGAAAATCCTGTCTAACAGGTGAACATCCTGTCTAACAGGTGAACATCCTGTCTAACAGGTCAACATCCTGTCTAACAGGTGAACATCCTGTCTAACAGGTCAACATCCTGTCTAACAGGTGAACATCCTGTCTAACAGGTCAACATCCTGTCTAACAGGTGAACATCCTGTCTAACAGGTTAACATTGTGTCTAACAGGTGAACATCCTGTCTAACAGGTTAACATTGTGTCTAACAGGTGAACATCCTGTCTAACAGAAACACTCAGACAGTAAGTCCTTATCGGTTAGTTAAGATTGTACTTTTATTAAAAAAATCGTTTTACTGACTTTTGAGTTCCTAAAGCAGTCAATTAAGAAGTATTTGTTACAACCTATTCTAATACTTTAGCGAAGATATTTCCAATTCTTAGTTCACGAAGATCGATAGAAAATAAATTGGTATAGTTAAATTTAAAGTACTTTTTCTTAATAGAATGCGAGGCAATCGTGCTGAATGCGAATGTTGCACTATTGGTAGGGATTCGGAGCTTAAATTGGCAATAATATTATACGCTTGTACTTTTATAATAATACGCAATATTAACTATATAATCAGGTTTCAGAAAAAAACGCAATGAAAGAGATGCTAGGAGATAACGTGGTAGAGAAGATGATTGGAAAAATCAGATTTGGAATAAATGAAATGCAAAATCATTTTGGTGCTTTTTGTTTGCTCGATCGTAGTGGTAAGAAAAAAAAGCGACGTAAAAATAAATTGTACTGAGGCGAGTAGCGAGGGTAGTGGTGAGAAAAGGAGAGAGTGACAAAAGAGGGAAGAGAAGGAGAGGGGAGAGAAGCAGAGGGGAGAGAAGGAGAGGGGAGAGAAGGAGAAGGGAGAGAAGGTGAGGTGAGAGAAGGAGAGGTGAGAGAATGAGAGGGGAGAGAAGGAGAGGGGAGAGAAGCAGAGTGAAGAGAAGGAGAGTGAAGAGAAGGAGGGGAGAGAAGGAGAGAGGAGAGAAGGAGAGGGGAGAGAAGGAGAGGGGAGAGAAGGAGAGGGGAGAGAAGGAGAGGGGAGAGAAGGAGAGAAAATAGTAGAAGAAGGGAAAGAAGCAGCTATAAAATAGATTTGTTAACACTCGAAGGGTGTTTATAAGACAGAATCAACTACTCGTATTTAATACTGCTCTCTGATTTTCAAACCCGCAGTGGTGCGAAGTGGATCCTCGTTGTCACCGGCTGCAGATAACAGACCTTCTGGTGGCGCCCATGCAGCACTGCACCAAGATGCCGCTGCTGCTGGCCAATATTCGGAAATACACAAGCGAGGACAGCAACAAGGCGCTGCTCACGGAGAGCCTCAAACGGGTGGAGAACTCGCTTAGTAAGCCGGGGCTCGTTCTCGTTGAGTTCCGTCCT
Source organism: Macrostomum hystrix (assembly GCA_950097015.1). Lineage (NCBI taxonomy): Eukaryota > Metazoa > Platyhelminthes > Macrostomidae > Macrostomum > Macrostomum hystrix. Next base: position 6,712,259 of record CATNEN010000001.1, read on the forward strand.
GCTGTTCATGCGCCTGTCTAACAGGTGGTGATCCTGTCTAACAGGTGGTGATCCTGTCTAACAGGTGAACGTCCTGTCTAACAGGTGGCAATCCTGTCTAACAGGTGGCAATCCTGTCTAACAGGTGAATGTCCTGTCTAACAGGTGGCAATCCTGTCTAACAGGTGGTGATCCTGTCTAACAGGTGGTGATCCTGTCTAACAGGTGGTGATCCTGTCTAACAGGTGGTGATCCTGTCTAACAGTTGGTGATCCTGTCTAACAGGTGGTGATCCTGTCTAACAGGTTAAAATCCTGTCTAACAGGTGAACCTTCTGTCTAACAGGTGAACATTGTGTCTAACAGGTGAACATCCTGTCTAACAGGTGAACATCCAGTCTAACAGGTGAACATCCTGTCTAACAGGTGAAAATCCTGTCTAACATGTGAATCCTGTCTAACTGGTGAACATCCTGTTTAACAGGTGAACATCCAGTCTAACAGGTGAACATTCTGTCTAACAGGTGAACATCCAGTCTTACAGGTGAACATCCTGTCTAACAGGTGAACATCCTGTCTAACAGGTGAACATCCTGTCTAACGAGTGAACATTCAGTCTAACAGGTGAACATCCTGTTTATCGGGTGAACATTCAGTCTAACAGGTGAACATCCTGTCTAACAGGTGAACATCCTGTCTAATAGGTGTACTTATTGACCAAACAGGTAACTTCCCCCAACCAGGATGCACTTAACTAGCAATCAACTCATGCGTTACATTGCAGAGAGTCTGGAGGACAAGTTGAAGTGGTTGCGAAATTTCGAACGCCTTCAGAACATCCAGCAGCAGCTGATTTGGCCGCCAATCACCGAGCTAGAGACCAAGGTGTTCATTCCGGACTTTCTCAAGAACAGTCTCAGCTGCCAGCCCTGTGAGAAGCTGATCGCCAATCCGAAAAGACAGCTGGTCCACGAAGGCCTGCTTAGTCTTGTTGGTGAGTCTGTCTGCCTCTGACTATCTCTACCTCTGGCATTCTACTTCCTTTGTAACTGTCCCTACCTGTGCCACTCTCACTCTCTGCCACTCTCTCCATCACTCTCTCTCTGTCTCTCTCTGTCACGCTCTCTCTCTGTCACTCTCTCTCTGTCACTCTCTGTCACGCTCTATCTCTGTCTCTCTCTGTCACGCTCTCTCTCTGTCACTCTCTCTGTCACACTTTCTGTCACTCTCTCGCTGTCACTCTCTCTCTCTGTCACTCTCCCTGTCACACTTTCTATCACTCTCTCTTTCCTGTCACTCTCTCTTTCCTGTCACTCTCTCTCTGTCACTCTCTCTCTCTAACACTGTCTGTCACTGTCTGTCACTGTCCATGTCGCTGGCTGTACATTTTGCACAACTGAAGGTTTTTATCTATCAAATCAAAGAAAATTAAGTTACTATTTTATGCTTTGAATAATAATAAACAAAATTTTTAACTTTTCAGAGACAAATCGAAGCACAGAGATTTACTGTTTCCTTTTCGACGACATCCTGCTGCTGACGAAAGTGAAAAAACCGCCAAAGAAGGTAGATACATAATTTATAACTTTTTGTGTGTTAAAATTAAATTGAAATATCGATAATTTTTTAAATATTGATTTCAGCGATCAATCAACGAGAGCAGCTCAGTGTACTCCATGTCACCAACAGATGGGGCATTGTTTGTTGTCTATAGACAACCAATAGCCCTAGATAGATTCAGCATACACGATGTTGGCCTAGTTGAAGCTAATGGTGAGTTTTCTGAGACCAAACTAAACCACTTTCACCTGTTCGCTCATGAGTAGTAGATTTTATATTTTGATCAGTAAACTAACACCATTTTAATTGATGACTATTTTGGGCTATGACTGTTTTGAGCTATGACTGTTTTGAGCCATAACTGTTTTGAGCTATGACTGTTTTGAGCCATGACTGTTTTGAGCTATGACTGTTTTGAGATACGACTGTTTTAATCGATGACTGTTTTGAGCTATGACTGTTTTGAGCTGTGACTGTTTTGAGCCATGACTGTTTTGAGCTATGACTGTTTTGAGCTATGACTGTTTTGAGCTATGACTGTTTTGAGCTATGACTGTTTTGAGCCATGACTGTTTTGAGCTATGACTGTTTTGAGCCATGACTGTTTTGAGCCATGACAGTTTTGAGCCAAGACTGTTTTGAGCTACGACTGTTTTAATCGATGACTGTTTTGAGCCATGACTGTTTTGAGCTATGACTGTTTTGAGCTATGACTGTTTTGAGCTATGACTGTTTTGAGCTATGACTGTTTTGAGCCATGACTGTTTTGAGATACGACTGTTTTAATCGATGACTGTTTTTAGCTATGACTGTTTTTGTCTAATACTCGCGTACATCTCTGTTTGAAAAAAGGTGACTGTCATCGGCTCATTGTTGCGAGTTATGAATATTTTGAGCAGGTATGGGCAGATATGATAGTCACGTTTAATGTGAGTGTTTTTGAGCTGTGACAGTCATATTAGCTCTTACTTTCTGAGCAGAGTTCGAAAACTTGAGCGAGGACTCAGCCTTGGTCCTAAATCACACTGTTGCTATGCGGTTTTACAGAGGCCATGCGGACAAAGTAAAAAAATAATTTGACTCAAGATAACTAGACTCAAGATGACCCTTAAGCTTGTTTTTCTAGTTAGAACAACATAAAAAATTAATAAGGATGATATGGGCACCTCCGTTGCTTGAGATAATTAAACAAAAATGATAATCAAAGCGAATTTTTTATTTTGTTTTCTTTTTCTCCGAAAATTAATTTACAGCCAACGGACTCAAGCACGCGTTTGTGCTCATCCACATTAGCCGATTTCAACAGATTATCGGAGTGTACACTCTTCAGTCAGGAAACGACCAGCAGAAGGTGATACTCTTTTACAAAAATATTCTAATACCAAATTGCACAAATCCTAAAGACGATACCTCAAACCCAACAGACGATACCTCAAATCCAACGGGCGATAACTCAAAAACAACAGACGATACCTAAAAAAGAACTGACGATACCTCAAACCCAACAGGCGATAACTCAAACCCAACAGACGATACCTCAAACCCAACAGACGATACCTCAAACCCAACAGACGATACCTCAAACCCAACAGGCGATAACTCAAACCCAACAGACGATACCTCAAGCCCAACAGGCGATACCTCAAACACAACAGACGATACCACAAACCCAACAGACGATACCTCAAACCCAACAGACGATACCACAAACACAACAGACGATACCACAAACCGAAAAGACGTCGACGATGTCAAAAAAGTTTTTCGATGCCACTTAAAGGGCTATACTGAAGCATACTGGCGATACCCAACCTGACATACGATACTCTATAAAACTGACAAAAACGTTGGCCCATGTTTGGCAGTTTGCCAATGCTATGCCGCATATAGCCTGTTTAATCCCTAATTTTTCAGCTGGCCTGGTTGGATAGCCTTCGCCAGTCCCAGCAGCGCTTCCAGGAGAAGCTGAAATGCAAATTAGCTATGGCTATTGCCAACAGTCCGCGAGTCAGCACGCACAGCAAACTCATTAGTAAGATGCAGCGAATGCGCTTGCGACAGGAGCAGCGGCAGAGGCAGCAGTCCAATGCGAAGGTGAGTAGAGGGATTTCCATTTAAATGGGATTTAAATGGAAATGGGATTTCCCTGGAAATAGGATTTCCCTGGAAATGGGATTTCCCTGGAAATGGGATTTCCCTGGAAATGGGATTTCCTTGGAAATGGGATTTCCCTGGAAATGGGATTTCCCTGGAAATGGGATTTCCCTGGAAATGGGATTTCCCTGGAAATGGGATTTCCCTGGAAATGGGATTTCCCTGGAAATGGGATTTCCCTGGAAATGGGATTTTCCTGGAAATGGGATTTCCCTGGATTTCCCTGCAAAAAACTTTCGTCATGCAGTTGCAGCAGCAGCAACCGATGCGCCGTCGTTCGGGAAGAAGGGACGCATCCAGCGGCAGTGTCGGAGTTGATGGCGCCGCCACAAACTGCGGTGACATCAATGAGGAGGACGAGGAGGACATTGACGAAGAAGACACAGAAGCCGCAGGCGGCTTAGCTGAGTATTATTTCGATGATGACGACGACTACAATGACGAAGAAGACATTGCTGACGACGGAGACGACGATGACGATGACGAAGATTACGAGGAGATCGTCGCAGCCGATGACGGCGGGATGTCGAAGGTCGCCGAGGAAATCTCCCGACGCCGACGGAATCAGCACCATCGGTCGGCACAGTCAAGTGGCGGCACCGTAGTTGGCGACTCCGTCGGAGCTGTCAAACGACGTCCGACTTCGTTGATGTCGGAGGGAAGCAGCAGCGGAGGACAGGTTGCGGAAACTTTTCAATTAATTTTAAAGCAAATCTGATTGCTTGAGACTATTGATTGAAAAGATGATTGACTATCCAATTGATTTATTGATAATAAGTTCACCAGTTGGCTGATTGATTAGTTATATCCTTAACCCCATGGGGTTGAGCATGCGATTTTCTATGTGATTGGTTAATTGATTGACTGATTGATTAATTGATTGACTGATTGATTAATTGATTGATTAACTGATTGATTGATTGATTATCTGATTGATGGACTAATTACCTGAATTTATTCGGTGATTAATTAACTGATTGGTTGAATAATTGACTGTTTATTGAATTACTGACTTATTGATTGACTAATGCATTGATTACGCGATTGACCATGCGATTAATTATAGACTGTTCGTGAATTGGAGTGGACTCGATCTTTTGATTCGATTTTATAATTTAACATATACGATTTCCGTTCGTTGCTATTTAAGTGATTATGCGTCATTGCACTACTCGCAGTAGTCCAATGCAGTAAAATTTCACCCTAAAATAACAGCAGCGTCGGCGAACTCAGTCAGCCGTAGTAGCTTCAGCAAGCTCAGCAGCCGTCAGCAAGCATCAGCACAAGCGAGCCTCAGCGCACGACAGCATCCTGGAGGCTATCGAAGATGAAGACACCGACCTCAGCTACATTGTGAAGATCAACGCGCCTTATTCGCCACCATTGTCGCCAACCCTGCACTCGATGGAGGGCGTCGGTGTTGTCATCGATCCGACCAACATTGGCGCCATGGCAACTAGGCGGGGCCAACGAATTAATCGACCTCTCTCACCGCAGCAGCAGCAGCAGCAGAAGCAACACAAGCTGCACATTCAGAACCAGAGTCAGCAGCTTCAGTTGCCAAATAAATTCTTGGACATCAAAATGGCGTCGCCTTCAAGATCAAAGCAGACAAAACAACGACTTCAACAGCAGCTGCTGCAGGAGCAGTCGCCAACCTCGCCAAAAGAAGCTTCGGGTTCAGCTTCGTCGACTGTCAAGCCAGACGCCACAGCTTGCTCCGGGAAGCACCTTCTAGCGCTGGACATCGACCAGCAGAGGCCGAGATCCTCCAGCGATGTTCGCGAAATAGACATGAGCCCTGACGACACGGAGTCTCCCGTAGGCGCCGGACATCAGGAGCGCTCGGCCTCAGTGGGCGTGATCAACAGCGAGCTGGGCATCGGGCGCCAGCTGTCAATCATTGACGAAGACCAGCTCGACCTGCCGCCTGCGGTTAGCACTGCGCTGAAGGAGCAGCAGCAGCAGCAAATCAAGCGAAAATGAGCAAATTTAACTAAGGGTGACTAATTATTGGTCTGAATTAGTTTTTCAGACTAAACATTGAAAACAATGAAAAGCTAAGGGCCACTAAGCAGCACTGTTTTTGTAGTCCTTTGATATACATCAGCCACTGACAACTACTTTTTATGTACCCTATCTTTGACAATCAATTTTTATCGTTTTTTTCACGCCATTTTACTTACTAGGTTTGGTTTCTTAAGATCATGCCTGCGAAAATTAAGGATTGAGATATATTTGTGTCTCGATCACCTTTTTCCAAGTCTGATGTAAAAAAACTACATTACACTTTTCCCGGAATTATTGTGACGACAATGCAGTCACTTGAAATTGACAATTATTTTTAGCATGGATGACACATGCAAATACAATAATAAATTTAAATTGATTAAAAATCTTAAACTGGCGTTCAGTGTCAGTCAGTTTATTATTTTTTATCTGCTGTTGTAAATTTATTTTTGTAATAACGTATGGTCATGCACCTTACGACTGCCATTGAACAAATAATTCAGTATTTTTCTAATTACGCTACAACTTACATTTTTGTATTGTTTTATTTATTCTTGCGTTTTTGTTTATTTATAATCTGTTTTGCTTTTGTTTTACTGAGCCGGCGAATTTGTGCAAGAAATTGTCTTATAAGGTTTACGTTGCACTATTTTTCTCTAAACTATCAATTAACCCTTATGCAAGAATTCTTATGCAAGAATACCTTTAAAAAATAGCAGATCTCCGTAAAAGGCTCATTCCAATTTTTTCCTAAACGTGATTACTTTGTGATTTCAAATTTCTTTTGTATTTGTGTACATTATAGTTCATTTAAATCTACTATTTATTTTTTAACGCAAACTTTAAAATTGCTTCTTTTCTCAGATTTATATTTTGTCATAATCCAATCCCACAACTTAAGCACCAATTTAAGCACAGTCAATTAAAAACATCAAATGAAACGAAACTAAATATATTATTTGTTGTAGGCAGCTCTGTCATATGGAGCTTGATTTTGTTTAAAAGAGCACATTTTGTAGACTTTCAAAAGCATGTGACTTAATTATTCACTTAGAATTACCTATTCATCGTATACAGATCTTAGACACTTGCATACTTGACACTTGCAGAATCTATACTTGAGTTGCAATATAACTTTATCAATCGATTTTTTGGTAAGAAACTTTCTGGATTAGCTAACGGTATTTCAAAACATTCCATAACCACCAGGCCCCTGTATTTGTATTCGTTTTTGTTTATCTCAACATAATACATTTAGCATAAAATAAAATTAAAAGTTATAGACACGCGAAAAGTTCAATTAAGGCAAAAATAGGTGGGATTGTGTATCTGTGTTAAAGCAAAAAAGGAAGTGATTATTTTGCTGATTCGGTAAGTAAAGAACATATCATAGAATATTTCTAAAAATCTAAAAGAAGTCATAAATTTATCAAAGAATATCAACAAATTAGAGGATTTAAAAAAGTTAAAACAAATCTAATCATAGCTAGAAATGTTTAATATACCATAAAAGTTTTTGCAAAGTAAATGAGTATTCTATGTCAAAACTATTTCTTATATAATTTGTGCTAAAAAACAGGTCTTTTTGTGTATAGATTCAAATAAAACGAGTAAAAATTCGGGTCTGAAAATGGTAAGCATTTGAGGTCTTAAGTGAATTTAGAAAAGAAATCTGTGATATAATATATACGATAATACAAATTTTCTGTTGCCTAAAAACATTTAGAGGTTGCTTTCTGTGTTCTTTTCTAAAAGGTCAAACAATATTAGTTCTGAAACCAGGATTTAAGGTATTCGATTGAACAGGTGAGAATTTCGTTGTCACATGCATGTAAATACGAAATCAACTGTGAACCTAGGTATTTTCTGTTATTGTCAGTTTTCAGTAGCACTTCATTTGTTAATACTAATTGTGAAAACGATTATTACTATTTTGAAGTAATCGCAAAACATGTGAACGATTTAAAAGATACAGCTCACTCAAATATATAAAAACAATTTAGCAAGTTAGAAAATCAATTGAGCGCCTCTGAAAAACACCTGGACAAGTTATTTCAATTTAATTTTCAGAAAGGAAGAGTTTTAGTCTTTAAATACACGTGTATATATTAAATTTTCAAAGTAGTCTTGAGTTGCTTGCGAGTGACGTAACCACGGTAGCCGGCTTGAATTTTGGTGGCGGCCTGATGATACATTTCTTCGAAATCTGGTTGATCCTGGATTGATGGAAACGGTAAAAAATTATTTTCAAACAACACAAGTGCCTATAGCTCAAAGGACACAAATTAATTGTTATCTTTAGGCTGAGACTCAAACTCACAAACTTTAAGACAGAATTATCTAATGCTTAAACCTCATCGGCTCATAATTAATTGAAAAATATAAAGAGAACTAACTGTGCTGTTAGTTGTACATTTTTATTTCCCATTGAAATTTATGAAATAGTATTAACAGCAAATACATTTTTATTAAAGCTAGTGACAAATACTTACCTCGTCAAAATTATAAGAAGCAGAATTGTTTTTGTTCTTGCTGTCATGAATGACATTGCCATTTAAGTTAGGAGTTGACGTCAAGTGATCTGGTGAAACTGAATCGGCTCTATAAGTTGCATTGCCCAGGTTGTTTACGTTAGTCAGTTTGTAGCTGTTGCTATGGTTACCGTTGCGATTTGCTTTGTTAGTTGGCTGAAAGTTATTTAAGGAAGTGGTAAAGTAAATTGGTCTGAAAATGATTAGTTAAAAACTTGTAGTAAATCAGTGTCTGAAAACTGTGATTGTGAACACATTTAATTAGCTGAATCAGATAAACCAATTTAGAAGAAAAAACAAACGAAGATTTGTTAATTAAAAAAGTTTTTCATTAACATTAATTAGTTAGATTAAAAGGAATTCGCGCAATAAATTTGTTAATACTGATTAATATTGTTAATTAAGTTAAAAGCGTGCTAATTATCAGGATTTTTGTTATTCGAAGACCTCGCGTTAATCTCGGAAACATTCAGGGTTAAGTTGTTATGCTTTAGCAGGTGAAACAAGCTTCGCACCATATTGAATTTTAGTCTAACGAATATTTTTGACAGAGGCTTTTTAGCTCTGCTGCTGCGACTGCGGCTGATTGGTCGCCGTTGACTGCTTGGAAGCCTCGGTCTTGGCTGCGTCTTTGCGCGTTTTGTAGCTGTTCACCGCAGCCTGGATGTTGTCAGCCGCTGCCGCCTCCTCCGGTGTCTTCTCTGGCTTTTTCGTATCCTGTTGCTGCTGCTGCTGCTGCTCCGGCTGCGTCTTCTGCTGATCTTGTTTGCCTGACGCTTTGGCAACAGCCTCCTTCCTTGTCTGATGGCCCTTGTAGGCAGATTGAATCGTTGTGGCAGCTTTATCCAGCTCTTGCGGAGTTGGCTGCTGCTTTTGCTGCTGCTGCTTTTGCTCGTCCTTCTGCTGCTGCTTTTGTTGTTCAGACTGCTGCTGTTGCTGTTGCTTCTGCTGTTCAGGCTGCTGCTGTTGCTGCTGTTGCTTCTGCTGTTCAGGCTGCTGCTGCTGCTGCTGTTGCTTCTGTTGTCCAGGCTGCTGCTGCTGCTGCTGCTGCTGTTGTTGCTTCTGTTGTCCAGGCTGCTGCTGCTGCTGCTTCTGCGGAGTAGCAGCCGCTGCCGCCACCGGCGCAGCCTTGTTCGCCTTTGAATTGTTCTGATCCGGCCTCACCTCAACCGGTTTCTCACTAACTTTCTCGGCAGTCGCTTTTCTTGTATCGAAGCCGCGAACGCTACTCTGAATAGTTGTGGCTGCTTTGTCCTTCTCCTCCTGAGTTGGCTGCGTCTTTTTTTGCTGCTGTTGCTGCTGCTGCTGCTTGTTCTGAGTCTGCTGGTCCGTCTTCTTGTTAGTCGCAGCCTGCTGCTGCTGGTTGGCCTTGGAGTTGGTTTTGTCAGGCTGAATCTGCACCGGCTGAGAAGTCTGCTTCTCTGCCGCAGTCTTCCTAGTCTGAAATCCCTTGATGCTGGACTGAATCTGACTGGCCGCCTGGTCCTTCTCAGCCTGCACGGGACGCGATCAAGGTTGTTTCTCTTTTAATAATAGAAAATTTGCTCCATACAAGTCATCGAAGCGTAGTCCGATTGAACACGGAATTTGGTCGGGAATTTGGTGAACTTTTGTGAAAATCGTGTAAAAAATAACTGTTAGAAACCAAAGACTAATAATAAACTACCAAAAATTATCACTTAAATAGACCTGAGCTCGATTCCGCGGCGAGGCCACATTCATTTAACAGGAGAAAGACTATTTTTCCACCTGGGTATTGTCTTATCGAATGAGACGTTGTTCTGAATTTTCATGACGATTAGTTGAATATTTTGGGAGATACAGGAAAAAAAGGAAATTTGGGTATTTGAAATTCCCTACGTGGTCAATTTCTACTGTTAGGGCGCAGCCACGGAGAGAAGGCTTGGAGGCTTGTCGTGGAATTTTCGCACCTTCAAGGAGGGGCCAAGCTCCAAGGCACAGCGGAATGGGCGGAATGGCCTCAGCTGCTTCAGTGCCTACAGCCCTCTGCTGCAAATAAGAAACTATATATTATTATGACTAGCTGTAGTTGTAACCATAATTATTACCTGCTATTCGAAAGAACAATCAAAGAAATTACAACGTGTAACTGCATGCATAAACACAGAAAAAAAATCAGATTTTTTCAAATCTAAATCGAAAGATAAATTATAGATAAAATTGTATAAAAAACGCCAATAAAACACCTGATTGCGTTCTGAGGACAAATGATCAGCATTGTATGCTGCATCAGCATCGTAGTCCTGCTCCTCATCGTTCTCATCATTCTTATCATGCTCAAGCTCATTCTCATCTTCATCGGATAATTCATTAGCATCCGATTGAAGGGGCTCGAAGCTGCTGGAATCCTGAATGGTGGAATATGTGTTTCTTATGAAATTGGTCTTTGCTTGTACTTTTAAAATATTTTAGAGAATGATACTTTTGCCAATTTTCCAGCCAACAGAACAGTAAGTGTTACCTTTGTCGGCTTCTGAGCCTCTTGCTTCTGTTGCTGTTGCTGCTGCTGCTGCCTTTTCTGCTGTTGCTGTTGTTGCTGCTGTTGTTTCTGCTTAGGTTGTTGCTGCTGCTCCGGCTGACTGTCTTTTGGTCTGAAATGTTAAAAATATAGTTTTATGTGTCTGTCTAACCGTTTGGTGCCTGTCCGACAGTTTGGTGTCTGACTAACAGGTCGGTGTCAGTTTAACAGTTTGATGTCTGTCTAACAGTTCATTGACTGTCTAACAGGTTGGTGTCTGTCTAACAGTTTGGTGTCTGTCTAACAGTTAATTGATTGTGTAACATTTTGTTGTCCTCTAACAGTCTGGTGTCTGTCTGACAGGTTGGTGTCTGTCTAACAGTTTAGTGTCTGTCTAACAGTTTGGTGTCTGTCTAACAGTCTGGTGTCTGTCTAACACTTTTGTGCCCGACTCACTTTCTGGAAGAATCTTTCGCAGGTGTAATAGGCTGAGCCAAGTATTTGATTGTTGACCTGAAATTGAAATAAAAAATGCTATTGTCAAATTAAAATCGCGCACAATACGTCAAAAGGAAAACAAAACGATTGCAGAAAACAAAATAACATCCATTTGACGAAACTAGAAAAGCAAATAATTCAATGTCACATCGAAACCAAAAAGAGTAATTTTTTTTCGAAGCTCTACTTAAAGTAATTTATGAGTAAAAAAGCAAAGCAGTAAAATGCAAATTAAATAAACTACTTTGTATATGAAGTTGAACTCAGCTCACTTCACATAAAGTAAGAAGAAAATTTCTAACTAATATGGTTTACCAAGCGTGAAGGTCACTGGAATAAAGTGGGAAACATTTTTTAATTGTGTCATTTCTTAGAACTAAAAGCACACCATTACAGAATATTGATATCGATTTATAGCTCGTTTATGCAAAAAGTCAGAATAAGGAAACACACTGAAATACCTTGGCAACATACTTCGCTTCACAGAGCATTGAGACATAGCAACTGTTGCCAAGGTGCTGATCATTTTTTGGAGAACTAATGGCATCCAAATGCATGGTAGCTGTAGCCCATAGATGATAAATAATTAATTATCCAGGGTCCAGTTGCGAGTGCATAAGTTATAAATTCAGCGTATTGCTTAGGGGTTTTAGTATGTGACTTTGATTTGAGTCTCAGTAATTAGGGGGAATAATATATAGGTCCAAGAACAGAAGATAGAACCCGGTGGACAAAAATGCTACTTCTTTCGCTGTTTTTTTTCAAACTAACTTCTAATTTACTTTTGATTCTTGTTAATTTGAAGTGTGCAAGAATGGGTCATTGAGTTATAAGATGAAGAAATACTAATAACCTAAAGACATATGCTAGAGAGGAGAGTGAAGAAATGAGAGAGGAGACAGAGGAAAGAGGAGAGAGGAGAGAGAGGAGAGAAGAGGGGAGAGAAGAGAGGAGAGAGGAGAGAGGAGAGAGGAGAGAGGAGAGAGAAAAGAGACAAAAGAGAGGAGATAAGAGAGAAGATAAGAGAGGAGAGAGGAGAGGAGATAAGAGAGGAGATAAGAGAGGAGAGAGGAAAGAGAGAAAAGGAGAAGGAGAGATGAAAAAGAGGAGAGAGGAGAGAGGAAAGAGAGAAAATGAGAAGGAGAGAGGAAAAAGAGGAGAGAGGAGAGAGGAGAGAGCAAAGAGAGGAGAGAGGAAAGAGAGGGGAGAAGAGAGGAGAGAGGACAAATAAAGCGTAAAAGGAGAGAAAATATTAGAGAGAAGCGATAATACAAAAACGAAGAGAAATTTTGTAGCCCTGAAACAAAAATGGGATTCGCTAAAAAGCTGAAACAAAATGATTGATTTGAAAATGCTACAAATTTTCATGGTCCAGCTGTCTCAGACAGACAAGCAAAAGCTTAAACTAACTATATTTGTCGCAGAGTTACTGTCCCTATGCCATAGCACTACCTGAACTCACGCATTGATACAGGTGAGATCTGTGAGCGGACTGCTCAAGTTCAGCAGCTTCATTTGCCATTTCCTCAGGTACTTACTTGCATAGTGACTGGAGGTATCAATTAAAAAACCCATTTAGTGACAAAGACAAAACATTGAAAGTAAACAAAAATTATACAACTAATGCCTAATATAACGTCAAGCATAAATCTCTCAGGTAACAATAACATAATTTTCGTATCAACTTTATTAGCTGTGGGTTTGTGGGTGCTTTGGGGTGGTGGGCGCTGTGGGTTTGTGGGTGCTTTGGGGTGGTGGGCGCTGTGGGTTTGTGGGTGCTTTGGGGTGGTGGGTGCTGAGGGGTGGTGGTTGCTGAGGGGTGGGTGCTGAGGGGTGGTGGGTGCTGAAGGGTGGTGGATGCAGAAGGGTGGTGGGTACTGAGGGGTGGTGGGTGCTGAGGGGAGCTGGGTGCCGAGGGGTGGGTGCCGAGGGGTTGGTGGTTGCCGAGGGGTTGGTGGCTGCCGAGGGGTGAGTGCTGAGGGGTGGTGGGTGCTGAGGGGTGCTGGGTGCCGAGGGGTGGGTGCCGAGGGGTTGGTGGGTGCTGAGGGGTGGGTGCTGAGGGGTGGTGGGTGCTGAGGGGTGGTGGGTGCCTGCGTGCGCAAAAAAAAAATTCTAAGAGAACCCGCCCAGAAAGACTCACCTGCGATCAGCTTTGCCAACAATAAGCACTGGCAGTTTCTGGCCGTAGGGCCGGCCGAGGAACGGCTCGTGACCGGCTGCTACATAGTACTTCTCGTGCTCAATGTCCTTCGGATCCCAAATGCGGCGACCGTTCATATCGTAGAGCCTATAATTCGAATAGGAAAAATATCCCAAATTATAATTTTAGTTTTAACGGCTATTTATTTATCGAGCTTTGTAACATTATTTACTTTCTAATCGCTCTGTTGGATGGTAGAACAACGCGCTCTTCGACCGCCTTGAGCACTGAGTCCATCGATGCTTGCTCGCTCGGTTTCAATAGGATGACAATAGCAGGTGTGAATTCGTCACCATTGCGATAGACGCTGCAAAATTAAACAAAATTCTTCTTCTTTTATAATAATAGAAATATTTAATTGACTTAGTGTTGTCAAAAATTGATTTCTATTCATAAAGATGTAGTTCAGAAGCCAGCCTCCTTACCGTACACATTTCGATTTAGCGCTGATGACGTCCATCTCAGAATTGAACCTCGGCTGAACTGACATCAGCTTCTTGTTGTGTAACACCGGGCGAATCTGAAATAATAGAAAATATTGTTTTTATTCAACGAAGACTAACCTGATTAGTCTGACCCGACACCAGCTACAAAACTCTAACCGGATAATTTAATAACAAGTTGATTAAACCTGCCCCGATCTGAAATTTGAAGGCTGCGTACGGCTGTTCAGTCCATGGACTGGGAGGACGCCACACCGACCCTCAATTACCCCAGCTGATACCGATACCCTTGATTTAACAGCTGGGTGAACTGAAGCAATTCAGAGTTAAGCGTATAACTAAAGGACACAAAATATTCCAGTGGAGTCGGGAATCGAACCCCCGACCTTCAAGTCGTGAGTCCGACGCTCTAACCACTAGGCTAAAACATCTTCTAACCAGAGCAACCTGGTAACCTAGCAACAAACTGCCAGCTCAGACACTAGATACAACTCTAGCTACGACTGGAAAACTAGAAATTTTACAACTCACCGGTTCCAAAATCACTCGATTGTTGGCCAAGTTTCTTCTCGGACTAACACCTGGCGAATGTGTACCATCCGTTTCAGCACCGTTCGGCGCCGTTGTAGCACTGGTCTCGTCCTCTGGCACGTACCTGCCATTCGTTGCATTAGATTGGAAGTCGTATAAGTCTGAATAGGATTGGCTTTAAATAACGATTATATCTTTTGCTTTTGGTTCTATACCGACTAGCCTTTTAACCTTTCGTTGCATGCTGTAAATATAGCTAGGGGTAACGCGTTTCTTTCGCACCAAGGTCCCTGAGCTCGATTCCGCGGCGAGGCCACATTTGTTTGGGGCGCAGCCGCGGAGAGAAGGTTTGGGAGTGAGAGTGTACACTGCCTGACGATGAGAAAGTCAGGGCAGATGTACACACCTATGTGAGCGTATGTCTGTGTACAGTATCTGTGTGCGTTTGTGTGCTCAGGAGTCAGCGAAATGGGCGGAGTGCCTCCTCTCTGGAAGTCGGCTGGTGTCACAAAGGATTTGCCAGTGGCCGCAGCCCTTCTGCAATTATTATTATTATGCTAAAATTCTATGGTAAGACATGAAAGGAGATCAAATATCGCTAATCTAGAAACATAAAAGCGTAACGGGACATTGTCTTCCAGGAAAAATATCCAAAATGACGGGGTCAAAGATCAAAATGGTCGCTGTGTACTCACGGCATCGGCTTGAATTTCTCGCCGTTAGCCAGAGCCACATAGTGTCCTTTATCCTCCAGCATGTCCAAATCTCGGAGGCGTCGTCTGCCTCTACGCGGCGTCACAATGGTCCTGACAGCGCCGCGAATCGGATTAACCGACTGAGTCACCTGTTCGAGGAAGACGTCCCAGTCGCGAGTCTGGCGCGGATTCAGCACCAGCTTCTTGGACGGGGCGAACACGTCGCCATTTCTGTAGAGATAGACACTCTTCACGCTGCTGGTTGAACTCCTAGAGCTGGCTGTGGATGACGAACCTGCATTTTCCCGTTGAGTGGTGCCACCGCCAGGAGCTCCGGCACCGTCGTCATGCTGACCGTGAGCGCCGCTGTCATCCTGATGAGAATTCGGCTGTTCGTCACCGTCTCGATGCTTAGTAGCCATGCGTGATAATTAATCCTGCTCAGGCAAACAATTTGTGTCAATTAAATTTTCTTCAAAATCTTTCTAGCATAGTACCTTTTAAGCTTTGATTGAAAGTGAGATCTTCTGCTAGTTGGTCAAGCTTTAATAACGCAGACTCAAAACTGATACTGAGATCAAAGTGCGCCAACAACTGCTCAATAAATAATTAAGATAAGTCTTCTTTGTTAAGTCCTTCTGTTGGCTGAACTCGTGTAACGCAAGGTCTATAAAACTATATCTCTGAGCTGATAATATTTGACTTTTAAATTGTCGATATTGTTGAAAACATAATACTAAATTTGTCAGAGATAGGCAGAATTTATAAGTATATATATCTATACGATCAGTTATAAAAAAAAGATCTCGCCGCAGCGGAATCTAAATTCGCGCGCAGCAAACTGGCGTTGTCATTGACAACCGGTCTGAGCAGCGGAGCGACGCGTTTGAGTCGGGTAAGGGTTTTGAGGGTCCAAGGGTAGAGAAACGCTAGGCTTGGAAGGAGGCAGAGATAGAGATGGCGGAGCGAAGAGAGAGAGAGAGAGAGAGAAGGTAATGTGCAAGACCATGCGTTTGTAAGCAATCGGTGCTGCGCAGCCTGACATTGTGACCGACTGTGCTAGCTAGTAGATATCGCTATGGTAGCTTCAAATGGGACTGCACAGAGGGTAGGGACGAGAGAGCTATAACTGATAATGAGCAGAGCTAATGCTTAGTCTATGCTCAACCGCTATTAAGTATTATACGAGCTAGATAGAAGAGAATTGGAAGTCGAATAACTCGCTTAAGGCTAGAGGAGTAAATTATAATTAAGCAGTGGAAAGGAAGAGATATAGAGGCCGTATCTAGTTCTTCTAGGCAAGCATTTTTACAAGTGCTACACACTGGGGAGCATCCTAAGGATTAGCATTCTTTTCATTCTACGAGTAGATATTGCTGCGCTATGTTCATTACTCTACTATTTTCTCAGCTTTCAACATAGCTTTTCTAACACGTTAGCTTTTTACAGTTCGTTTCATTTCCAAGTGCCAGGGTACACTCACATCTTTATGGTTCGCCGTGTCGCTATGCTAATCATGAAGGCACATTATCAAGCCACGAGTATAATTATCGCATCACCATCCAATGCGTTGTACTTATAAGGTTTTGCAACCAAATGAATCCAATGAGGTTTTTAGGCTGATGATAAATTTTCTTGCGATGATCAAAGATCAAAGAAATGATCAATGATCAATGATCAAAGAAGTTTTCTGGAGGGTTGTCATAGCTGAGGATCTGTGAAGGTTATGGAAGGTTGTCACAGCTGAGGATCTGAGAAGGTTATGGAAGTTTGTCACAGCTGAGGATCTGAGAAGGTTATGGAAGTTTGTCACAGCTGAGGATCTGTAAAGGTTATGGAAGGTTGTCACAGCTGAGGATCTGAGAAGGTTATGGAAGGTTGTCACAGCTGAGGATCTGTGAAGGTTATGGAAGGTTGTCACAGCTGAGGATCTGTGAAGGTTATGGAAGGTTGTCACAGCTGAGGATCTGTGAAGGTTATGGAAGGTTGTCACAGCTGAGGATCTGTGAAGGTTATGGAAGGTTGTCGCAGCTGAGGATCTGTGAAGGTTATGGAAGGTTGTCACAGCTGAGGATCTGTGAAGGTTATGGAAGGTTGTCACAGCTGAGGATCTGAGAAGGTTATGGAAGTTTGTCACAGCTGAGGATCTGAGAAGGTTATGGAAGTTTGTCACAGCTGAGGATCTGAGAAGGTTATGGAAGTTTGTCACAGCTGAGGATCTGTGAAGGTTATGGAAGTTTGTCACAGCTGAGGATCTGAGAAGGTTATGGAAGGTTGTCACAGCTGAGGATCTGAGAAGGTTATGGAAGGTTGTCACAGCTGAGGATCTGAGAAGGTTATGGAAGGTTGTCACAGCTGAGGATCTGTGAAGGTTATGGAAGGTTGTCACAGCTGAGGATCTGTGAAGGTTATGGAAGGTTGTCACAGCTGAGGATCTGTGAAGGTTATGGAAGGTTGTCACAGCTGAGGATCTGTAAAGGTTATGGAAGGTTGTCACAGCTGAGGATCTGTGAAGGTTATGGAAGGTTGTCACAGCTGAGGATCTGAGAAGGTTATGGAAGGTTGTCACAGCTGAGGATCTGTGAAGGTTATGGAAGGTTGTCACAGCTGAGGATCTGTGAAGGTTATGGAAGGTTGTCACAGCTGAGGATCTGTGAAGGTTATGGAAGGTTGTCACAGCTGAGGATCTGAGAAGGTTATGGAAGTTTGTCACAGCTGAGGATCTGTGAAGGTTATGAAAGGTTGTCACAGCTGAGGATCTGTGAAGGTTATGAAAGGTTGTCACAGCTGAGGATCTGTGAAGGTTATGGAAGGTTGTCACAGCTGAGGATCTGAGAAGGTTATGGAAGGTTGTCACAGCTGAGGATCTGTGAAGGTTATGGAAGGTTGTCACAGCTGAGGATCTGAGAAGGTTATGGAAGGTTGTCATAGCTGAGGATCTGTGAAGGTTATGGAAGGTTGTCACAGCTGAGGATCTGAGAAGGTTATGGAAGGTTGTCACAGCTGAGGATCTGTGAAGGTTATGGAAGGTTGTCACAGCTGAGGATCTGAGAAGGTTATGGAAGGTTGTCATAGCTGAGGATCTGTGAAGGTTATGGAAGGTTGTCACAGCTGAGGATCTGTGAAGGTTATGGAAGGTTGTCACAGCTGAGGATCTGAGAAGGTTATGGAAGGTTGTCACAGCTGAGGATCTGAGAAGGTTATGGAAGGTTGTCACAGCTGAGGATCTGAGAAGGTTGTCACAGCTGAGGATCTGAGAAGGTTATGGAAGGTTGTCACAGCTGAGGATCTGTAAAGGTTATGGAAGGTTGTCACAGCTGAGGATCTGTGAAGGTTATGGAAGGTTGTCACAGCTGATGATCTGTGAAGGTTATGGAAGGTTGTCACAACTGAGGATCTGTGAAGGTTATGGAAGGTTGTCACAGCTGAGGATCTAAGAAGGTTATGGAAGGTTGTCACAGCTAAGGATCTGTGAAGGTTATGGAAGGTTGTCATAGCTGAGGATCTGAGAAGGTTATGGAAGTTTGTCACAGCTGAGGATCTGTGAAGGTTATGGAAGGTTGTCACAGCTGAGGATCTGTGAAGGTTATGGAAGTTTGTCACAGCTGAGGATCTGTGAAGGTTATGGAAGGTTGTCACAGCTGAGGATCTGTGAAGGTTATGGAAGGTTGTCACAGCTGAGGATCTGTGAAGGTTATGGAAGGTTGTCACAGCTGAGGATCTGTGAAGGTTATGGAAGGTTGTCACAGCTGAGGATCTGAGAAGGTTATGGAAGGTTGTCACAGCTGAGGATCTGAGAAGGTTATGGAAGGTTGTCACAGCTGAGGATCTGTGAAGGTTATGGAAGGTTGTCACAGCTGAGGATCTGTGAAGGTTATGGAAGGTTGTCACAGCTGAGGATCTGAGAAGGTTATGGAAGGTTGTCACAGCTGAGGATCTGTGAAGGTTATGGAAGGTTGTCACAGCTGAGGATCTGTGAAGGTTATGGAAGGTTGTCACAGCTGAGGATCTGTGAAGGTTATGGAAGTTTGTCACAGCTGAGGATCTGAGAAGGTTATGGAAGTTTGTCACAGCTGAGGATCTTTAAAGGTTATGGAAGGTTGTCACAGCTGAGGATCTGTGAAGGTCATAGAAGGTTGTCACAGCTGAGGATCTGTGAAGGTCATAGAAGGTTGTCACAGCTGAGGATCTGAGAAGGTTATGGAAGGTTGTCACAGCTGAGGATCTGAGAAGGTTATGGAAGTTTGTCACAGCTGAGGATCTGAGAAGGTTATGGAAGGTTGTCACAGCTGAGGATCTGAGAAGGTTATGGAAGGTTGTCACAGCTGAGGATCTGAGAAGGTTATGGAAGGTTGTCACAGCTGAGGATCTGAGAAGGTTATGGAAGGTTGTCACAGCTGAGGATCTGTGAAGGTTATGGAAGGTTGTCACAGCTGAGGATCTGTGAAGGTTATGGAAGGTTGTCACAGCTGAGGATCTGTGAAGGTTATGGAAGGTTGTCACAGCTGAGGATCTGTGAAGGTTATGGAAGGTTGTCACAGCTGAGGATCTGAGAAGGTTATGGAAGGTTGTCATAGCTGAGGATCTGTGAAGGTTATGGAAGGTTGTCACAGCTGAGGATCTGTGAAGGTTATGGAAGGTTGTCACAGCTGAGGATCTGAGAAGGTTATGGAAGGTTGTCACAGCTGAGGATCTGTGAAGGTTATGGAAGGTTGTCACAGCTGAGGATCTGAGAAGGTTATGGAAGGTTGTCACAGCTGAGGATCTGTGAAGGTTATGGAAGGTTGTCACAGCTGAGGATCTGAGAAGGTTATGGAAGGTTGTCATAGCTGAGGATCTGTGAAGGTTATGGAAGGTTGTCACAGCTGAGGATCTGAGAAGGTTATGGAAGGTTGTCACAGCTGAGGATCTGTGAAGGTTATGGAAGGTTGTCACAGCTGAGGATCTGTGAAGGTTATGGAAGGTTGTCACAGCTGAGGATCTGAGAAGGTTATGGAAGGTTGTCACAGCTGAGGATCTGAGAAGGTTATGGAAGGTTGTCACAGCTGAGGATCTGAGAAGGTTATGGAAGGTTGTCACAGCTGAGGATCTGTGAAGGTTATGGAAGGTTGTCACAGCTGAGGATCTGTGAAGGTTATGGAAGGTTGTCACAGCTGAGGATCTGAGAAGGTTATGGAAGGTTGTCACAGCTGAGGATCTGTGAAGGTTATGGAAGGTTGTCACAGCTGAGGATCTGTGAAGGTTATGGAAGTTTGTCACAGCTGAGGATTTGTGAAGCATTTGAAGACAGCAAAAAAACTTAAGTAAACACTTTCATTTCAAAGAATTAGAAAATTAAGTCAAACAATTATTACAATTATTACTTTGCTACTTCAAGTAGACCATAGAAATTTGAATTTAATTGACTTGTGTATAGCGCGACTGTGAGTACGTTAATACCTAAATGATGCTTATATGTTTTTATAAATAGAATAGCAATATATTTATTTATAGTGATAATAAAATCGAAAATCAAATAAACTTTGACACTGTCAACAACTGCAACGCACCAAAAATATATTTATGGATTTATGAAATTTTCTATTGTACAGAAGTAACAGATATAAATAATTTCAAAAGACGACAAAGAAACAACCAAGAAGAATTTTTTGTGATGATCTGTGGCTAGCGACGAAAGAGTCCAAAAGCAGAAGAATTTGGCACACAGAGCTAAGCATTTCAAATAGTTGGATAAAAAATAAGAAAAGTGATGCATTTATTGCTTTACTAAACTACTGGATCAGCAAATCACCCTTGAAGAACATTTTCAGTTTTCTCACATCGTAATTCACAATATGAGAGCACAAGGAGAAAAAAAATATATAAATATAGGGATTTAATTTGATAAATATAGATTAGATAAAAATTAGATATAGATAAAAGGGATTTAGTTATCTCCGTAGAGTATATTTTAAAAAAACCTAGACATTCTTTTAAGAAACGTCGTTTCCCGTCCAGTGGCGCAACCAGGTTTTGCTTTAGGGGGGGCGGTCTTTGCGTACATTGCCCCGCGGTTCGAAGGGGGGGGGTGGCCGCCATCCCCGCCCTCCTGGTTGCGCCACTGTTCCCGTCCATCTACTACTAGCGGTCCTTGGTTGGGATTCGAACTACTGATCATTATGTCAATGATTAATAGTAGAAAGAACAATATATTTTTCCAGTTGGGGAACGACCACGTTCCGCCCTCTGCGATGAACTGACTTTCAAAGCCGTACGAGCCAGCATTGTCGAGATAGTCAGCGATTATTGTCGAAGACCCTGGTGACAAGGACAACTGACATTGCTCTGAATTAAGCTTTATGGCGAATCCATATTGTTTAAAGTATTTTAGGTTTTTGCCACTAGACACCCCACGAGAATCGTTGAATATCTCGACAATGCCGATGTTTTGTGATTGTGAAAGTTGTTTTATCTGACAGAGGTGAAACATTTCTGGATTTTCATGGCGATTGGTTGAATATTTTAGCCCGTGTTCTCCATTTTCATGGCGATTGGTTGAATATTTTAGCCCGTGTTCTCCATTTTCATGGCGATTGGTTGAATATTTTAGCCCGTGTTCTCCATTTTCATGGCGATTGGTTGAATATTTTAGCCCGTGTTCTCCATTTTCATGGCGATTGGTTGAATATTTTAGCCCGTGTTCTCCATTTTCATGGCGATTGGTTGAATATTTTAGCCCGTGTTCTCCATTTTCATGGCGATCGGTTGAATATTTTAGCCCGTGTTCTCTATTTTCATGGCGATTGGTTGAATATTTTAGCCCGTGTTCTCCATTTTCATGGCGATTGGTTGAATATTTTAGCCCGTGTTCTCCATTTTCATGGCGATTGGTTGAATATTTTAGCCCGTGTTCTCCATTTTCATGGCGATTGGTTGAATATTTTAGCCCGTGTTCTCCATTTTCATGGCGATCGGTTGAATATTTTAGCCCGTGTTCTCCATTTTCATGGCGATTGGTTGAATATTTTAGGAGATACAGAAAAAAGAAAAACGTGGGTATTTAAAATACCCCCCAGTGGTCAGACCACTGTTAAGCTCTTCAAGTCACACAGACTAGGTGTCATTTCCGAGACCAGCAAAGCAGCACAGACAGGACCTGGTAGGCTGTGATGGTGTCAGGCAGGCGCACCTCAGCTCCGTCCTCAACCGGATCTATCTGCAATGGCCTCAGCCGCTCCTCGAGAGCGTTGGATTCGAAAGCCGATTTGACAACGCCGTTGTTGGGTAGACTCACGCGAAGGCGACTATGCCGAACGCAACCGCCGACGCTTTCATAGAATCGCATCAGAAACCAATTGGAACTCTCGGTGTAGTTGCTATCGTCCGTTGATAAGTGAACAGGTTTGATCCAGTCCAGAACTAAAGTTCGACTGCTACCAGGACTGGACTGCAGCACTGTTACAAGAGACACTGGATCGGATAGGCTGTCATTATTCAGTTGGCGCAGCTGCAAGAGGTCAGGCTCGCACTGGTAAGCAAACTGGCAGGCAGTGGCGATTAGACTGTCCTGCGCGTCCTGCCAGGCCAGACCGGCCAGACCCCGATGCGGCATCAGTGCGTAGCGCAGGCTATGCTCCGCATTGAAGTCGGCACCTGCGTCAGGTCCGCGTGGCGAGCGCAGCAGGCTCAGGTGAACTGTGCAGCCATTGCGGACACTGGCGCCGTAAATTGCCTGCTTGATAGTGGCCAGACCAAATGCCGGCTCGGATAGGTCCAGGTAGCGGTGAGAACAGTGCTCATGCGCGGCCCAATCCCAGCTGGTATTGCCGCGCGTTGGTCGGTCCACTTTGCCAGCCTGTATCTCGGCGCTGGCCCGAGTGACGCCGTGCAGGTCGCACGGTAGTTCAACGCGCAGCAGGGTGTGCGCGGCGCGCCACGGTTTAACCCGCGTGCAGAAGCTTAAACAGTGCGGCCTATCGGTTGCTATGGAAATCTCGTGCTCAATGCGAGACACTAGATTCGTTGATTTTGAGTCGCCCTCAGCTATCGGATAGCTAGTCAACTCGTAGACGGTCAAGCAGCTTTGATCTCCAGTAAGGCGGCACTGTTCAACTAAACGGCCCAGTCCTGTGGCATCCTCGGCTACCGTGCCGCGGGTCTCCCAGCTGTA
Source organism: Macrostomum hystrix (assembly GCA_950097015.1). Lineage (NCBI taxonomy): Eukaryota > Metazoa > Platyhelminthes > Macrostomidae > Macrostomum > Macrostomum hystrix. The sequence continues at coordinate 6,735,487 of CATNEN010000001.1, forward strand.
GTCCATGATGTCCCAGGCGTCCCAGTACAGCGGCACATCGTGATAGTGAGTCAACTGGATTGGCGCTGAGAGGCACTCGCGACCACCGCCGGCTGACTTGCTGATCAGTGAGACAACTCGGCCGCAAGAATCCACTCGAGCTAACAGGTGCGAATTCTCAAGCACAATGTCTGACTGGTGCAATGGCGGCTCAGTCCTAATGGTAGACTCATCTGGAATGACATCTGGTAGCTGGTCAAGTTGATGCACAGAGAATGGCGGCAATAGAACGAGTTGATCTTGAACCCTGAGGCGCATAGGCCATTGGGTTGGATTAGCAAGGGCTTGGCACCCGGTGCCTCTAGCGGTACCAGATCTGGTAGCTTGCGGCGAGGCAGCCTGGAGACCTCGGATACGGCGACAGACATCGAGAATCTCGGCATAGTGACGCGCGGAATCAGAGTAGACTCGACCGATGCTAGAGCCGGGCAATACGTCGTGAAACTGGTTCAGAAGCAGCAGTTGCCAGGCTGTGTCGAGCGACCTATGGGACTGAAATCAGACGCAAATGTTTTTCTTAAATCGTCTAAAAAGTGTTTCACTTAACTCAGATGGGGTCCAGGATGAATTAAAACTTCTAGGACAGAAGCAACTGAAAGCTAAGCCTAAGTTCCCAGATTTTATGATAAGCGTATCACAGGTGTAAATAAGACGTAATTAGTAGACTTTGGGCGTTTGAGTCATTAAAGACACGTTTCAGTCATTCAGAAGAGTTTGAGTCGTCAGAGACTCGCTTGAGTCATTACAGAAGAGTTCGAGTCGTCAGAGACTCGCTTGAGTCATTATAGAAGAGTTTGAGTCGTCAGAGACTCGCTTGAGTCATTATAGAAGAGTTCGAGTCGTCAGAGACTCGCTTGAGTCATTACAGAAGAGTTTGAGTCGTCAGAGACTCGCTTGAGTCATTACAGAAGAGTTCGAGTCGTCAGAGACTCGCTTGAGTCATTATAGAAGAGTTTGAGTCGTCAGAGACTCGCTTGAGTCATTACAGAAGAGTTCGAGTCGTCAGAGACTCGCTTGAGTCATTATAGAAGAGTTTGAGTCGTCAGAGACTCGCTTGAGTCATTATAGAAGAGTTCGAGTCGTCAGAGACTCGCTTGAGTCATTACAGAAGAGTTCGAGTCGTCAGAGACTCGCTTGAGTCATTACAGAAGAGTTCGAGTCGTCAGAGACTCGCTTGAGTCATTACAGAAGAGTTTGAGTCGTCAGAGACTCGCTTGAGTCATTACAGAAGAGTTTGAGTCGTCAGAGACTCGCTTGAGTCATTACAGAAGAGTTTGAGTCGTCAGAGACTCGCTTGAGTCATTACAGAAGAGTTCGAGTCGTCAGAGACTCGCTTGAGTCATTACAGAAGAGTTCGAGTCGTCAGAGACTCGCTTGAGTCATTACAGAAGAGTTCGAGTCGTCAGAGACTCGCTTGAGTCATTATAGAAGAGTTTGAGTCGTCAGAGACTCGCTTGAGTCATTATAGAAGAGTTCAAGTCGTCAGAGACTCGCTTGAGTCATTACAGAAGAGTTCGAGTCGTCAGAGACTCGCTTGAGTCATTACAGAAGAGTTCGAGTCGTCAGAGACTCGCTTGAGTCATTACAGAAGAGTTCGAGTCGTCAGAGACTCGCTTGAGTCATTACAGAAGAGTTTGAGTCGTCAGAGACTCGCTTCAGTCATTACAGAAGAGTTTGAGTCGTCAGAGACTCGCTTGAGTCATTACAGAAGAGTTTGAGTCGTCAGAGACTCGCTTGAGTCATTACAGAAGAGTTTGAGGCGTTAGACAATCGTTTGAGTCGTTAGAGACTCGTTTGAGACGTTAGAGACTCGTTTGAGTCGTTAGAGACTCGTTTGAGGCGTTAGAGACTCGTTTCAGTCATTACAGAAGAGTTTGAGTCGATAGAGACTCGTTTGAGTCGTTAGAGAAGCGTCTTGAATAGTTTGAGAAGCATTTTGAGACGTTAGAGAAGCATTTAAACATCACAAATGAGGCGTCTGAGAAAACAATATTTCGCAGCATGTCACTGGTAAAACTTTCATCGAACATCAGCTTAGTAGGATGAAATCATGCAGCAGCATGCCGATCATTGTGGCGACTCACCTCATCCGAGACCGTCTCCCCAGCCTGCCTGAACGCTAGAAGCAATTCAGCAACACGTAGTGCACTCTCGCACCGGAAATTGTTCAATTTAACATCGCGATGAGTTGTATAGGTGCCATTGTGCAGCTCCAGGTAGAGTTCACCTGTCCAACTGTGCAGATTAGCCCTGTCAGACTCGAGGCCCTTGAAAAGGCTCTCAGGTGTGCCGTGATTGAGCCGTGGTAGACCCGGACAGTCGGCAAGCCTATCCAGCCTGTCCAGCATGTCCGGTCCGGGGCCTTGGCCGCCGTCACCGTGGCCGTAGAGGAATGCCGCATGTCGTGTGCGACCCTTGTCGCGATGGTTGCTAGCGGAGAACGCCAACTCGGACGGGCGAACCTGGCGAACAATTCTTAGATTAGATAGAGAATGGTATATAGGGAGATAGGAGAATTGTAGATAGGGAGATAGGAGAATTGTAGATAGGAGTCTGGAGAATGGTAGATAGGAGCAGGAAGAATGGTAGATAGGAGCTTGGAGAATGGTAGATAGGAGCAGGGAGAATGGTAGATAGGAGCTTGGAGAATGGTAGATAGGAGCAGGGAGAATGGTAGATAGGAGCTTGGAGAATGGTAGATAGGAGCAGGAAGAATGGTAGATAGGAGCTTGGAGAATGGTAGATAGGAGCTTGGAGAATGGTAGATAGGAGCTTGGAGAATGGTAGATAGGAGCAGGAAGAATGGTAGATAGGAGCTTGGAGAATGGTAGATAGGAGCTTGGAGAATGGTAGATAGGAGCTTGGAGAATGGTAGATAGGAGCAGGGAGAATGGTAGATAGGAGCAGGGAGAATGGTAGATAGGTTAGGAAGGCAGTTATCCTAGGAGTGGCGCACCTGCATGCAGTAGGAATCACCAGGTGGAAAGTGTGCCAACACATCCGAACCGTCGATGCCGTGCCACACAAACGAATGATGAGGGAATTTGTTCACCAACGACCAGCTGAGCTTCTGCGTTAGAAACCAGCGCATGCCGGCGTGTCGCATCAGCTGCGGCAGCTGTCCACTGTAACCAAACGTGTCTGGCAGCCAGAACTCCGGACAGCGACGACCGAAATGTTTTAAAAAAAATTCTTGACCATAAGTAAACTGGCGCAGTATCGACTCGCAGCAGGGCAGATTGGTGTCCATCTCAACCCAGCAGCCCCCGACAGGTATGAAACGATTCTGCTTGGCTAGGCTGACAATCTCATTGAATAGACTCGGATAGTCGGACTTTAACCAGTCCAGTTGCTGAGCCTGTGAGAGTATATGATGATGAAAATGTAACTAGGGCTTTACCAACTATGCAAATCCATGCCAAGAGAACATTCCTTTCTAGCTGACTGTGGATTTACTGTCGCGAAAAAATGAACAGTTATAAACTCAGCAGATGAATAAAAAACAATTAGAAAACCACTTCAGGCTAAAATCACAGCGAGACGCAGTTTTGAAGCAGTCAACAGTAAATAAAATTAAGCACATTCATGTATAGCTTTGTATCACGACCCTTACCCGACTGGGTCAGTGGCAGAGGGGTTAACGCGTTTGTCTCTCGCACCAAGGTCCCTGAGCTCGATTCCGCGGTAAGGCCACATTCATTTGGGGCGCAGCCTAGTGGAGAGAAGGCTTGGGGACTTGTGAAATTTACGCCACTGAGGCCCAAAACTCTGAGGCACAGTGAAAGTGTACACTGCCTGACAATGAGAAAGTCAGGGCAGATGTACATACCTGTGTGAGTGTGTGCTCAGGAGACAGGAGTCAGCGAAATAGGCAGAATTGCCTCCTCGCTGGCTGCGGGTCTAGTGTCACCAAATAATGCTCCAGTGTCCACAACTCTTTTTCATATTAGAAGACATGAAATTCTCGTGAGATTCTACTGTGAAAGCAGTGCAGGAACTAGACGCATTGTGTACACGGAGACCTTTCACTAACCTGCGAGACAACAAATTTCATGTCCGGGTGACGACGCATCAGACGCAGTGTGCTGGACCAACTGCGGGCAGTTTTACGCCTAGTTTCAGCGTAGTCCCACAGCCAGGCCGTGTCAATGTGACAGTGGCCCATCGCGTGTAAAAGCATTCGACCATCGTCAGCAAGCGGCTCGCTAGCCGGATTAGTCTTGAAGAACTTATCAGCCAAGGCAATCGCTTCATTGTAGCGACACTGCAGGCAGAGGTTGACGATGCTGTTACCGCAGTAGAGAGCTCGATGACCTTGGTCTGTTTCTTTTAACTCCTTAGCAATGTCCATCAACAGGCGAATATCTTCGATTAGGCGCACAATCTCGGGATCGCGGCGAATTAGGCGGCAGACTTGGAGACAACCGCGCCGGTTGCTATCAGGCGGCTGCACACAGGACGGACCAGCGCCAAATAATTCACTAACTGAGCACTGCAAGTAAAGCCGTAGGTGAGAATCATTGGAATCAGAAATAGGCGATTGGAAATCATCCTCTGGCCATAGTTCCGCAGTCTCTCTGGTGCCATCGTGCAGCGAGGTGACGCCCTGTATGACGCTTCCGGAAGGAGTGTAGATCAATGCTTCAGTGTTGGAATTCCACTGGAAGTGTACTTCGCTGGCGGAATTTAACTTACTGCCGCTGCCGCTTGCGAAGTACAGCTTTAACCAGTCGGGCATGGCTAGTTCAACACGGAACCAATGAACACTCCAGCTGCATGTGGTTAGTTTCAGGTGTTGGTAATAGTGAGCTGAATTATGTAGTACAGTTTCTACGATTCAGATCACTACTGTTGTATCGTGACTTGACTTGAAGTGCGCAGTGTGGGGCTGCACCCCAATTGTTATTGGCGCTGAGTTTAGGACTGCTTGCTCTCTCCCCGCCTGCTCTGTCTGTCAATGTACGCTTATGCCTAACCGTCTAATCTATTAGCTGATGCTTTACTCGTATCTGCATGTACATCTATGTGCAGTGCCAAATATAATAAATAACAACCTCTCGCCCATTTGCGGCTCAAGTTTGGCTAGCCAGCCACGACACGACAATGGCATCGCAAGCAGCCAGTGAATTACCTCTCAATGACCCAGCCATGGCTGAGGCCTGGCTGCAAAGTTTTGAAGCACTGTGCAGGCACAAAAAACTGCAAGATACAAACAAAGAGAAGCAGGTAACAGACCTCTTCCTTGCTCGAGCAGGAATCAATGCAGTCCGATCCGTCTCTATCATGGCAAAGCCGAAAAACATTGAGGATATGACCTTCAAGGACATCAAGAAAATGATCATCGGGCGACTCCAGCCCAAAAAGAAACTGGTGATTGCAGAGCGCACAAGGTTCATGTCCCAGCGGCAGCTGTCAACAGAGTCGGCCCAGCAGTTCGCGGAGCGCTTGAGAGACGCGGCAAAGCACTGAGTTTGACAAGCTCAACGAACAAGGCTGCAAACAGTCAGCTGAGGATGACTTGATCCAAACACTGCTGATCAGCGGCTTATGCGACCGCAGCCAGCGGACCAAAACACTTGAGCACATTCAGAGCTCTGAGAATCCAGTGACTCTGGACACGTGTCTGCAGTACATCCAGCAGTTAGAGCTCATCCAGAGCTACAGCTCAAGCGACCGATCTGCTGAAGCCCGAGAGCCTAGCAGAAGCTCCGAGACGGCTGAGAGTTCGACACCAGTTGCCAGCATCGACAGGAACCGCAATAGCGGTGCTCAGTGCAGGTCGTGTGGTCTGCAGCACCAGCCAGGCAAATGCCCTGCATTCGGGAAGACTTGTAACAAATGCCACCGCAGGAACCACTTTGCTGCAGTCTGCAGGAGCAGCGCCAAGTCCAAGTCGGTTGCACATGCCCATGAAATCGACACGAGCGAGTGTGAGCAGGCAGGCATCTACACCATTGTCGGCAACGAGAGCGGCAGCGGCAGCATAAAAACTGTGCTCATTGAAGGCAAGCCGTTCAAAATGCAGCTCGACTCTGGATCCGGTGCGAGCATCATTCCGATAAACTTCTGGAGGAGCCTCGGTGAGCCCAAGCTACGAAAGTCCAAGTTGAGACTGCGACAATTTGACGGAACAGTCATCAGAACTAGAGGATGCTTCACGGCGCTCATCGAAGTCGGGAGACAAATCGCCTGTGCGGACGTGACGGTCACTGAATGCACAAAGGAGCACGGCCTCATCGGAACAGACGTGCTGGACTTCAAGCTGGACACAGCGACTGTCAATCAAGTGGAGCGCAGCAGCGAACCGCTAGGCAAGCTCAAAGGTTTCCGTGCTCGGGTCCTGCTCAGGGAGAACGCTCAGCCCAGCTTCTTCGATGCCCGGCCGCTCCCGATTCATCTCAAGCCGCTGGTGGTGGCTAGGCTGCGGACGATGATCGACGCCGGGATCCTCGAGCCTGTGCCGCCAGGCGGCAGCAGTTGGGCATCGCCCATTGTGGTGGTGCGCAAGGCCGACGGAGACCTGAGAATCTGCTCCGACTACAAGGTCGGGGTGAACCCGAAGATCTGCTCTGACGCCTACCCACTGCCCAACATCGAGCAAGCCTTCAGTGCCCTGGCAGGTATGAAGCACTTCGCAATTGTAGACTTAACAAATGCCTACAACCAGATTGAGCTAGACGAGGCCTCCAGAGAAATACTCACCATCAACACGCCCCTAGGCCTGCTCAGATGGACGCGCATGCCATTCGGGGTGAAGACGGCCAGTGCGCAGTTCCAGGCTGCCATGGAGGCAACGGTCGGCGGTGCGGTCAGCAACCTGGTGATCTACCAAGACGACATGTGCGTTGGCGCCACCACAGCGGACGAATTGGACAGCAAAGTCCGGGACCTGCTGAGAGCGCTTTCTGATGCCGGCATGTCGATCAACGAAAAAAAATGCGTTTTCCGCAGCACGGAAATCAGTTTCCTTGGCTACCGCATCGCGGCTGACGGCGTGCGCCCTGATCGGAAGCTGGTGGAGAAAATCCTCGGCGTGAGCACCCCGGCGAGCAAAAAGGAACTCGAATCGTTTCTAGGAATGACGGTGTACTACTCACGCTACATCAAGTCCTACTCGGAGAAGACCGAGCCGCTGACCGAGCTGCGGAGCAAGAAAGTCGCGTTCCATTGGGGACCTCGGCAGCAGAAAGCGTTTGACGAGCTCAAGCAGGCGCTTGCAGCTTCCCCAGTGGTCCGAATCTTCGATGCAAGAAAGCGCACAACTCTGACTACTGACGCCAGCGAGAAGGCCATAGCAGCAATCCTCTCTCAGGACGAGCACCCAGTGATGTACCTGTCAAGACGGCTGACACCGGCTGAGAGAAATTACTCGAATATCGAGCGAGAGGCCCTGGCTGTGGTGTGGGCCACTCAGAGAGCCAGACACTTTCTTCTCGGCAGCAAGTTTGTGCTCCAGTGCGATCATCAACCATTGGAGTTCATTTTTAGTCCGTCTCGGGAGCTTCCAAAGGTCACATCGGCAAGGATCATGCGCTGGGCGTTGCAGCTGTCGGCCTTCGACTACGAAATCTCGTACATCAAGGGCAGCTGCATCCCGCATGTCGACGCGCTGTCTCGAATTGAATTCAAGGAGGAAGGCGATGGAGACGACTGCCAGGAAAGCTTCGTTCACTGGGCAGAGACGGAGGTGCTCAAGCTGGAGCAGATCAGAGACGCCACTGACAATGACCCGGTGCTCGCCAGCGTCAAGCGCAGGATCCGCAGCAATGCGTGGAACAACTGCTCGGCAGCGGAGCGACCGTATAAAGCCGTCCGCCAGCAGCTCTCAGTGGAGAGTGGCGTCGTCTGCCTGAGAGACCTGGTGGTCCCGCCTAGCCGGCTGCGGCAAGACGTGCTGCGAGCGGCTCACGGCGACTCGCACTGCGGTGCCCTAGCGACAAGAAATCGACTCAAGCTGGAAGCCTGGTGGCCGGGTCACTGCGAGGACGTCGAAAACTTCGTCAAGCAATGCCAGCGATGCGCGGAGATCCGTCCAATGCCTGCCAGAACGTGCCACACCTGGCCGGCGGAAAATGGTCCCTGGAGACGCGTGCACATGGACCATGCTCACGTTCCCGGCTTCGGCCTGCTGCTCATTGTGGTGGACGCCTTCTCCGGCTGGCCGGAAGCGGTGCCTGTTGCCGACAAGAGCGCGATGACGGTCATCAAGGTGCTCCGCTTGATTTTTTCCCGCCTGGGTGTGCCGCATACCTTGGTGGCGGACAATGCTCCGGAGTTCCGTGACCAGCAGCTGCACGAGTGGCTCAAGAAGATCGGCTGCTCGCCGATGCACTCGCCGCCGTATCATCCGCAGTCAAACGGGTGCGCCGAGCGCATGGTCCAGACCGTCAAGAAGGGGCTGCGGGCCTTCGCCGTGCACCAGGGCAGGTTCGACGCGTACCTCGCCAAGCTGCTGCTTAACTACCGGGCCACTCCGCGGGGCGACGGGCGTGGCAGTCCGTCTGCACTTATGGGGCGACAGCTGCGAAGTCCGCTGACCCTCCAATTCGACACCGATGCGCCGCTCGTCTACCAGTCGCGACCGGGGGTGCCGGCTGAGACCGTCCGCTTTGTGGTACAGGCCGGCCACAACACGGCCGTGGTCACCCGGGACAAGGACGACAGGCCTGTGCTGGCACACCGGGATCAGCTGCGTTTGTGTCCGAGTCCAAGTCGGGCGGAAGTTACGGACAACACTGACGACGGCGGCCGGGATCCTGACGATGCCGGTCGGAGCCCTGACGACGGCGGCCGGAACCCTGACGAAGGCGGCCGGAACCCGGAACCTATTAGCCAGCGGCCAGACGCAGCGGCACCACCGCAGCAGACCGCTGAAGCTACACCGGAGCCCCGACGAAGCTGCAGGTCGACCAAGGGAGTCGCCCCAGACCAACTGTCTCCTCGTTGGTGATGAGGGGATGTTGTATCGTGACTTGACTTGAAGTGCGCAGTGTGGGGCTGCACCCCAATTTTTATTGGCGCTGAGTTTAGGACTGCTTGCTCTCTCCCCGCCTGCTCTGTCTGTCAATGTACGCTTATGCCTAACCGTCTAATCTATTAGCTGATGCTTTACTCGTATCTGCATGTACATCTATGTGCAGTGCCAAATATAATAAATAACAACCTCTCGCCCATTTGCGGCTCAAGTTTGGCTAGCCAGCCACGACACGATTTAGTTTTACTTACACAGGCCCAAATGAGAATCCGAGATCAACATCTTCCCAGAGATTTTCAGCAAATCGAATAGTCTCATCAAGCCAGGGGCCTTGAAACTCATTTGACTTTAGATGCTGGACCCTTTTAGGCTGCGTTTGATGGCTGACAAGTCTAGAAATTCCAATTAAAAGTAGAATACATTTATGTGATAAAGCAGATTTAAACTGTGTAATTGAAGTGTTGGGTTCTCACCTTGATAGCAGATTGGCATCAGTAAAGTATTGAGGTGATATGAACTTTTCAAGTCTCTCATATGTAGTTCTCCAATTCTTATGAACGTCCTTTAGATCCATTGGCTATAAAAGCAGAACGCTAAAAATGCAATTAAAAGTAAATTACAAGCAATTGCTAGACAGCTTTAGAGCAGTATGAATAAAAATATTAGCCTACTATCCAGTGCATTTATTTTACTAAGGTAAGAAATAGTTACTTAAATTAAACTTAATACTAACAATAATTACAGGAGGACTATGGGCAATGGCAGATCATTTAGTGACACTAGACCTGCAGCCATCAAGAAAGCAACTCTGCCCATTTCACTCACCCTGAGTACACATACACACAGGTACTATACAAAGGCATTTGCTCACACGTGTGTACATCTGCCCTTACTTTCTCATTGTCAGGCAGTGTACACTCTCACTATGCTTTGGAGGTTGGCCCTCAAGGGCATAAATTGCACGATAAGCCCCCAAGCCCTCTTTCTGCAGCTGCCCCAAAAACAAATGTGGCCCTGCCATGGAGTCAACCTTAGGGACCATGATGCAAGACTGAGGCCAACATATTAACCACTCTGCCAATGATCCCCTTAAATTAAACTTAAGTTTGTTGTAGCTAAACAACTATCATGCTTTCCTACTTTGCTTCAGTTTCTGTTACTATTTTTTTGCTTTCTTATATTTCTGCATCTTTAATATTCTGATAAATTCTATTGCTAAAATGACAAGTAACAAAGTAATAATTTTTTTCTATAATAGAAATCTGAAAAATAGATGTCTATTTGTGCCAACTACTATAAAAATTAGAAAATTTAGGTGCAAAATAGCTGGCAACTTCGATGGATAGATCATATACTTCGATATGTATTAGGCCCTATTCTTTATTTATGTGCATTACACTGTGAACAACTATAATAAGCCTACATATATTTAATTTAGCTTTTAGGTAAAAAAGCCAAATAGAACGAATAATTATTTCGTTCCTATAAAGGAAAAATCATCGTTCTAAATACATCTGCATCATATAACATTCCCGTACTTTCAAGCTTTTACTGTAATTTGAAAACCACCGGGCTGTATGCTAACTTATAGCGCTGTCTTAGGAAAGTTAAATTATTTTACATACACTTATGAACACTAATGAACTTGAATTACTCAATGCATATAAATTATATCATAATACACAGATCCTTCTATCCTACGGAAAGGAGTTGATGTGCACTATCAGTTGGCTGTAATATTTCCGCAGAGTGTGGAAGGCTGCAACTTCAAGGAGAGGCATAGTGCATTTCTTAGAAGTCTTTAAATTGAAAACTATTGTTTTATTTCACAAGAAAATGTTTTTCGTTTACACCACCATGCAACGTTCCCTGAACATTTATCACTAAGGTACATAGAATTAATTATCCTAACTATTTTCTTACTATATAGTTTGTTGTAATGTTTGGTAGTACAATTTCTTCTTAATTCCAAGAAACGATAAGCGACTTGCTTACCAAGCAGGCAACGGCAACGCCTGTAACGCTCACTATTTCTTTAGTATTATTTTATGCAGTCGTAATTTTTTAATTGTATCTAATAGCTTCGTAACAGTGCAAATAGTATTTTTTATAAAAGTTGCAGTTTTACTATTTTATGCTTAATTATACAAATTTATATTAATAATTTAATTTTAAGACATTGTTATAGACTGTGAACACAGTGCCTTTTCTTCTGTGTTAATTAAAAACTCTTGTTCCTTCAGATATTAGCATATATTTTTTAGCTTTTACATGAATATTTCAATCATTATTACTTTTTGAAGTTCAATATATTCTAAATTTTAGGAAGTACAGCACCATTAATACAGTTTTGTCTATAAGTATTTAATTAATGTAGAGGCAAACAGTGTGTCTAAAATTTTAAAAGGCAAGTGGCAAAAATACATTATATTTTAATGCCTGTTGCAAATTATGTCTCTGACCTCTGACCTTAGAGGTTTCTGACCTCTATTCTCTATTTCATAGATTTTTACACAAAATCATTCAGCATTCTTTTATAATTGTTCACTAAACAATATTTTTTGAAGTTTTAAATTTTAAATTAAAAATTAATGCTAAGATTCGAAATTTGGTTGCTAAGGTTGCTTTTTTTCACTTTTGCAACTGGGGCAGCTTCTAGGATATAGAAGCTCTCTGTTTGCCAGAGATGCACATCTTGGAAGTGACTAGGGCCAAAGAGGATAAGCTTTGATGATGAGGTTAGTGGAAGCGGAAGTATTAGCACATCTTCTGCATTCTGCTAACACACTCTTCAAATTTAATTTTGTTAACACCATGCCAGGAGGCCACCTGGCAGCACCATCATTTATTGTGGATCCATAATACTCCTTCATTATTACCTTTGCTGAATTCTGATCACAATATTTAACACAAGTTTTGTTCTGCCAACTAGCTTGGCTGAGGCTTTAGCTTTGCAAATTAATAATAAGGCCTCAGACATAGCATAGGGCCTTGGAGGGCACAACTCTCCAAGGCTGCACTTCAAATAGAGTATACCAAAAGAGGGGTGGACAGGGGACAAAGGCTAGCACTGGGACCTAAGGACAATTTGGTGTAATTGACAGTTAGGTAACAAGACAAATACATTTAGGTAACAATGAAGTTGGTGATCATGTGTTTGTTTTAACATTTTACACTTTGAGCTAATGGTATTTATACATTTAATTTAAGTGCAAGGCTGGGGCCAACCAAAGGGTGAGCTTGGCCTGGACAAATCAGAGCATGCAAGGGGGTATGGTTGCCTAGCCACTTAAGCTAATATGCCACTTTGCTTTTTATGTTTTGTAACCCTAATCCAACATGCACTTTAATAGCCCAGCCAGCCCACCCCACACAACAATCTCATAGGGTTTTTCACACATTGAAAAAGGTAAATTATTTTAACAAATTCCTACTTATGGTAAATTTTCTAGAAATGTGATGATTATACATACTTTGTTTTTGAGATTGTATAAAATATTTGGGAAGTTACAGTAAATGCGCACATTCAAATATAGCAGAAAATTGCACTACAAATACAATAACTGGTATTCATATCTTCTCCTCTTTTTTAATCAATTCACTTAAGTACTTCTCTAATAATTGAACAAAAACTGGACTTTTAAGCATAATTATTAAATTAAAGAATTCCAGCACTATATAATCCTTTATCAGATATTACAGTATTGACAACATCTCAATTTATTACATCTAGATCATTTCATAGAACATAGATCCACTGTGCAAAAATCCATTTTGCATGGATTATTACCATATGCGGTCAGTGATTATCAAGCTAGTCATTTTTAGTAACAAGGTTTTTGAAGAGGGAAGTAGCTACAATAATTGTAAGAAAAATGAATCCGGTTTTAGAAGCCAAACATGTCTCACTGTATTTAATATTTGAACATTATTTGTAATGCAAAACATTTTTATGCTTAAAATATATTTAATAGAAGTGGTACAATTTGCTTCTTTATTCAATTTCTACACAAAGTAAATTAGTAATGACATTCAAAAGTTTTTAATATATATATTTACATCTCTTCCATGTTTATAAATTTATTAAACATATTAAACTGCCATTTATAGAAATTTTCAGATACAAAATATAATATTATCAAACTAAACCTAATAATGGCTACATTTAGCATTGAGCCACTGGCTATAGCCAAGATTGTTTTGCACGCCTGCAAATATCCTCACGCTGCTGTTAATGGGGTAAGAAATTTGTCTTAAATATACAGCTTGATTTATATAACAAAAGCGTTATTGTTAAAATATATAATTTACTTTACATTCTATATATTTAGGTGCTCCTAGCCAATAAGCCACCAGTTGACAAATCTGCAGCAGCAGAAGTTGACACAGTTGATTCGCAGATCATTATTCGCGATTCTGTGCCTTTGTTTCACAGCAATCTCAACTTGGCGCCAATGTTGGAGGCTGCTCTAATGCAGATTGAGGCCACGTGCAAAGATTCTGTTATTGTTGGCTACTATCAGGTGAGCTGTAAATATAATTGTCTCAGTTAATATGCAGAACACTAGTTTAGTCTATGTGATATAATCTAGATATATGCTGCCTTGGAAGATAATTTTCAGTCTAATAGATTTCTTGTATGCATTAGTCTCACTAAGTCTCACCTTTTAGTAAATGAATAGTTGGTAGGCACTTGATAGTCTTTTGGATAATTTGTGGATACTTATTAGTCTATGGGATAATTTACAGTCGCTTGTCAGTCTATGGGATAATTTACAGTCGCTTATCAGTCTATGGGATAATTTACAGTTGCTTATCAGTCTATGGGATAATTTACAGTCGCTTATCAGTCTATGGGATAATTTACAGTCGCTTGTCAGTCTATGGGATAATTTACAGTCGCTTGTCAGTCTATGGGATAATTTACAGTCGCTTATCAGTCTATGGGATAATTTACAGTTGCTTATCAGTCTATGGGATAATTTACAGTCGCTTATCAGTCTATGGGATAATTTACAGTCGCTTATCAGTCTATGGGATAATTTGTGGGCACTTGTTAGTCTATGGGATAATTTACAGTCGCTTATCAGTCTATGGGATAATTTACAGTCGCTTATCAGTCTATCGGATAGTTTACAGTCGCTTAATCGCTTTTCTGTAGGTTAATAGTTCAGCCAGGTAAATTTTACTAAAATGTGAAATGCAATTCACAGGCCAACGAGTTGCTAAGCAACACCTCCCCAGATGGTGTTGGCGCTCAAATCTATCAGAAGATTGCTGATAATTGTCCGATTGGCAAGTCTCTGTACATCCTAGTTGACAACAAGACCATAGACAGGGATTGCTCCAGCATTCCTTTGATTTATTATCAACGCCGCGAGGGTGGCAGCCAACGATTGGACAAACTGCCCAGCTCCTCCGTGGCCATAGACAACGAAGCGGATTGCCTAGCAACAATATCCGGCCTGCTAAGCCGGCAAGCCTACCGCGGTCTAGTGGATTTCGACAACCATTTGGACGACATCGGATTGGATTGGACCAATGCTAGACTAGCTGAACAAATGTGCGGTTGAATTTGACTATTTTTGATTATTTCGTTGTTTTCCATACTGTGTTTTACTTAGGGTATTGTTGTTTTTTTTGTCTATTTTGTGTCCGCTAAATTCAAATTTAGAGAGCTCAGAAAGCTCTGTTTTTTGTTTCGTCATCAAATAAATAAACTAATTAGTAATGATTTTTTAGATTGCTTGAGCAAATAAGGAACATTCGATTTAAATATATGTGCAATGTTTACTTTTCTGTCTCTAAATTACGAGTACTATGCTGTTTTGTTAGAATCGCTCCAGAATGTAATTCGGCGCACTCATTTATGAGTTTAAAATATAAGATTATGTTACTGTGTGAGTGTTGTTCAGCTAAGTAAATGTGAAAACCCGATAAGTGTGCTATTAAGCAGCTTTGCTAAAGGCTTTAAATGTAAAATGTGTGATTTTTATTTTTATTTTTTTTCTTACAAACATATTAGATAATTAGTCCCTCACCTTAGTCACCTAGATAATTAGTCCCTCACCTTAGTCACCTAGATAATTAGTCCCTCACCTTAGTCACCTAGATAATTAGTCCCCCACCTTAGTCACCTAGATAATTAGTTCCTTACCTTAGTCACCTTGATAATTAGTCCCTCACCTTAGTCACCTAGATAATTAGTCCCCCACCTTAGTCACCTAGATAATTTGTCCCTCACCTTAGTCACCTAGATAATTAGTCCCTCACCTTAGTCACCTAGATAATTAGTCCCTCACCTTAGTCACCTAGATAATTAGTCCCTCACCTTAGTCACCTAGATAATTAGTCCCCCACCTTAGTCACCTAGATAATTAGTTCCTTACCTTAGTCACCTTGATAATTAGTCCCTCACCTTAGTCACCTAGATAATTAGTCCCTCACCTTAGTCACTTAGATAATTAGTCCCTCACCTTAGTCACTTAGATAATTAGTCCCTCACCTTAGTCACCTAGATAATTAGTCCCTCACCGTAGTCACTTAGATAATTAGTCCCTTACCTTAGTCACCTAGATAATTAGTCCCTCACCTTAGTCACCTAGATAATTAGTCCCTCACCTTAGTCACTTAGATAATTAGTCCCTCACCTTAGTCACTTAAATAATTAGTCCCTCACCTTAGTCACCTAGATAATTAGTCCCTCACCTTAGTCACCTAGATAATTAGTCCCTCACCTTAGTCACCGGATAATTAGTTCCTTACCTTAATCCCTCACCTGAGTCACCTAGATAATTAGTCCCACACCTTAGTCCCTCACCTTAGTCACCTAGATAATTAGTCCCTCACCTTAGTCACTTAGATAATTAGTCCCTCATCTTAGTCACCGGATAATTAGTCCCTCACCTTAGTCACCTTAGTTTAATCAAATTCAAGTTAAATTTATTTTGTGGTTTACCACAAAATAATACCACAATACCACAATTTATATGTGACATGCAGGCTTATAAACTACCCGTGTTTTTTCAGCTCAAGCACAGATACAAAGTACCTGTCAATCACTGTCATGGCACCTGATTCGTCTTCCCAGGTGCGGTCCCAGCAACAGCAGCAGCGCAGCCAGAGTTGCTTTAGTTTTGCTAGTCTCGTGCATCCAAGAACCAGACTAGCAGTCGGAATATCCTGTCTATTAGGTGTTGTCATCATCTGGGTGTTATCCTCGGAACTAACTAGATTCATCTTTGTTAAGGAACACTTTAATAAGCCATTTTTTACAACATACTTTAAGACAACATTGTTCACATTGTATCTCACTGGGTTTCTGTTTCTACCCGGTTGGCGTCGATTGTGCAGCAAAACTGCCAATATTGGCCAACATCGGCGACAGCGACGCAACGCCAGTCAGCGCCGGCGCGACGGCTACACTCGGGTTGGCGATGAAGCCTCTTCAGACGAGGAAGTTGATGGCAACGACAGGGAAGAAGTTGACGAAGGTGTCGCCGTGGATGGAGAAGAGAATGATGATGAACCGCCGCTATTGGTGAGTGTGAAATGTTGGATTCTTAAGGACTCTTGTATTCTTTGCAAGTATAAAGAACTTGGAGTGATGTGTAGTTAACTGGAATCAGCGAAGACAAAGTGGGTGTGATCAAAAAATTATATATCTGAAAAATTAGTAGGTTAATCAGCTGATTGACTGTGATTAACTGTTGATGCTTTGATCAGCTGACTGACTGTTGACATTGATGCTTTGGTCAGCTGACTGACTGTTCACAATGATGCTTTGGTCAGCTGACTGACTGTTCACAATGATGCTTTGGTCAGCTGACTGACTGTTCACAATGATGCTTTGGTCAGCTGACTGACTGTTCACAATGATGCTTTGGTCAGCTGACTGACTGTTCACAATGATGCTTTGATCAGCTGACTGACTGTTCACAATGATGCTTTGGTCAGCTGACTGACTGTTCACAATGATGCTTTGGTCAGCTGACTGACTGTTCACAATGATGCTTTGGTCAGCTGACTGACTGTTCACAATGATGCTTTGGTCAGCTGACTGACTGTTCACAATGATGCTTTGGTCAGCTGACTGACTGATGACAATGATGCTTTGATCAGCTGACTGACTGTTCACAATGATGCTTTGATCAGCTGACTGACTGTTCACAATGATGCTTTGATCAGCTGACTGACTGTTGACAATGATGCTTTGGTCAGCTGACTGACTGTTCACAATGATGCTTTGGTCAGCTGACTGACTGATGACAATGATGCTTTGGTCAGCTGACTGACTGATGACAATGATGCTTTGGTCAGCTGACTGACTGATGACAATGATGCTTTGGTCAGCTGACTGACTGATGACAATGATGCTTTGGTCAGCTGACTGACTGATGACAATGATGCTTTGATCAATTGACTGGCAGTAGAAATGTGGGCTAAAACGGTGTATTCTGCTTCTTTCCAAGAAAGCAAGGTAATTTCTTCTTTGTCTCACTAATTGATTTTCTGTTTTTGCACCAATAATTGTTAATCAGCTGTTTCTGTTAACTGGTCTGGGCTTGCTTGTGAATGATCGCTTGAGTTCAGCTATTTTATTTATAAGGCTTTGCTGTGGCACTTTTAATATAATAAACTAAAAGTACTCGGCTTGCTTGTCACGATCTGCTTTACAATTAGTTTAATAACTGTTGTTATTATAGCCGAGAGAATCTTGGAAGCATTTATTGGATCTCATTCAATTTTGGTAAGAAAATACTATACAATATAACATTGATTATTTGATTAATATAATTTGCACTTGTTGTAACGTTTTTTTCTCTGCACATACGGTGACCCATTATTCAGTAATATATTTTATTTGTTACATAATTAGTCAACAAGCCATTCCGGTGGTATTATTAACTAGAATAAGTGACAATATTTTAGGTTTGAAAGTAAATAATACTTTTTTTTCGAGATGGCATTTACACATATTTTAAGTACCGTTATTAAAAACAGTTTATTGGGAAAAATTCAATGTTAAATTTAACAGAGCGATCCAAGCTACGTGCCAGTGCACTTCGACTCGAGCAGCGACGCTGATAGTGTCGCCAGCCTGAGTATCAACTCGGATGTTGATTCTGTGCGGCCAGATAGAGCGGATCATTGTGCCACTGGATTAATGAGTGAGTTTCTTAAGGCATCTAGTTTTTTGATGACCTTAATTCTAATATTTGATTATTTATTTAACTAAGCAGTGTGCAGCCCGACTGCACAGCCGCAGCTATTGCGCTATTACTGTTCAGTCCATTGACGGGGGGACGCCACACCCACCCCAATAACTACCCCAGCTGATGCTGGTACCCATTTAACAGCTGGGTGAACTGAAGCAATGCAGATTTCGGTGTCTAGCTAAGGGATATAGATTATTCCAATAAACTCAGGAATCGAACCATCGACCTTAAAGTCCTACTTTCTAACCACTTGGTTACTTGGTAATTTATGCGTCTTCTCCTAGGTCAAGTCGAAGAAAATGATCCTATTGTAAGACAAGACCATCAACCAGTAACTATAACAGGTATCCTGACAGAATTTTAATCCCAGTATTATTTGAAATGTAAGCAATATTTTTTAATGTTTTAGTTTCCCTATTTTATCACACTTTTTTCAAAGACACATTTGACTTTTATTCCATAATCATGATGTCTAGTACATCATTTTTGTTGTGTTTCAGTGTCTAAATTGAAATCGAATCTTAAAGGTAAAAAAATTATTTCAACTTTCTTATTAATTATCTATCTGATTCTGCTGTACTTCTGGTAAAATGGATAAGAAATATGCGAATGTTTAGTAAATTAGTTCAGATTGTTTATGTACCGCAGATTGCTAATCCGGGTGAATTAAATAATTTAATGTGAATCTAAAGGACCAACACAAGAGTATTCTTCTTATATTTTACTCGACAAATGTGTAAAATATAAGCCAGAGTAGGCCTATATAGGCCTAGGTCAGAATAGGTTGCGACAGGGGAGGGGCGACAGAACGGAAAGTGAGGGTGTGAAAACCCTGGGGTGACTTAAGTGAAGAGTTAAAAAGCGATCGATAAGAAATGGGGGGTAGAGAGAATTTAGATGACTAGACTGAAAGGGTTTGCCCGAAGTGGGCACGTAGAAAAATCGATAAAGCGAGCGTAGATTGCGTGAACGGGGCAGGCAGATAACACTGGGGAGCTTGAGAAGGAAGGGCGCACATTAAATAGGATTGGAGGATTGATTCCATAAAAAGGACAAGAACATTTCCTTTTGTATGATTGTGCTGCTGTGCATGTTGCTTTCGATTGGGTAAGGTTTTAGACAAAAATAATCGCTTCCATTGTTTTCTTAGTTTTTTCTCCATAATACTTTTTTAAATCCGCTTTCTACTGATTTACTAATAAAAAATTAATAAAAGTTTGTATGCAATGTTTTTTCATTCTATCGGCAAAATTGCAGTCACCACAGCGTCACCGACCAATGGTGACCAATCAGCTGGACTTCTGGAAGCGGCCGATCACAGCGCTACTGTGTCTAGCCAAGACGATAGCAGCATTGATAACAAATTAAATAATAATAGCAATGCGACAAACTCTAACAATGCCAGAGGCGTGAGATTCTCGCGTCTCTCAGAGGTGCGACAATTAAGCGACAGTCACGCGCACGCCGCTAATATGGCCAGGCTATCTTATGCGGCCTATCTGAGAGCTATTGAAAATGGAAGAGATTTGGATCTAAATCAGTTTCATCGGCGAGTTGCGCCTCTGTCTGTTATGGAGGTGGCTAAGGTGCGTTTACAGAATTACTCTAGGGTAATGACCAACTCAAACAATGCCATTAGGTCAGGTTAATGACCAACTTAAACAGTAATTAAAGGACAGGTTAATGACCAGCTTAAACAGTAATTAAAGGACAGGTTAATGACCAACTCAAACAGTAATCAAAGGACAGGTTAATGACCCGTTCAAACAGTAATCAAAGGACAGGTTAATGACCCGTTCAAACAGTAGTCCAAGGACAGGTTAATGACCAGTTCAAACAGTAATTAAAGGACAGGTTACTGGTTAATGACAAACTCAAACAGTAATCCAAGGACAGGTTAATGACCAGTTCAAACAGTAATCCAAGGACAGGTTAATGACCAGTTCAAACAGTAATCCAAGGACAGGTTAATGACCCGTTCAAACAGTAATCAAAGGACAGGTTAATGACCAGTTCAAACAGTAATCAAAGGACAGGTTAATGACCAGCTCAAGCAGTAATCAAAGGACAGGTTAATGACCAGTTCAAACAGTAATTAAAGGACAGGTTACTGGTTAATGACAAACTCAAACAGTAATCCAAGGACAGGTTAATGACCAGTTCAAACAGTAATCCAAGGACAGGTTAATGACCAGTTCAAACAGTAATCCAAGGACAGGTTAATGACCCGTTCAAACAGTAATCAAAGGACAGGTTAATGACCAGTTCAAACAGTAATCAAAGGACAGGTTAATGACCAGCTCAAGCAGTAATCAAAGGACAGGTTAATGACCAGCTCAAGCAGTAATCAAAGGACAGGATAATGACCAGCTCAAGCACTATTACCATTCCAGTTAGCTCTACTGTTCTGCTTAGTGTGGTTTCTAGGCAACTGGAGCTACCAAGAGGCTCTGAATCGCAGTCCAGCCGGTGTAGTGAATGTGGTATCAACATCTTCCTCTCTGTTCACTCTGTTGCTATCCGCCGCATTCCCATCTGAGCCAAGGGACAGGTTTTCGTTTAGCAAACTGCTGGCTGTGCTGCTGTGCTCAGCTGGTGTGGCCATGATCTCCTGGTCGGATCTGGCCGTGTTTCATCAGCACTCGCATGTGCCGTGGGGCACCGCATTTGCTCTGATTGGCTCCCTGTGCTATGCTATTTATTTGGTTATGCTAAAACGGAAGGCCAAATCTGAGACTGCGCTGTCGTTTCCTATGTTTTTTGGTGAGTTTTACAGAGCCTGTCTGTCTGTCTGTCTGTCTACCTGTCTATTTACCTGTTTATCAACCTGTCTCTCCACTTGTCTGTCGCCTGCCATTCTTCTGTCTGTCTTTCTGGTTTCATAGTAATTAGATAGTACTCATGATTTCTTCTCTAGGCTTCGTCGGCTTATTCAACGCCCTTTTACTGTGGCCCGGCTTCTTTGTGGTGCATTTCACCCGGGTTGAACCGTTTCTGTTGCCTAACAATACCGACTGGGGCTTCATCACGCTGAATGGCATCGTTGGGACTACACTGTCTGAGCTGCTTTGGCTGTGGTGAGTCACGATTGTCACTCTACTCAATATACTGCTAACTTTAATCAATACACTACTCACCATACTCAATACACTACTCACCATACTCAATACACTACTCACCATACTCAATACACTACTCACTATACTCAATGCACTACTCACCATACTCAATGCACTACTCACCATACTCAATGCACTACTCACCATACTCAATACACTACTCACCATACTCAATACACTACTCACCATACTCAATGCACTACTCACCATACTCAATGCACTACTCACCATACTCAATGCACTACTCACCATACTCAATACACTACTCACCATACTCAATGCACTACTCACCATACTCAATGCACTACTCACCATACTCAATGCACTACTCACCATACTCAATGCACTACTCACCATACTCAATGCACTACTCACCATACTCAATGCACTACTCACCATACTCAATACACTACTCACCATACTCAATGCACTACTCACCATACTCAATACACTACTCACCATACTCAATACACTACTCACCATACTCAATGCACTACTCACCATACTCAATGCACTACTCACTATACTCAATACATTACTCAACATACTCAATGCACTACTCACCATACTCAATGCACTACTCACCATACTAAATGCACTACTCACCATACTCAATGCAGTACTTACTCTACTTAATACACTACTAGCTAAATAAATCTCGTTTTTTTCACTTCAGGGGCTGCTTCCTATCCACAAGTCTACTGGCCACATTGTCGTTGAGTTTAACTATTCCGCTAACTTTGGCTGCAGATTTTGTGATTGATCGAGTAAGTTCTTGTTGAGTAGCATTTGTAAGATTTGTGTATATGCGAATTCTCAAAGAGTGACGTTTCTAGACTAAGTAGACCATTATTATTCTCAAAGAGTGACAATATCAGTGTGAAATATTTTTCACTCACAGGTGCAATACGACTGGCGCTTCTACTGCGGCAGTGTGCCAGTATTTCTATCTTTTGTCATTGTGGCCTTCTTAAGCAATTCGGACAATCCAGACTATGATCCGGCTTTGACATTTTTAACGAATTGCCGGCAGCTACTATGGGCTACGCCATCTGCAGGCGTCAATGTTCGGGTTAGTAGCAGGAATCGGTCGGTTGCTAAGCAACGGCAGCACAGGCGTTTGACCCGAAGCGGCAACAATAATCGGGTCGCTCCATTGTCCGGCCCCTCGGTTTCAGTCTCCACCGCTGATGTGACTATTCAGGAGCCGTCTTTAACTCCGGCATCTTCTCGACTGGAAAATCAATCAATAGTCAGTGTTGAACAATCGGTTCCTAGTGATAATCCTGCCCCTGTTGGTTCTGTTCAATCTGCTTAGAATTTCTGTTATCTAGCTGCATTTTTTTATGATTTTTTGCTGCATAGTACTTCTAGTAGGTTGGAATAAATATGGAGTAGCCTGTTATTTATGTATCTAAAAGTTATTCGAAACTGTTTTTAACGTTAAATCGCTGGAAATTCTCCCATTAAGTTTTGCCGAATCCCATCCTAATATTATCTATTGACGTTTCCCCAATCGCTTCATCGATTCTCCCTTTGATAGTTATCCTAAGTCTCTTCCTAAAGTTCTCTCACTTTTTATTCCTTAGTAAAATTGAACAATAAATAATTCCCAATTCTGTTTCATTCTGCAAAATACATTTCTTTCTTTCTGCGATATTTTCTTGCCAGTAAATCTGTTGGACTAACTAATTGGCCTAATTAATATCTTTGTTTAAAGCTGTTTAAAGCTGGAAACTTCATTTTATACGGTAAGAACATGTGTGTTGTGTACTATATTGTGGGAGACTTATGATGCATTGCGTCTTCCTAAAAAGCGTTCATCGTTTTTATATATTTTTTTATTATTTTAAGGTCAGTCCAAGTTTTAACGTGGCTAAATGAGTAACGACAATTAATGGATGCATCCATTAGCAGACTCTGATGTGGTAGCTGATAAATCAGCCAATAGCATTGCATGTGTTGGTGGCTGATGTATTATTTAAAAGCAGACTGTGAGGTGGCCGTTGATGAATTAGCCAATAGCAGACCGTGTAGTGGTAATTAATGTATCAGCCAATAGCAGACCGTAGGGTGGTTGTTAATGCATCAGCCAATTGCAGACCGTGTAGTGGTGATTAATGTATCAGCCAATAGCAAACACCGGGGTGGTTATTGTATCAGCCAATAGCAGACCGTAGGGTGATTGTTAATGGATCAGCCAATTGCAGACCGTGTAGTGGTGATTAATGTATCAGCCAATAGCAAACACCGGGGTGGTTATTGTATCAGCCAATAGCAGACCGTAGGGTGGTTGTTAATGTCTCAGCCAATAGCAAACCCCGAGGGTGAGGTGTTGGTTTTAAAATCTGTCCATAGCCAAGCATGTAGAGGGAGGTTCTTAGCCAAATAATTAGTTACTGATTATTGCACTGAATCCCTTAAAGAGTGGCATTTTTAAACTACTCACCACTCCATTACGATTAGGCATAATAAATAATCTTAGGTGTTTTAAGCGATAAAATGGTTGTTAAATCAGTCTTTCTCGACTATATTAGTTTAGTTGCCATGGAAAACATTGCTTCTTTGGTAATGCTATTCTATTTCTGTTAGATGGGTTGTTATTATAATTTCATATATATTATAATTATTTAATTATTCAATTTTATTATCTAATTAGTGTATTATTTGTGCAATACAGCAAAGAAATAGTATTTATATGTCTCGTACATTACAAAATCTTTAGATAAAAATTATTATTTTAAGCGTTTCTTAGATTTTCGTGTCTATCCATGATTGATAACTGTGCATATTTTTGTGTACTACAACAATTCTTTCACTATTCCATGGTTGCTTGTTTTCCAAATATAAAGTTATCGACAGAAGAAATGTATAGATTATTAAATTATAATTTTATAGCTATGCTATAAATGTGGTAGTTTTTGTTTCAATGAAACCTGCATAAATACGTGTTGCATATGAGTTCATTATAACAACTTATTTGAACATTTTCCAGGTTTGATGTTCAACACTTGATATTTTAGATTTTTGCATTTGAATCATCTAGGTATGAGATTTCGGATCCGATAGTCTATTTGTAAGATTTCGGATCTGATAGTCTATTTGTGAGATTTCGGATCCGATAGTCTATTTGTAAGATTTCGGATCTGATAGTCTATTTGTGAGATTTCGGATCCGATAGTCTATTTGTAAGATTTCGGATCTGATAGTCTATTTGTGAGATTTTGGATCTGATAGTCTATTTGTGAGATTTCGGATCTGATAGTCTGTTTGTGAGATTTCGGATCTGATAGTCTAGGTGTGAGATTTCGGATCTGATAGTCTGTTTGTGAGATTTCGGATCTGATAGTCAAGGTGTGAGATTTCGGATTTTATAGTCTAGGTGTGAGATTTCGGATCTTGATAGTCAAGGTGTGAGATTTCGGATCTGATAGTCTAGATGTGAGATTTCGGATTTGATAGTCTGTTTGTGAGATTTCGGATCTGATAGTCTAAGGTGTGAGATTTCGGATTTGATAGTCTGTTTGTGAGATTTCGGATCTGATAGTCTAGGTGTGAGATTTCGGATCTTGATAGTCAAGGTGTGAGATTTCGGATCTGATAGTCAAGGTGTGAGATTTCGGATCTGATAGTCAAGGTGTGAGATTTCGGATCTGATAGTCTAGGTGTGAGATTTCGGATCTTGATAGTCTAGGTGTGAGATTTCGGATCTTGATAGTCAAGGTGTGAGATTTCGGATCTGATAGTCAAGGTGTGAGATTTCGGATCTGATAGTCAAGGTGCGAGATTTCGGATCTGATAGTCTAGGTGTGAGATTTCGGATCTGATAGTCAAGGTGCGAGATTTCGGATCTGATAGTCTAGGTGTGAGATTTCGGATCTGATAGTCAAGGTGTGAGATTTCGAATCTGATTGTCAAGGTGTGAAATTTCGGATCTAATAGTCTAGGTGTGAGATTTCGGATTTTATAGTCTAGGTGTGAGATTTCGGATCTAATAGTCTAGGTGTGAGATTTCGGATTTTATAGTCTAGGTGTGAGATTTCGGATCTGATAGTCAAGGTGTGAGATTTCGGATTTGATAGTTGAAAAGTTTAAAATCGAAGGTAGTGAGATTTTGGTTCGGATATTTCAGGCAAATGATTTTTAGTCCAAATAATATTTTTTAATTAAGCGCCTGTCAAAGTGGCACGTCTCACTACTTGAAAATATGCCAGACAAAGCTATATTTGCCATTAGTGGCTGGCTGGTTAATTAGACTTTAATTAAGGTATTCAATGATACTTTTAACATGCCCAAAGTAAGACCAGAATCGCGCCGACTTGCAGTTTGAATTGTTCGACCGTGTAATCAATTAATTAGGCTAGTTCGTTATAAGTCCGCCCACTAATTATGTATCTTACAGTTTTCTGCTTCAGCTCAAATTAGGAATTTATAGTTGCAGCTATGAAGCATTGTACTAGTAGCTTCTCTCTTAGTTTAAGGCTTCTCTCTAGCTGTGCCATTGTAGTTTATTGCTGTCTCTCTGTGAGCACAACTCATTCTAAACCTTTATAGATGACACATTTTATGCTATTTTTAATTTGGATGCAAGCTTTGGCAGTGGGCCTTATCTGGCTCAGCTGTTTCCTCAACAAATTCCTCATCTGGCTCAGCTGTTTCCTCAACAAATTCCTCATCTGGCTGAGCTGTTTCCTCATCTGTTTCCTCATCTGGCTCAGCTGTTTCCTCATCTATCTCAGCTGTTTCCTTATCTGTTTCCTCATCTGGCTCAGCTGTTTCCTCATCTAGCTCAGCTGTTTCCTCATCTGGCTCAGCTGTTTCCTCATCTGGCTCAGCTGTTTCCTCATCTAGCTCAGCTGTTTCCTCACCTGGCTCAGCTGTTTCCTCATCTGGCTCAGCTGTTTCCTCATCTAGCTCAGCTGTTTCCTCATCTAGCTCAGCTGTTTCCTTATCTGTTTCCTCATCTGGCTCAGCTGTTTCCTCATCTGGCTCAGCTGTTTCCTCATCTAGCTCAGCTGTTTCCTCACCTGGCTCAGCTGTTTCCTCATCTGGCTCAGCTGTTTCCTCATCTAGCTCAGCTGTTTCCTCATCAAGCTCAGCTGTTTCCTCATCAAGCTCAGCTGTTTCCTCATCTAGCTCAGCTGTTTCCTCATCTGGCTCAGCTGTTTCCTCATCTAGCTCAGCTGTTTCCACATCTAGCTCAGCTGTTTCCTCATCTGGCTCAGCTGTTTCCTCATCTAGCTCAGCTGTTTCCTCATCTGGCTCAACTGTTTCCACATCTAGCTCAGCTGTTTCCTCATCTGGCTCAGCTGTTTCCTAACTAACTAAAAGGCTTATCGGCGCCAACTGGTTTTAAGGCAATTATGGGCAATGTATATAATAAACATTATATACAGTTGCCAATTGCACACTTTGGTTTCTCTGTAATCTAAAAAAAGAAACAGATATATATTTAAAAACTTAAAATTAGCTACTTTTTCTTTTTGCACAAAAGCCACGCCCTTATATTAGTCATTTAGAAATTGTTCCACTATTGTTTTGCATACAGAAAAACTGATGAGATGCGACAGGTAGAGGGACTGGGATTTCATATAGAATGCGGATAGGAAAATAATGATGTTAGTGAGATTAGGGTTAGAATTATGGCTGAGATGGGATTTAAAGCTCTGAAAGTATTAAAGTTTGGTTAACCCAAACTATTTTGTTGACCTTGTGACCATGGTATGACCCAGTGTCTATGTTATAACCTAGTGTATATGGTATGACCCAGTGTCTATGTTATAACCTAGTGTATATGGTATGACCCAGTGTCTATGTTATAACCTAGTGTATATGGTATGACCCAGTGTCTATGTTATAACCTAGTGTATATGGTATGACCCAGTGTCTATGTTATAACCTAGTGTATATGGTATGACCCAGTGTCTATGTTATAACCTAGTGTATATGGTATGACCTATTGTCAATGGTATGACCTATTGTCAATGGTATGACCTATTGTCAACGGTATGACCTAGTGTATATGGTATGACCTAGTGTATATGGTATGACCTAGTGTATATGGTATGACCTAGTGTATATGGTATGACCTAGTGTCTATGGTATGACCTAGTGTATATGGTATGACCTAGTGTATATGGTATGACCTATTGTCAATGGTATGACCTAGTGTATATGGTATGACCTATTGTCAATGGTATGACCTAGTGTATATGGTATGACCTATTGTCAATGGTATGACCTAGTGTATATGGTATGACCTAGTGTATATGGTATGACCTAGTGTATATGGTATGACCTAGTGTCTGTGACTATGATATGACCTAGTGTCTGTGACTATGATATAACCTAGTGTCTGTGACTATGATATGACCTAGTGTCTGTGACTATGGTATTACCTAGTGTCTGTGACTATGGTATGACCTAGGGTGTATGACCAAGGTCATCTACCATATGACCTTGTGTCTATGGTAGACGTAATCTCCGAACAGGCATGTGTTCCGTTATCAATTCCCCTCTAAATTTCTGAAAGCAAACAGCACAGACCGCAGTAATTTTTGCTCATTCGACAATTGTGCAGTCGCTAACTTTGATGCCGAGTTGAAAATAGACATATTTCTCTATTCTTCAGTGCCTATCGGCTAAAAAAGTGGCAGAAAGAGTTCTATTCTCATCTTTTCATGGTTTTTGGTTTCGTCTCTTTCGAGCACTGTTGAGCATGCTTGTCTTAGAAGACTCCAAAGGCTTCGTTCTCTTTACTATTGGGTTCAACTCTTTCTGTTGTGACATTCTTTTCTAGGAAATAGAATTGTGTGCGAGTGAGTGTGTTAAGCCACATGCTTTTCACATCGGACCCAACCCATCGTCTCATTGTCCACTTTTTTTGTCGTTTCGTCTTTTTTACTGGCTATTCTCAGCCATCGTGGTCGTTATTATACCAACTGAGGCTTAGTGTCAAAGCGGTGTGTATTTAAGCTGAGGCTCGGTTCATTGAGTCTTAACTAGAAAAAGCATTGCTTTAACCTCTTTGACGTTTTAAAAAATTAATATAAATTACAAATTTAAGGATTCTATGATAAACATTCTCAGATGCATATTAAGTATCGATATTTCATAGACTTTGTTGGCAAGTTTGTCTTTTTTGTTCAGGTTTTGTTATCAAATGTCGGTAAGTTCTTTTTCAGTGCGTTAACTGTTGCTACTTGCCACAAAATTGCCACAAAACCTTCCGTTCTTTAGCAAGTTTATTAGGAAACCTTCAGTTCCTTAGCCAGTTGATTAGGAAACCTTCAGTTCCTTAGCCAGTTTGTAGGAAACCGTCAGTTCCTTAGCCAGTTTGTAGGAAACCTTCAGTTCCTTAGCCAGTTGATTAGGAAGCCTTCAGTTCCTTAGCCAGTTTGTAGGAAACCGTCAGTTCCTTAACCAGTTGATTAGAAAGCCTTCAGTTCCTTAGCCAGTTGATTAGGAAACCTTCAGTTCCTTAGCCAGATTATTAGGAAACCTTCAGTTCCTTAGCCAGTTTGTAGGAAACCTTCAGTTCCTTAGCCAGTTTATTAGGAAACCTTCAGTTCCTTAGCCAGTTTGTAGGAAACCTTCAGTTCCTTAGCCAGTTTGTAGGAAACCTTCAGTTCCTTAGCCAGTTGATTAGGAAGCCTTCAGTTCCTTAGCCAGTTGATTAGGAAACCTTCAGTTCCTTAGCCAGATTATTAGGAAACCTTCAGTTCCTTAGCCAGTTTGTAGGAAACCTTCAGTTCCTTAGCCAGTTGATTAGGAAACCTTCAGTTCCTTAGCCAGTTTGTAGGAAACCTTCAGTTCCTTAGCCAGTTGATTAGGAAACCTTCAGTTCCTTAGCCAGTTTGTAGGAAACCTTCAGTTCCTTAGCCAGTTTGTAGGAAACCTTCAGTTCCTTAGCCAGTTTGTAGGAAACCTTCAGTTCCTTAGCCAGTTGATTAGGAAACCTTCAGTTCTTTAGCAAGTTTATTAGGTGACCTTCAGTTCCTTAGCCAGTTTGTAGGAAACCTTCAGTTCCTTAGCCAGTTGATTAGGAAACCTTCAGTTCCTTAGCCAGTTTATTAGGAAACCTTCAGTTCCTTAGCCAGTTTGTAGGAAACCTTCAGTTCCTTAGCCAGTTTATTAGGAAACCTTCAGTTCCTTAGCCAGTTTGTAGGAAACCTTCAGTTCCTTAGCCAGTTGATTAGGAAGCCTTCAGTTCCTTAGACAGTTGATTAGGAAACCTTCAGTTCCTTAGCCAGTTTGTAGGAAACCTTCAGTTTCTTAGCCAGTTGATTAGGAAACCTTCAGTTCCTTAGCCAGTTGATTAGGAAATCTTCAGTTCCTTAGCCAGTTTGTAGGAAACCTTCAGTTCCTTAGCCAGTTTGTAGGAAACCGTCAGTTCCTTAGCCAGTTGATTAGGAAGCCTTCAGTTCCTTAGCCAGATTATTAGGAAACCTTCAGTTCCTTAGCCAGTTTGTAGGAAACCGTCAGTTCCTTAGCCAGTTGATTAGAAAGCCTTCAGTTCCTTAGCCAGTTGATTAGGAAACCTTCAGTTCCTTAGCCAGTTTGTAGGAAACCGTCAGTTCCTTAGCCAGTTGATTAGAAAGCCTTCAGTTCCTTAGCCAGTTGATTAGGAAACCTTCAGTTCCTTAGCCAGTTTATTAGGAAACCTTCAGTTCCTTAGCCAGTTTGTAGGAAACCTTCAGTTCCTTAGCCAGTTGATTAGGAAACCTTCAGTTCCTTAGCCAGTTTGTAGGAAACCTTCAGTTCTTTAGCAAGTTTATTAGGTGACCTTCAGTTCCTTAGCCAGTTTGTAGGAAACCTTCAGTTCCTTAGCCAGTTGATTAGGAAACCTTCAGTTCCTTAGCCAGTTGATTAGGAAACCTTCAGTTCCTTAGCCAGTTTGTAGGAAACCTTCAGTTCCTTAGCCAGTTTATTAGGAAACCTTCAGTTCCTTAGCCAGTTTTTTAGGAAACCTTCAGTTCCTTAGCCAGTTGATTAGGAAACCTTCAGTTCCTTAGCCAGTTGATTAGGAAACCTTCAGTTCCTTAGCCAGTTGATTAGGAAACCTTCAGATCCTTAGCCAGTTGATTAGGAAACCTTCAGTTCCTTAGCCAGTTGATTAGGAAACCTTCAGTTCCTTAGCCAGTTGATTAGGAAACCTTCAGTTCCTTAGCCAGTTGATTAGGAAACCTTCAGTTCCTTAGCCAGTTGATTAGGAAACCTTCAGTTCCTTAGCCAGTTGATTAGGAAACCTTCAGATCCTTAGCCAGTTGATTAGGAAATCTTCAGTTCCTTAGCCAGTTTGTAGGAAACCTTCAGTTCCTTAGCCAGTTTGTAGGAAACCTTCAGTTCCTTAGCCAGTTTATTAGGAAACCTTCAGTTCCTTAGCCAGTTTTTTAGGAAACCTTCAGTTCCTTAGCCAGTTGATTAGGAAACCTTCAGTTCCTTAGCCAGTTGATTAGGAAACCTTCAGATCCTTAGCCAGTTGATTAGGAAATCTTCAGTTCCTTAGCCAGTTTGTAGGAAACCTTCAGTTCCTTAGCCAGTTTGTAGGAAACCGTCAGTTCCTTATCCAGTTTATGTTGGCTAATGTTGGTATTTGAAATACCCCTACCCTGTGGCGTAATTACTGTTAATGCGTTATTTTCTAACCAATATTCAAATCTGCGATTTTAGTCTCAGCTGACAGCTTTCAAGCACAGTTCAGCAATGCAACATACTATGGCCTGGCCATTGCCGGCATCAGTTTGGGTGCCGCCATGGGGGCTGCGCTACTGGGCCTGCTGATATTCTGCCTCGTCCGACGACAAAGGAGGAAGTGAGCGATGAAAAAATTGTTTCTAAGCCGAAATTCTTACTGTATACTGAGTAATTTACTGAACAAATTGTCTATGGTATGACCTAGTGTCTATGGTATGACCTAGTGTCTATAGTATGACCTAGTGTATATGGTATGACCTAGTGTCTATGGTATGACCTAGTGTCTATGGTATGACCTAGTGTCTATGGTATGACCTAGTGTCTATGGTATGACCTAGTGTCTATGGTATGAGCTAGTGTCTATTGTATGACCTAGTGTCTATTGTATGATCTAGTGTCTGTGAGACGACCTAGTGCAGGGGTCGGCAAACTTAGGCCCACGGGCCAGATGCGGCCCTCGAAGCTCCTAAAACCCGGCCCGTTGCCCCTACCGACACATACAGTTTCCTCTCTATCCTTCCCCTCTCATATCTCCCGTGTCTCATCTCTCCCGTGTCTCATCTCTCCCGTGTCTCATCTCTCCCGTGTCTCATCTCTCCCGTGTCTCATCTCTCCCATGTCTCATCTCTCCCGGTTCTCATCTCTCCCGTGTCTCATCTCTCCCGTGTCTCATCTCTCCCATGTCTCATCTCTCCCGTGTCTCATCTCTCCCGTGTCTCATCTCTCCCGTGTCTCATCTCTCCCGTGTCTCATCTCTCCCATGTCTCATCTCTCCCGTGTCTCATCTCTCCCGTGTCTCATCTCTCCCATGTCTCATCTCTCCCGGTTCTCATCTCTCCCGTGTCTCATCTCTCCCGTGTCTCATCTCTCCCGTGTCTCATCTCTCCCGTGTCTCATCTCTCCCGTGTCTCATCTCTCCCGTGTCTCATCTCTCCCGTGTCTCATCTCTCCCGTGTCTCATCTCTCCCGTGTCTCATCTCTCCCGTGTCTCATCTCTCCCATGTCTCATCTCTCCCGTGTCTCATATCTCCCGTGTCTCATCTCTCCCATGTCTCATCTCTCCCGTGTCTCATCTCTCCCGTGTCTGTCTCATCTTCTCATAGCTGAACTATCCCCATCTCATATTTCTACTGTCAATACGGCCCACTGTCGTCTTTTAGGTGCTGTATTTGGCCCACTAGCTAATAACTTTGCCAAACCCTGACCTTAGTGTCTCTGGAATGACCTAGTGTCTATTGCATGACCTAGTATCTGTGGTATGACGTAGTGTCTATTGTATGACCTAGTGTCTATTGCATGACCTAGTATCTGTGGTATGACGTAGTGTCTATTGCATGACCTAGTATCTGTGGTATGATCTAGTGTCTATGGTATGACCCACAAAAGCTATATTGATCCTGACCCTAAGGCAAACTTCAGGCAAGAAGTTTACACCGTCGGACACGGAGGCAACGAATTCGACGAATTCTCGAGTAGGCAACGCAGGCGCTGCGTCAAATTTCGGTCCGATGGCTCTGCCGGGCGTCGCGACTCTAACTGGCGGAGTCGGCGCCGGCAGCGGCGGCAGACTAAAAAACGGCATCAGAAATGTCAGCGGCGGCGGAAGCAGTGGCGCAGACAGCGGAGGTCGAAGACAACCTACACTTGCGGCTCAGTGTGGGTTATTAATAGTATTTGAATCATTTTCTTTAAAAATTTCATTTAATTGTGTCTGTTAAGTAAACAGTCCTGTCTAAGAGGTAGAGTCCTATTTAGCAGGTAAATAGTCCTGTTTAACAGGTAATTAGGCCTGTTTAACAGGTAAATAGTCCTGTTTAACAGGTAATTAGTCCTGTTTAACAGGTAATTAGGCCTGTTTAACAGGTAATTAGGCCTGTTTAACAGGTAATTAGGCCTGTTTAACATGTAAATAGTCGTGTTTAACAGGTAAATAGTCCTGTTTAACAGGTAATTAGGCCTGTTTAACAGGTAAATAGTTATCTCTAGCAGGTGAAAAAAGTCTAGTCAAACAAGTAATTTACATTTTTTTCTCGCTAATTATTTTCAGACACAAATCCAGCATTTGCCTCCAGCACGGACAGGGGAATTGTGATGTCAGCGACAAATTTGTACCGCAATTCTAGCCTTTTAAGGCCTGTGCCATACACAGCGTCGTTGGAGTCAAGTGAGTTTATTTCGCTCCATATCTTCGTTTTTATGTACATTTTTGCAATTTGTGGCGAGAAATTACCAATCAGATGTTTTTACAGAGTGGGTCTTTTCCCTCAAAAGTCATCATATGATGTACATGTTTTTAGGGAATTTCAGACGCTTAATGTACATTCGGGGGTTAGAAAACTTGCCGTTAGAATGTGCACCTAGGGTAGAGAAACTTTCAACATAATGCACACAAGGAAACCTCAAATCATGAAATAGATAAGGATCGATCTATGCTAGCATGGCCAAATACGAGTATATACAAGTATAGAGAATCCAAAATGGACAGCGTTTATAATGTTATAAAGAGATGAAACGAGAGACATGAGACACAGGAGAGATGAGACACAGGAGAGATGAGACACGGGAGAGATGAGACACGGGAGAGATGAGACACGGGAGAGATGAGACACGGGACAGATGAGACACGGGAGAGATGAGACACGGGAGAGATTAGACACGGGAGAGATAAGCTAGGGTAGAGATAAGCTAGCGTAGAGATAAGCTAGCGTAGAGATAAGCTAGCGTAGAGATAAACTAGGATAGAGATAAGCAAGGGTAGAGATAAGCTAGGGTAGAGATAAGACACGGTAGAGATGTGACATGAGACACAGGATGAGACATAGGATGAGACACAGGAGAGACGAGACATGAGAGAGATGAGACACGGAGAGAGATGAGACACGGGAGAGATAATCTAGGGTAGAGATAAGCTAGGGTAGAGATAAGCTAGGGTAGAGATAAGCTAGGGTAGAGTTAAGCTAGGGTAGAGTTAAGCTAGGGTAGAGTTAAGCTATGGTAGAGTTAAGCTAGGGTAGGGATAATCTAGGGTAGAGATAAGCTAGGGTAGATATAAGCTAGGATAGAGATAAGCTAGGGTAGAGATAAGCTAGGGTAGAGATAAGCTGAGAGATAAGACACGGTAGAGATGTGACACGGGAAGGTGAGACAAGAGACACGGTAGAAGCAGGTGGTTGAAACCAGTGGGTGGCATTTTAGAGTTACTTTCATCTCAGAAGGCGCCATCAAACATGGAACATCGGCATCGCCTTTTATTTATGTAACTAACTACGAGTATATTGCCCTTTATTGTCAGACATATCCCGTGGCAGCGGTGGAGCCATTTCATCAGTCCCAGTCATCCAGCACCAGGCGGTGCGCACATCGCCAGCCTCCACCCTGGATCCGCGCACCTTCCTCAGCCAGGACGGCCTCAATGGCCAGCGGGCGCGCCTCGCAGCACTTCCGACCGGCCCATCCGACCAGTCCAAGCGGCTGTCCTACGCCGAGCCGCAGCGACCCGCGTCCCAGAAACGGCTGTCCTACGCTGAGCAGAGAGCTCAAACCGGCAGCAATGTTGAGCTGGTCAGCGGACAAATTTTCGCGTCCTCGTCGACTCACCTGTCGGCCGGCTACGGACAGGGCCGCTCCCTGCCGAGGGTCCTGCCAACTCAGCCGGAGGAAGACGTCGGCGTCAGGAAGAAGCCGCCTGCGCCGAAGCCGCCTTCAACGCAGCCACTTGAAGAGGGTCCCAGCTTTCCTAAGACTGCTACGAGATCGATGTCTTTTGCGAAGCAGCAGCAGCAGCAGCAGCAGCAGCAGACGGCCTTGGATGAACAAGACCAGGCCGTGGTACCGCGGCATCATCAGAGCCTGCACCGAATTCATCTGGGCGGTGGAGAGGATGGCCGCAGTGTGACTAGCACAGTGCTCAAACAGGAGGGTGAGTAGCTGCTCACATCGATCATGTTTCCTTCAAAACATTTATCATAAACTACGAATAATTTCAGTATATCAGTTTCTCTGAGTTGGAAGTTTTCATTTCAGTGAAGAATCTTTCGGATAGACTGGCAGAAAATGTATCGATGCACGAAAAGTTAAAAATTAATAGTTATTTTTTAGTTTTTAGGTTGCTATCTACGTTATTTAAATGAAAAATTAACGAAAAAAATATCCTGCTTAAAAAATGAACCATTGTCTCTTCACTTAATTTAATAATAATATATGAAAAATAATAATTGCAAGACAGCTCCGAGCAATGGCACTTCTGCGAATTGCGCTGACTCCTGAGCACACACGCACACAGATACCGTTCGCAGGAACATGCTCACACAGGTGTGTACGTCTGCCCTGACTTTCCCATCGTCGGGCAGTGTACACTTCACTGTGCCTTGGAGGTTGGCCTTTAAGGGCGCCAATTGCACGACAAGCCCCCAAGCCTTTTCTCTGCGGCTGCGCCTTAAATAAATGTGGCCTCGCCGCGGAATCGAGCTCAGGGACCTCGAGAGGCAAACGTGTTAACCGCTCTGCCACTCACCCCCACTCTAATGAGTTTATATTCGATAAAAATACAATGCACTGATTCAATAGCAGACCTAATTTCTTGGTCTAATTGTGATTTTTTTGTTAACTGGAGCCGTTTCAAGAAAAAAATTTAACTTTTTTAAAAGATGAACCATTTTGAAGCGTACATATTTTTGTATAATAAAATGCACCATTTAGAAAAATGATTTTTTAATATTCATTTTTTAAACGAAATATTTACTTATATAGTAATTATCTTTTAAACTAATTCAAACAAAAAAACTAAATATACTTTAATCTCTAACTCTTCGCACAAAATTGCAGCTATACAAGCGTTTGAATTTCTGGAGAACTACGACTGAGAACTACTCAAACACCTTACTACGCATACTTAAAGACGTTTTTACACTACTCATTCATTTTGACTTCCATTTTTAACTGAATATTAACAAATTATACATGATTATTGTGTTGAAAATCGCTGGTCAAATTCTATTTGCTCATTTTGCTCATTAAAATCGAATCTATTCTACGATTTGTTATTTAAATTTTCTAATTGAACCTAGAACCATCACAGTAACGTACAGACCTACTATTGTTGGAGTTTAGTATTAATTCTTGTTTAGAAACGTATTATTTTTTATTTAAACGTATGTATAAAAAGACGCGATCGGTAAGTCCCGCCTACTAATTAATTATTAAGCTAATTAAGCTTAATAAGAAATTTTAAGGAGTTTTTTATCATTTCTTTTTGCATTCCTAATTCAATTCGGATTCGCGTGTATTTAATACCGAATAAATACAGAGCACAGTTTTACTACTATACTACTACTTAGAATGGGTTAGTAGCACAATATAAATCTAGTACACTGTTTCAAGAATTTCTATTTAAAAAAAGTTTCTATCCATTAAACTCGCGACTCGACGACCAAACATTGTGCAGTAAACAGATGGTTAGATTAACTTTAAGCTGTGTTGTTAAACTATAACTTTAAGCAAGTACGGTTGTAAGGTAGAAGTATTTTGAAAATGAGTTAAATTCACCCTTTAATAAGCATGACGGAAATTTAAATGTTTCCATTTTAGCTACTCAGTACCAATAGGTGATTTGTAGAATGCGAGTTATAGTTACAAAAAAAGAAAAAATCCTCAGCAAATCGTGTAGTTCCTGGCCACTTTTGGAGGGGGTAGGTGTCATAGGGGTCTCTCCCATTGGCTGGCGCCACCCTAGCCTTCTACCCCTTCTCTCTTAGCCTTCGACCCCCTGAGGCACACTCAATCGACATATTTAGACGCGTAATGGCGTTTCAAAGCTTAATAGTGAAATTTCATCCAATGAGAAAACTAACTCAAAACTGCATTTCACTCATGAAGGTAAAAAATTGCAAAGCAATAAGTCTGTTTTGCGATACCATTAGCTTATTCAAATAAATGCAAGTTGAAAATATGACACCTGCATTGTGAATGCAATTCTTGATATTCTTGAATGCAATTCTACAGACCTGTCAGGACAGATGTTTGCCAGGTGTGATTGACTGGCAAATAAAAGCAGAATGTAAAGGCAACATCGTTTTTGCCGCACGACGTTAATGTGAATCGACGGTAATGCTTTCTAACCAGATTTTCACTATAAATGCCCGAAAAAGTCTGCAGTTTCTGTCACCGTGCCGAAAAAAATTTACTAACTGAAATTTATCGCTTTGCACAGCTTTGTAACACACGGCAGTGAAGCTATTTCGATTATAGTCTGCTTGATTTTAGCAGTGTTGCAAGGTAGGCTCAATATAAATTAGTCAATGAGCACTGGCAGATCACTTGGTGGCAGTTGATACGTAGCCTGCCGCTCTGCCACTCACAGTCAGGAGTAAGATAGTTTTGAATGTTCTCAAAATACTCACCTGCTTCAGTGCCGCAGTCAGTGGCCTCGCTGTCCATCGATCGCCGCTTCGAGTGGTCGCCGGCGCCTCTGCTTCTGCACTCGTCGGTGTGCAGCGAGGTCGCCTCCGTGTCAGGGAGCTCATCCTTGCAGGAATGCTCCCTGCTCTGCCTGCTCCGTGACTGCGCAGCGTTCAGTTGGAATTTGATGAGCGGCCTGTGCCAAGCCGTCAGGATGCTGGACGCATCGAATGTCCCGGGGCCCACGGAGTGTCACGTGAGGAGACTGGTGGGTGCCGAGGCCGGTGCGGCAGTCTGGCTGGCGGAGAGATTCAGCGAGCTGCTCAAAGCCAGGCAGTTCGGCTACCTTCGCTACGTCAGTGAGTCGTGTAACTCTGCTCACTTTCCTGAGCTCTCCCAACCTTCCGTCTGCCCATCTCACTCAAAGATACGTCCGTGAGTCTTGTGACTCTGCTCACTTTCCTGAGCTCTTCCTACCTGTCCCTGCCTGCCCATCACACTCAAAGATACGTCGACCGGAAAGCTGGGTGTCACTCAGTCGGTGCTGATCAACATGACCGGCTGCTACCGCATCGAGGTCTCCGGTGCCAAGGGCGGCGACAACATTTTTAACAATAATTTCGGAGGCAGAGGAGCTCTGGTTGCTGGCAGGTTCAACCTGACAGCCGGTCTCCAGCTGACCATTGTGGTCGGTCAGGCAGGCTCCGCTAGCAGCAGCGACAAGGCCGGAGCTGGCGGCGGCGGAGGCAGCTTCGTGTACGGAGCAGCTGGCAGCGGGCTGCTGATGGCGGCTGGCGGTGGCGGAGGAGCTTCATGGTGTGACAATGGTACAGTGCGCATGTTGCTACTCATCATTTTTGACTTGGAATTTTGCAAAAAATTTTCCCGACCAAAAACAGGCGTTCCAGGGCTTCGCAGTCTGAATGGCAGCGACAGTAGAACCTGTGGTTTTTTAGCAAATTTCGGTTTCGGCGGCTCCAACGGACAACCCGGCTTCAACAATCCCAATGACACACCCGCCACTATGAACCATGGCGGCTGTGGAGCCGGCTGGCTCGGCAAGGCCGTCAACCCGAGGCGAAGCAGCACCGATGGGGAGCGAGGCGGCAGTCTGGCCGACGGTTGGTTCGGTGGCAGCGCCGGTGACGGCAACACCGGAGACGGCGGCTTCGGCGGTGGCGGAGGAGGCGGTAATAAAACTGTTGACAGGGCAGGAGCCGCCGGCGCTGGTGGAGGCTTCAGCGGCGGCGGGGCTGGCCTGCTTGGCAGCCACGCCGGCGGTGGAGGCGGCTCCTTCTGTGGCGGCTTCGGCTGCGAGGCCACAGATGGCGGCAACTCGAAGAGCGATCAGGGCAGCGTTGTGCTGCAGTTGCTCGACCTGTATCCTCTCAGCTGCGAGTGATCGAGTTGCCAAGAAATAGAGCCTTGTTTTTCACAATGACCGCTGAGCAATGAAGCATCGATGATATCTTACTTGTGGAGGTTGTCGAACGCACGATCAACGTACTTGAGCAGTCAGAACCAGCGTCTTGTTAATTGAAGTTAAGATTTTTATCTCACGCTACAATTTTTTAAGAGGTTATAAAATTGAAAAATAAATTTAACACTCGATCAAAGCCTTTGTTTAGAACGCATTCCAAAATTCAATGATGGCGACAATCAGGTCAACTGGCGCGTGCGCGCCCTTTCAATGTTTCAACGAAGAGCCGAAATAGCATTAGCATTATCAGCGTACCACTGAGACACATGATTCTGAGTTTTTCTGAGCTCTGGATGGTTAAAGCAGAAGTTAGGAACATTAAATCGTGTCATACGCATAGAATCAAGCCCGTACAGTTGCTCTTAGTTGACATTGGTAACCACTGAAAAACGCAATATCCAATTGCTCTGTAATTTTCGTCTTGAAAAAAAACTCAAGAAACGAAATGCATGAAACTATTTACATAGGCTGGGACCAGCTTTTCTTTATTATATTCTGTTCTGCCTTTTGGGATGCAAGGTAAAGCTGTATGCGTCCTGTCTTAATTCAACATAAAAGGTAGGTGCTTGTTACTAAAAAAATTTACTATTTCTGCTGAATTTTTTCGAGGCAATTCTATTTGCAGCTGTGATGTGCCATTTACATAAAATATAAATAATAGCAGGTCTCCTAGTCATCAGTTTAAGTTGATAATTGATTACCTGAATGACAAAAGAATTATCCCGCCAATCGTGACGCTTTTGTAACGAGTTATCGTGTTGTCATACACCATGTCTTGCATTGACGACACATAGGGACACACTGCCAAGCCAAAGCATTCGAAAAGTTCAATTGAAATTGAATAATTTACAAATTAAATGCAGAACTTGCTAGACTTACAGTCATACTTTGAAGAATGAAAACTAGGAATTAATGTTTAATATTCGCAAGGACAACTTAGTAACTCAGGACCGGAAACGAGCCAATTCATGGCGAAACAATTATGAGGCTCGTTTAAAGGCATTGTTCTATGGCCCATCTATATGCGGTTATGCGCATGCTTTCAGTTGCCAATCTATTATACTCGTATCATATTTGACTTTTTAATAGGCAGTCAGATGCCGCGGGTGCAGGGTCGGTTTTCTTAAATGTTGAATAGTTTTATTACATAAAGTAGACGTCGTAAAAATACACAATGGGAACGCTGTGCAGCAGCACATGAATAAGGAAACTCGAGAAAAATTTACGATTCTTTCTTCATCTGAACTGCAAACAGAGAGGAAAATAACAGTCACGGAACGGGACAAGAGCTGTCTATGATAAATAGTAAAGTGTTTGCTCCAGGTTCGCTCACTGTCCTCTCAGCTTCAGTAGTTTTCTATCGTGCACTTTATCAGGCGAAGGAGCGCTCTTTGTTCCTCGTTGAACATAACCCTTGAAGAAACAGTTGGTGAGGCGCACGCAGCATCCCAGAACATCTGCTTCAGGGAAGTAAAACTCGCCTTTCATTTCTTCCGTTTTTTTTCATTGGTGCATCTTGAGGCCAGTGCTTAGCACACACGCCCATGTAGTCTGTCACGGTCTAAACAACAACAAAATTGTTAATGAATTCATGTGGCCAGGCTAAATCTGATTCGCAAAGCACATTTGAAGAAAGTCTTACCATCAGTTGATTAGGCAGAGACAGTCGCCAAGCCTCTCGTTCAGTTGCATGTTTAGGAAACGAAAATACTGTAACATTCCGATCACGGTTACTACTGTAGTTTGCTCAACAAAAAATGACGCTGCATTTTCTCGGCATGAAATTTAGTTTCAGCAAGAATAAAAGTTCTCTCTCTCAATTGCAAGTGCATGCGAAGAACTCAATTTTCAGCTCAGATTTCTTCGCTTTCGTAGCTTTGGATGGGCCATAGAACAATGCTTTTAAACGAGCCTCATAATTTTTTCGCCATGAATTTGCTCGTTTCCGGTCCTGAGTTATTCAGTTGTCCTTGAAATATTCATTAGCTCAATTTAGTAGCACGGTATTTTTGAACTGGTGCAAGAAATAATTTTCACAAGTGCATATTAGCAAAGATATTGTAATTTCTTTACTAATTAGACTCTTGTTTTGAAATTGATAGTACGAGTGTTTCATTTTATAGACAAAAGCTGTTTTTTATCTTGCTGCAATTGATTTACTTTAAATCTATGTTTTTAGATACATTTACAAATTCGTCGCGTGCTTAGATTGGCTAAAATTATCAGTACATTCACGTGACATAATAATCCCCATTATATTTCAAGAGATGATGTTTCCTATTTTATATAATTGTTTGCGAAAATTCTTGGCGTTGAAGCGGGCATGATGAGTGTTTTACTTCATTTTGTAGTTATAAAATATACATATTTTTTTAGCTAGCTCACGCAAGTCGCCATGACAATGATAACTGATCCTATGTAATGTCAATATAATTATTTCACAGAATAATCATAGTAGTGGGCAAGAGCAAGGGCTACTGTTTGCAGTCTTAAAAAACTAAAAAAAGAAAACATTAATATCTATTGCTTACATAGGCTGATTTAGCTTTTTGCAGGTCCAACTGTCAAAGCCAAGCATTAACTAGCCTAGCATAGCTATAGGCCTAGCAGACCTTGTCCCTTACTGAGTTTTGTTGATTAGCCTTTTTAGTGCAACTTTATCATTGTAATTGGTAAATTAATTTTACACTTGCAAAAATGTAGTCCTTTTGTTATTTAATAATAATGAATAGGGCCTAATTAACTAAAATAACATTATTTTAGTAACAGTAATTAGGGCCTTGGTGAAATGAGAATAATAGCTATTTAAGGTAGATTATGCTTTTCTGCTTTTTTAGTTTATGTCTATAAAATATTTTTTATGAAAGTTTTTAATGAAAAATTATAGGTAAATGTGTCTACTCTACACAATCACTTTAAAAGTAATAGTTGTTGATTTTTATGGGGTTTTATATTTGATAGTTAAGTTGGCTGTTTGTTTTTAACTCTCTGATATTGACTTTATTGGCATAACTTGGCAAATAAAAAAGTTACTCATATTTAATAAAATGATTGGTTAAAGTCTGCAATTTGAGTCTAGACTCTAGATGAGTGAACAAACTGCCTTATGAGGGCAAAATCAAGGACTAGGCCCTACTAAACAACACAGGATGTTGCAATTGCGTTTTGTGCAAATTTTTCAGATGGCTGGCTAAATGATGCTAAAAGTCTATGGTAAATGCTTTATTATATAATTTATGCACATAGCTCAAAAGGAACACATAGTTTAGCCTATTATTTAGTTGTCATAGTTTGCTTTTCTATCTCAGTTCGTTATCAGTTTTTAGTCCTGCAGAAGACAGATGCTAGCGTGATTTATCTGACTTTGGTTTTTGCATCATGTCAAGAAAGTGCTGTGTGAAAGGCTGCAAGAGCAACTATAATAGTGGAGAAAGATGTACTGTCTATAGTTTCCCGCAGGACAGATGAGAAATGAGCATTTGGATGATGGCTTCCAACATACTCATTGGTAAGCATCAAAATGTTGTTGCAGGTGGAGATTAACGATCCCACTGCTGCCACCAAAGTTGTTGTAGGGCTATTTTATAATATTTAAGATTCCACTGAATGTCACCAAAGTTGTTGCAGGTGGAAATTAATGATCCAACTGCTGTTACCAAAGTTGTACTTATAATTATTTAATATGCCACCAAAGTTGTTATAGGCTTCTTTTCTTACACACTTTATTCAAGTACTCTCTTTATGTTAATCTTATAAATGTTTTTACTTTATTCGCTTTATGCACTTTCTTATTTCAATTCAAATTGGTAGCGTTTATGTATTCAAATATGGTAGCGTTATACTTTCAGTATGGCTGGTATCTCTTCCTCTATATTCCCTTCTACTTATAACTTTACTGTATTATTTCTATAAGTACTTTGTATCAATCTTTATCCGTCTTTATCAGCCTTTATCCGTCTTTATCAGTCTTTAACCGTCTTTATCAGTCTTTATCTGTCTTTATCAGTCTTTATCACTCTTCAATTATTATTCAGTTAACCTTCAATTTAATCTTCAGTCCGTCTTCTGAGCTTTACCAGTGGATCTAGATTTACAGCTTTTTCTTCACTCTATTTACTTCTTTTTCGCAATTCTCTTTCTCAAATAACTTTAACACAAACACTTCAAGATTCAAGCTTTTCTTTACTTTGAACTCTTTTCCCAATCAAGGTGGTACGAGTTAGTTTTTCGCTTTTGTCTGCTCATGTGTTTATAGTAAAACTTCTCCCCCTCCTCAACTCTGTGACTTCATTAAAACATTTTATTTTTGGTGCCTTTA
Organism: Macrostomum hystrix; assembly: GCA_950097015.1. Classification (NCBI taxonomy): domain Eukaryota; kingdom Metazoa; phylum Platyhelminthes; family Macrostomidae; genus Macrostomum; species Macrostomum hystrix. The sequence goes on from CATNEN010000001.1 coordinate 6,778,727, forward strand.
AACAAATTGGTGCATTTAAACAAATTTGGTGCATTTAAACAAACAAAATACTAATTTCGCGGGAAAATATTTCTAGGAATAAAACGAGGCCTATCTCAATGTTAACTATTTAAACATAATGTGTAAATGGAATGTTTTATAAGTCAACTTTTTATTTTTTTTAATTGACAGTTGTGTTAATTGTATACAGAAAGCAACAAAGTACATGGGTGTATCTAAAAAGCACTAAAATGCATGGAAGCTCAAGGTGAAGAATCACACACATCCGATTGATCCACCATCTAGTATCATCCATCAGAGTCGATTTCTTCTTTGTACAAGAACGACAAGTTCAGCAGTCCATGTGTGTGCAGAATGATTTTTCAGTTTCTGCATACACATGCAACATGCCTATCATCTACTTGGTTTCCAGCACAAATTGGAAATATTTAGCCAACTAGAAGCGATTGTCAATTGAGTCAAATTTGCAGAGCCTACTTCTTCTATCAAAGCATTGTCTCACATAGGTGCTCTGCAGTCTCTCAGCCAAGACTCAAGATATTCACCAAGAATTCATTGCTAGGCAAGTTGAGCTATGTTTTACGTCGTCTGCCAACACAAGATATGAATCTAAAGACATTCTAATGTCTGCAAGTTTGTACTTTTCAAGCCGTCAGAGCTACTGTGTCTGCAGAAAAACCTTCACCTACCACATCCTGCGACATTGAGAAGACATCTTGGAGGTCTTGGCACAGTGGGGTCAGACAGTGATTGTAAAGACTATTGAGGCTAAATTTCAGCACTATACACAAAACCAGCAATACTGTTTAATCATTTTGACGAGGTTTATGTCAAACCATCTCTAAACCTCTGAGTTTGTCATGTCATTGGCTCTACAGAGGATGCCCCTGACCAGCAAGCACAAACTGTTCTGCCTATAATGGTGAAGCCATTCATGGGTGCATCTGCATTTGTTGCCCAGTTGGTACCAATCTTCAGTCTGCAGGCAGAATTTTAGCATAATCAAGTGGTTCACCTCATTGGAATCATTAAGCAATTTGGAACACCTTTAATACCTGTAACACACCATATTGTAATCTGTACGATGGATACTGCACTGAATTTGTAAATATATATTTGTTTAAATATACATTTTTGACTCCTTAAATAGCCTAAAAATTTGTCTGAAAGTTCCTTTTGAGCTACGTCAAATATTATATAATATAGCATATGCCATAGACTTTTAGCATCATTTAGCCAGCTTTCTGAAAAAAATGCACAAAACATGATTGCAACATCCTGTGTTGTTTAGTAGTCCTTGGGCAAAATTTTGTGATTTTATAGGCCTAGGGCCTATTTATTGTTGTAGTGTATATGTAATTGACAATCATTTAAACAAATGAGTTAAACGTAAATCAAGTATAAGTATAGTACATCCCATAAAATGTTATTTAACTAATTAAAATCAAATTCTAATTCTAATCAAATATCAATTGGGAAATATAGGCAAAATATAAAAAGAAAAAATTATGTGCAGAAGCTATACATTAAAATCTAAGTACTGAAGAATATTACAAGTATTTAAAGTGAACACAAAATGTTTTAACCAACAATGGCTTATTAGCTTTGATAATTTATTAAATAAGTTTCTCACTTCGTTACCTGCATTACCTGCAAAAATATATTGGAGCTAAAATATGTCTGCATCAAATGTCTTTGTGTATATTAGTGTACATATTTCAGCACATCTAAACATAGTTTACTTTGTCTAGCAGCACAGAACTCTATATTAGCAAATGTTCTGTAGAAACTTGCAGTTCATTTATATACAAGAGTGTGTATATTGGTGTGACATGGTGTCCTAATTAAGTAATTTTTTACACAGGCCAATAAAAGTCTTCAAATGTATTATTTTGTAAGGCTGGTACACCATATGCACATAGAGACCAATTCATTGTGTATATATTAGTGGCTGCATGTGATTTCTTCCTATAACAAAATCGTATATATTTCAGCTTTTGTTCATGCTAGAAGTTGTACAAGCCGCCATAAAATAAAAGCAAACAACAATCATAAAAGTTTATCAGAGCTTTAAAAAACAATGAGCTCTGGCAAGAGTGGTGCCGGCAGCAACTCAGCCAAGGATGCACTAGCTGCCAGACTTGCACAGTTGGAGCGAGAGCTGTATAAAAAGCGTCGAATGTTGCAGAAGAGCGAAGGAATGTCAGCCGCTGCTGCTTCAGCATTGCCGATAATTAGTGCCGTAACTTCTACTTCAGCCGAAGCAGCTTCACCAACAATTAATAGAGTGGCAAAACATGAAAGGGATGCAATAAAGCGAGAACAGAATCCTCAGCCTCTTCATCGAAGTCTTAATCCCGTCAGCGCCATCGATGAAGACGATTTCATAATTGTAGCTCACGGTGGCTTTGTTGACAATAGCGCCAGCAACTATAATCTATTCGGCGTTCAAGACCAGGACGATGACAATGATGTGATCATGCATGACAACAATCATCCGACAATACCTGTCCACTTCAGTGGCGATGCTACAGTTCCCATTGCGCAATATCCGCCATCTTCTTGCGCTTTCAATCGCGGCTCCTCTTTCCGCCATCTTGGCAATCCTCTTTCCGACCTCGAAGCGGAATTCTCCTGCTTTGCCTGTTGCGAACTGCGCTCCCACAGCCTATCCGTTGCTTGTCAGGGCATCGAAAGTAATAACGGTCTTCATAGCCGGGTGATGTGCGCCACAGCTAGCGAAAGATTTGGCAGTATATTAGTGCTAGATATTGAACCAGACTGTGTTGCCATTCTTAGAGCTGGCCGAAGAGTTCAAAAACTTCAACTCGGTCGCTGCGTTGTCGCCAAGCGTTGTAGAACGGTTGCTGGGCGAATTTTATTAGCAGTGGCCTATTCGCAGGCGATCGCGCTAATGATAGCCGAGCTTGATGTCAGTGACAATTTGGATGACATTGGGCCGCAGTGGCAGCTCGCAGGTAGGATTTATTTGTGTACGATTGTAAAATATAGGGATTATGGATGTTGGGATTGTGAGCTATTGTTATTCAAAGTGTGGGGATTGTGAAATGTTAGGGATTCTAAAGTGTGGGGATTGTGAAATGTCGGGAATTCTAAAGTGTGGGGATTGTGAAATGTCAGGAATTCTAAAGTATGGGGATTGTGAAATGTCAGGAATTCTAAAGTGTGGGGATTGTGAAATGTCAGGAATTCTAAAGTGTGGGGATTGTGAAATGTCAGGAATTCTAAAGTATGGGGATTGTGAAATGTCAGGAATTCTAAAGTGTGGGGATTGTGAAATGTTAGGGATTCTAAAGTGTGGGGATTGTGAAATGTCAGGAATTCTAAAGTGTGGGGATTGTGAAATGTTAGGAATTCTAAAGTGTGGGGATTGTGAAATGTCAGGAATTCTAAAGTGTAGGGATTGTGAAATGTTAGGGATTCTAAAGTGTGGGGATTGTGAAATGTCAGGAATTCTAAAGTGTGGGGATTGTGAAATGTCAGGAATTCTAAAGTGTGGGGATTGTGAAATGTCAGGAATTCTAAAGTGTGGGGATTGTGAAATGTTAGGGATGTGGGGATTGTGAAATGTCAGGAATTCTAAAGTGTGGGGATTGTGAAATGTTAGGGATTCTAAAGTGTGGGGATTGTGAAATGTCAGGAATTCTAAAGTGTGGGGATTGTGAAATGTTAGGGATTCTAAAGTGTGGGGATTGTGAAATGTCAGGAATTCTAAAGTGTGGGGATTGTGAAATGTTAGGGATTCTAAAGTGTGGGGATTGTGAAATGTCAGGAATTCTAAAGTGTGGGGATTGTGAAATGTTAGGGATTCTAAAGTGTGGGGATTGTGAAATGTTAGGGATTCTAAAGTGTGGGGATTGTGAAATGTTAGGGATTCTAAAGTGTGGGGATTGTGAAATGTTAGGAATTCTAAAGTGTGGGGATTGTGAAATATTAAGGATTCTAAAGTGTGGGGATTGTGAAATGTTAGGGATTCTAAAGTGTGGGGATTGTGAAATGTCAGGAATTCTAAAGTGTGGGGATTGTGAAATGTCAGGAATTCTAAAGTGTGGGGATTGTGAAATGTCAGGAATTCTAAAGTGTGGGGATTGTGAAATGTCAGGAATTCTAAAGTGTGGGGATTGTGAAATGTCAGGAATTCTAAAGTGTGGGGATTGTGAAATGTTAGGAATTCTAAAGTGTGGGGATTGTGAAATGTCAGGAATTCTAAAGTGTGGGGATTGTGAAATGTCAGGAATTCTAAAGTGTGGGGATTGTGAAATGTTAGGAATTCTAAAGTGTAGGGATTGTAAAATATTGGGATTCTAAAGTGTGGGGCTTGTAAGTCGCATTGTTGTGTGGTTAATAGAATGCGAGTGATGCAAATTTTCTCTAAAAAATATTAAATAATATTCACCCAATTAGGCGGTCTACCATGGCTAGGTTCTGAGGTGGACCTGATTCCGATCGCCAGCAACCCAGTCTCAGGCTCAGCCAGTAATATCGGCTGGCTTGTTAGCAAACAAGAGGCCCTGCTTCTAAACAATAACTATAGTCCAATTAAACGACTAAAGTTGATTTGTTCCAACTATGTAAAACCAGGCGCAGTATTAGCTAACGATGATGAGAAGCAGCAGCAGCATCATGACGGTATTGGGGGCGTTAAAATAGTCGGCTTGGAAGACAGCATAGCTTGGCTGTGCTGTCAGTGCTGTCGCATTCACTGCTGCCTGTCTACAGACTCAGCAGTGTCAGCACAGTCGGTTGGTGACAATACCCTGGACCTAGTTCTAGCTACAGACGATGATACTGACAGTAATGACCCGCCTAATGGATGCTTACTACATTGCGAGTATCGACAAGCCGATGAATTGTTTCTTTGCCACATTTTGTCTGCCGATAGTAGAGAAATTATGTTACTAATCGCTTCTAGTACCGGTAGGTCTCGTCTGATTGGCCGGCTAAATTTGCCTAACAATGGTCATTGGCGCGATATTGTCTGCCTAAGGCCTGGTCGACTTCTGGCCATAGACGACCGGTTTAAAGAGAGGGCAGTTGAAGCTGCATCTAGCCAGCCTGTTAACTGTAGTCTTCATCGATTAGATTATAGTTTCATTGGAGCTGGCACATGTACATCTGTTTGCCTCTCAAATAGTCCAGGCTGGCGTTTGGCTGCGCCGACTCGATTGCTAACCAACCGTTGCCCGTTTCAGCTCTGCTTGCTGCCAGGTTCTGCTGCGCACGGCAACGGACTCTGTCTGGTTATTGAGTAATTGTCTGGCTTATCATCAGGGCTTTAATTAAGTATTTGAAAAACTGCTTCTCTTTACATATAGCAAGTTAAGCTGGAAATAGTTTGATTTTAAAGCATGCCAGATATCATTTTGTTACAAATCTTCATGTTTTAGTACTGTATTACTTGATGTGTTACACGCTGCTCAAACATTTTGCATTTCCTTGCTGATTGTTTCATTGCATTTTTGCTTTCCGTCTGGGCTCTCGATGTTTAAGCTTTAATGATGTTGCTCAGGTAAATGCAATCTGTTTAATTTTAAAATTAAAACTTTCCTACTATGTTATAAAAATACATAGAGTTAAATATGTTATAACTGTGGTTACACTCATTATATAATATTTTATTTTCGAAATGTATTTTTCATTTTTTGCAATTATTTAACTAGCTAAAGCAAGTTTTAGGCCTATTCGTTCGAGTTCGCAAAATGTTCATAAAACTGGCTCATTATTCACTATTCATTGCATTATTCACTCGTTATCGATCAGAGTATCGATTCACTCGAAATCGATCAGAGTATATGATAAAAGTGTAATCAGTGAATCACCAATAAGAAGCTTCATTTGTACTATTTACTAATTTACAATATCAACTTGTTCACTTAACATATTGTCAAATTGGAAAGTAAATGATTTGAAAGGAACTATTTAATGTCTTTTTTCGCGGTAAAGACTTACATAGACGACGTAGCCGTAAAACTATAATAAGTAGAAGTGGAAGGCAATTAAATGTTGCCTTACGTAGCTCAATAGAAAAAAAATGCGAACACGAGACAACTTATTCATAATACGCTAATCTGCTCCGGAATAAATAAAATGAAATTTTGCATTATCGTGACAAATATAACAAATAATAAATCACAATGTTTTTTAAAAGCTTGAAAAATGCAGCCTACAAATTTTTTTTATTAATTGTTGTTTATACAGCAGCATGACAACATATGGCTTATATTTGCAATTTTCTAAATGCTTCATTGGATTAACCGCGGTCTCACCGTGGTCGACGCATGGCAATTCCATGGATATGCCGATTCGAAGCATCGCAAGCGTCACTGTATAGTATTGACATTTTACATATATATATTCTAAATCAATCGATTAAAAGGATACGAAAAGTGGGAATGTTACTAGATTTTATTTTCCTTCAATCGTTGTGGACTGTTTTGAATCACAATTCTGTAGTTTTGAAAACAACATCATGTCACTGACTATACTAATATTAAAGACAAAGTTATTTCATAAGATGCTATATATCCTCACCAAAATATTCTAGTGTTCGTCTGCCTATAATTCCTTATTTATTTTTCAAGTCTGCACAATATTTAAGAAACTTATTATTTGGGTGTGGTGCTAAAATTGCCTTTTAATAACTTTATAAAACTTTTCAGTACTGGATAATGACTACCTTAACATTTTTTACAATAGCTTAAGAATAATTTTAAACAGCTGTGTTAGAATTAAATTGTTGTTCTTTCACAACCATTCCATGTTTCTTTTATCAAGCCAGACAAAAAGTAGAAAAGAAAGCAGCACATCTGAGATGCAAGCAAGACAATCTGAGACTCCACTTGATGTTCAATATTTATTACTAGCTATTGCTAACATGTATTTTAATTAGCCCTTCTAGTACCATTGCCATAATAATAAGTGACATAATAAAGTTTTAAATGTTCAATGAAAGCCATAGTATTTTAAGTGCAAACATTTGTTTTTGCTCAATATAATTAAAAGTAAACTGAAATAAATAATTTCTGGAGTGATTACCACTTTAAATGCAAAAAACTTTTATATAATTTTTATATGATTTATATATATTTTTATATGATTCTTATATGATTTTATATAATTTTTATATGATTTTTATATGATTTTTATATTATTTTATATTATATTAGTTTAAAAATGTTGTGTTCTTATTTCATAAAACTTATCCACTCACATTTCAGTGCAACTTAAACTTAAGCTAAGTTTATATTGCTTGTGCAACAATGCAACTTGCAAATGACAAATTTTAACAAAGAATTCAAATAAGCAAATTCAGCTATGATGTTTGTTGACAGAATAGTAATTATCTTTCAAAATGTTTGCTAAATACTACTTACCGGTGAATACTACTACGTCAAGTAGTAAGCATGGCAGGCGTCACAATGGTAAATGTAAACAGTGGCGCAACAGCGAACCTGTCAAACGGGCCGATAGACTTTCTGACAGAGTTTCGTTCAACCAATCCCGAAGGAACGAGCGAAGATTTTGTTATATTCCTGCGCAAAAGAATAGGCAAACAGAATCTAACGCTGTGCTTCACTGCCGATGGCTGGAAGCGACTATTGCAGCTGGAATCCTCGCCTCTGCTAGATCTGTTTGCCAGACTCTACCCAGATTTCAGAGACTACAAACTGGACATGCTTATGGAGCATTGGCATCGGATAAACCTCCTAGCTGGTACGGATTGGCATTCAACAATAGTTGCACAGTTTGTAGATAATCTCAACACTTATTTCATGAGACACCCGGATCATAAATGCGTCCAACCAATCAAAGAGAGCGATGTGCACTTTCTATACAGGCGATTCGGAATAGTGCCTAGTAGAATAAACTTTCACCAGACCGCTAAACTCATGATTACCTGCATTGAATGGGTCAGCTTAACATTTAACTGTCTATTTGAACGTTTTGCGTCGCCAGGCTCGATACTACAGTTCAGAACTTGTCGATTGTGCTTTATCAATTCGCCAGTGTTTTTAGCTGAGCTACACACAGTTTGCCCGCTAACCGAAAAGAGAATGCTGCCCCATCAGATACTGGTGTGTGATTCCTGCTCACATTTCATTAGGCACACCCTGCTTTGCTGTCCCTGTTGCTATAGAAAGATTGTTAAAGTGAAGCAGCAAAATGCCTGACTTGACTTGGCGGGCACTTTTTTAGTATACAATTTTATTTGTTAGTCTTTTTAAAATAAAAAATAGGCACTTTCTAATTGTCATCCTCTTTGAAATTTTCACTTAACTTATCGACGGGGTGCACCAGTGGCGTATCTAGGGGGGGGGATACGGGGATATATCCCCCCATTTCGCCGAACGAAGAGTGTCACCAACCCACGAAAAGTCGAAGACGAACGTTATGGCGGAATGTCATAGTCGTAATGTCGTTATTCGGCACAATGATGTTCTGAATCTGAATCTGAACTATCTCTGTCTCGTCTCGTCTGCGTCTCGCCGTCTCGTCTCTCGCCTGGACTCTGACGTGAGTCATGACGGTGACGTCTCTGATGACTCTGACTCTGACTCTCTGACTCTCGAAACTCAGGATAACAAAGTAATTAAAAAGGTAGCGAAATGGTTGTCTGCAAATGGACTTCAAAAAATTATTTCCGTTTTTTAGCAGCAGCAGCATGCGACTCATTTTCTCTGATAGTTAAAACAGCAAATTTATCCCCCCCATTTTAAAATCCTAGATACGCCACTGGGGTGCACAGTTGGCTGTACTCTCGGAAATTTTTAATAGCAAAAGTTTTCGTTTTCGTCTTTGTGTTTTTGTACAGTTATTAAACATTATTCAATTTTTTCTTTAATATTATCCATTTTAAAATCATCTAATAGGATTTCAACGATTTAATATAGTGAACGTCGAAAGATAATGAAAGTTCTCTTCCTCGTACTCACATAGCCATTTATCATTACTTTCTTTAGATATGATTTCTCAATATGAGTGTATGTTGTCTTTAGCCATTATATTAAATAGTTCAATTATTAACCTTTTTTGCCAACGTTGAAAAGAAAGGCACTGATTGTTCAACAGCCTCCGATTGTATTTGCTGTGTCGACGAAAGAGTTTAAAATACAAAAAGCGATAATGCCGCACCACAGATTTAATCGGATATCGTCAAGACTATACAACTTTCTCCTAAATAAGACTTATTCTGTAATAATCGTACTCTAGTAATCAAAACTCATCTATCCACCGTCTCATCTCTCCCCTGTCTCGTCACTTCCATGTCTTATCTATCCACCGTCTCATCTATCTTCCGTCTCATCTCTCCCCTGTCTCGTCTCTTCCATGTCTTATCTATCCACCGTCTAATCTCTCCCCTGTCTCGTCTCTTCCATGTCTTATCTATCAACCGTCTCATCTCTCCCCTGTCTCGTCTCTTCCATGTCTTATCTATCCACCGTCTCATCTATCCACTGTCTCATCTCTCCCCTGTCTCGTCTCTTCCATGTCTTATCTATCCACCGTCTCATTTATCCACCGTCTCATCTATCCACCGTATCATCTCTCCCCTGTCTCTTCTCTTCCATGTCTTATCTATCCACCGTCTCATCTCTCCCCTGTCTCGTCTCTTCCATGTCTATTCTCTCCCCTGTCTCGTCTCTTCCATGTCTTATCTATCCACCGTCTCATCTATCCACCGTCTCATCTCTCCCCTGTCTCGTCTCTTCCATGTCTTATCTATCCACCGTCTCATCTCTCCCCTGTCTCGTCTCTTCCATGTCTTATCTATCCACTGTCTCATCTATCCACTGTCTCATCTCTCCCCTGTCTCGTCTCTTCCATGTCTTATCTATCCACCGTCTCATTTATCCACCGTCTCATCTCTCCCCTGTCTCGTCTCTTCCATGTCTATTCTCTCCCCTGTCTCGTCTCTTCCATGTCTTATCTATCCACCGTCTCATCTATCCACCGTCTCATCTCTCCCCTGTCTCGTCTCTTCCATGTCTTATCTATCCACCGTCTCATCTATCCACCTTCTCATCTCTCCCCTGTCTCTTCTCTTCCATGTCTTATCTATCCACCGTCTCATCTCTCCCCTGTCTCTTCTCTTCCATGTCTTATCTATCCACCGTCTCATCTCTCCCCTGTCTCGTCTCTTCCATGTCTATTCTCTCCCCTGTCTCGTCTCTTCCATGTCTTATCTATCCACCGTCTCATCTCTCCCCCGTCTCATCTCTCGCCTGTCTAATCTCTCCCCTGTCTCGTCTCTTCCATGTCTTATCTATCCACCGTCTCATTTATCCACTGTCTCATCTCTCCCCTGTTTAATCTCTCCCCTGTTTAATCTCTCCCCTGTCTAATCTTTCCACCGTTCTGTCTTTCTGTTGTCTCATTTTCCTCCCTTATTTTTGCCAGTCTTAACTTTAGAAAAAGCCTAGATTTATACTTAAAGTAGTTAGAAATGCGAATTACTTTCTTAATTTAAAATGGCAGAGTTTAGAAATGTTTTATTTAATCAGGATTCAGGATGGAAAAGTAGTGAACTTCAGTCTCCAGTGTTGTAAAAGTAAATTTTAAAAACACTTTCTCTATACAACATATCCGGTTTTAGATCTAAAAAAGCAACTGATTTTCAATTTGAATACACTAAACTCATTCAGATTATTTACAACTCACTGGTGTCACATAACAACGTCAACTAAACATTCTTAAACAAAGAAAAAACTAAACTCAGTAGCAGGAGCAACAGTGACACGAACGACTGATAGGCCGACGGTCCCTGAGGACGAATCTGTTTAAAGGTTTCATTTTTTTGGAGCAAAGAAATTTTTGGCTATAAACCGCAAACTGCTTGTTTAGACAAAAATAGGGTACAAAGTACTGAGGAATAAAAGTGCTTTTCTAATTCCCCGTCCATTCACAGTTCAGTTTTGTGAAAGTTCAATACTTGACAGTTCACTACTGTGACAGTTCACTACTGAGACAGTTCACTACTGTGACAGTTCACTACTGTGACAGTTCACTATTGTGACAGTTCACTACTGTGACAGTTCACTACTGTGACAGTTCACTACTGAGACAGTTCACTACTGTGACAGTTCACTACTGAGACAGTTCACTACTGAGACAGTTCACTACTGTGACAGTTCACTACTGTGACAGTTCACTACTGTGACAGTTCACTACTGAGACAGTTCACTATTGTGACAGTTCACTACTGAGACAGTTCACTACTGAGACAGTTCACTACTGAGACAGTTCACTACTGTGACAGTTCACTACTGAGACAGTTCACTACTGTGACAGTTCACTACTGTGACAGTTCACTACTGAGACAGTTCACTACTGTGACAGTTCACTACTGTGACAGTTCACTACTGAGACAGTTCACTACTGTGACAGTTCACTACTGAGACAGTTCACTACTGTGACACTTCACTATTGTGACAGTTCACTACTGAGACAGTTCACTACTGAGACAGTTCACTACTGTGACAGTTCACTACTGTGACAGTTCACTACTGTGACAGTTCACTACTGTGACAGTTCACTACTGAGACAGTTCACTACTGTGACAGTTCACTACTGTGACAGTTCACTACTGTGACAGTTCACTACTGTGACAGTTCACTACTGTGACAGTTCACTACTGAGACAGTTCACTACTGTGACAGTTCACTACTGTGACAGTTCACTACTGAGACAGTTCACTACTGAGACAGTTCACTACTGTGACAGTTCACTACTGAGACAGTTCACTACTGAGACAGTTCACTACTGAGACAGTTCACTACTGAGACAGTTCACTACTGAGACAGTTCACTACTGTGACAGTTCACTACTGTGACAGTTCACTACTGTGACAGTTCACTACTGTGACAGTTCACTACTGAGACAGTTCACTACTGTGACAGTTCACTACTGAGACAGTTCACTACTGAGACAGTTCACTATTGTGACAGTTCACTACTGAGACAGTTCACTACTGTGACAGTTCACTACTGAGACAGTTCACTACTGAGACAGTTCACTACTGAGACAGTTCACTACTGTGACAGTTCACTACTGAGACAGTTCACTACTGTGACAGTTCACTACTGAGACAGTTCACTATACTGTGAAAGTTCACTACTGTGACAGTTCACTACTGTGACAGTTCACTACTGAGACAGTTCACTATACTGTGAAAGTTCACTACTGAGACAGTTCACTACTGTGACAGTTCACTACTGAGACAGTTCACTACTGAGACAGTTCACTACTGTGACAGTTCACTACTGAGACAGTTCACTACTGAGACAGTTCACTACTGTGACAGTTCACTATTGTGACAGTTCACTACTGTGACAGTTCACTACTGAGACAGTTCACTACTGAGACAGTTCACTACTGAGACAGTTCATTACTGAGACAGTTCACTATTGTGACAGTTCACTACTGTGACAGTTCACTACTGAGACAGTTCACTACTGAGACAGTTCACTACTGAGACAGTTCACTACTGTGACAGTTCTGTACTGTGACAGTTCACTACTGTGACAGTTACCTACTGAGACAGTTCACTATACTGTGAAAGTTCACTACTGTGACAGTTCACTACTGAGACAGTTCACTACTGAGACAGTTCACTACTGTGACAGTTCATTACTGAGACAGTTCACTACTGAGACAGTTCACTACTGAGACAGTTCATTACTGAGACAGTTCACTATACTGTGAAAGTTCACTACTGTGAAAGTTCACTACTGTGACAGTTCACTACTGTGACAGTTCACTACTGTGACAGTTCACTACTGTGACAGTTCACTACTGAGACAGTTCACTTCTGAGACAGTTCACTACTGTGACAGTTCACTACTGTGACAGTTCACTACTGTGACAGTTCACTACTGAGACAGTTCACTACTGTGACAGTTCACTACTGAGACAGTTCACTATACTGTGAAAGTTCACTACTGTGACAGTTCACTACTGTGACAGTTCACTACTGAGACAGTTCACTATACTGTGAAAGTTCACTACTGTGAAAGTTCACTACTGTGACAGTTCACTACTGTGACAGTTCACTACTGTGACAGTTCACTACTGTGACAGTTCACTAATGAGACAGTTCACTTCTGAGACAGTTCACTGCTGAGACAGTTCACTACTGAGACAGTTCACTGCTGAGACAGTTCACTACTGAGACAGTTCAGTATTGTGATAGTGCACTAGATAGTGTCTGTATAGAATTGCGAGCCTAAATTTAAATCAAAAGTTTTTCAAAACGAAATAAACGGACAAATTTGTTCGCATTCTCCAATTTCTGCAGGTTTGTCTCGATTAATCTCAGAATTTTTTCTTAAAAGTAGCTCACAAAATAGATTTTTCTTAAATAGAACTAGAATATTCTGTGCTCTCTCTGCTTCCTATAGCTATATCATGCAAATTGAGGGTTTGAATCAGACAGCACAATGTTTGCCTTGAACACAGCGTGGAAGAGGTCTTGCAAAATATCAAGATTCAGGAGAGCGGGAAAAAACCTCAGGAATCCAGGAAACGACAGCCGGTCCGCATGACCGGACACCCACAATGCCACGGTGCGGGCAGGCCGCACATGCCGCTGTTAATCTCTGCATGCGAATCTAGAATTTTTTTTCCCGAAATTCTTCCTACTCTTTTCTGTCGGAGATCATTTTACAGTTCATTTTTGGTCGTATATAATAGTAGGACAGCTTTAGTGAGTAGGCTAATGATGTATAAAAACATTTCTCTCGCATTCTTTCCCCATGTCCTACCTCACCCCGTCTCATCTCTCCCGTGTCTCATCTCTCCCGTGTCTCATCTGTCTCCTGTGTCTCATCTCTCTCCAGTGTCTCTCCCGTGTGTCATCTCTGCCGTAACTTATCTCTCCCGTGTCTCATCTCTCCCATGTCGCATCTCTCCCGTGTCTCATCTCTCTCCCGTGTCTCATCTGTCTCCAGTGTCTCATCTCTCCCGTGTGTCATCTCTGCCGTATCTTATCTCTCCCGTGTCTCATCTCTCCCGTGTCTCATCTCTCTTTTGTCTCATCTCTCCCGTGTCTCATCTCTCCCGTGTCTTATCTTTCTTCCGTGTCTCATCTCTCTCCCGTGTCGCATCTCTCTCCCGTGTCTCATCTCTCTCCCGTGTCGCATCTCTCCCGTGTCTCATATCTCCTGTGTCTTATCTCTAATCTCTAATCTCTCACCCGTCTAATCTCTCTCTGTCTTGTCTTCCCAGTGTTTTGCATGTCCCAAGTTTTACTATAGTTCGTCATTTCCTTGAACATCTTAGAGATCATTTCACGATATACGGTCGAAAAAAATAACAATTTTTCGTCTGAAATCTATTCAAGTAAAAAATGAGGAAGTCATTTTGCTTTTAACTTCTGATCCTTTTTACGCGAACGAGCCATACATTCAAATATATTAAACAAGATTTTTGCCTCCGAAGCAAATAATTTGCTTAATCATTCGAGGCTTTAAATAATTATGAATTTTTTCAAAGTAATGAAGATTGCTGACAAAAATCTTGTGAACCGCACTTAGATTTTTTAATTTCCGTTCATTTTTTTCTCGATTAAATGTCTAAATTTAGCATTACCTTTAGTCATCTGATTTTAATCTTAATCCTTTGGGCAGTCGTCGGTTGAAATGATTAGTTCTTGCCATGGCTCTCAAACCTATACTTCGTCTCGTCTTATTGCCTAGGATATTTCATATCTCAATAATATCATATTTTGTCTTTTTGTGCTTTTTTCATTTCTTTAGATATTTTACAAGTAAATTTCTCAAACGAATTAAATAAGGACCTAACAAATTTCAAAACGATAAAGGTACATTTTTGGTACAACAGAACAGTATTATTGTATTTGTTCAGTAATCGAGTCTTAATAATGAATTTATGAAAAACGGAAACTATACTTTTATTCCTCAATCATTACAAAAAGATATTTTTTCTTTAAACAAACGATTCACGAGAGATAAAAACACAGCTAGAATTTAGTTTTTCTGATTATTTAGCTCGTTAACAGGCGAAAAAAAACAATAAAGCGAATATACAATCTTTCCAGCGAATTTGCTAAACAATATGACTCACTTTACAACAAATCACATGTAATATTGCATAGTATCGTTGTTGGTCAATAAAATGTAAAATTCATTCGTTCAAGAAACACAGAGGGACACGCGTGTAAAGCAAAGTAGTGCTTTTTAAAACCAAAAACTATTTTATGACTTAAGGGAATACAAAAATGTAAACCAAGCAAAGCGTTAGCAATAAAACAGACTGTATTTCACAGGTATTTGTGAAAGTTGTTGAAATCGTCTGGTAATGCGTATATAAAATAGATCACGCTCAAATTTATATAATTTAAGTTTGAATTTTTTCTTCAGACGTTTTACGTATATCATATTATTACTGTCAAAATTTACAATTCTTGAAAACTTTCAATCATTTTTAGCAACTTATGTGTTTAATCAGTGCATATCAGGGCGCATTTTGTTGTGTTTAAATTCGTCTTCAGTATTTTTCTAATAACCTAATTGTATTTTTATAAGATGCACTGTAATTCACAGATATCAGTAATCGATGAGCCTATCAGCTTTTTCTTATTAATTCCATGTGTCATGGAAATAATTATGTGATTGAAAGCTCTAGACTGAACTTTTTTACGCGAAAAATTAGCAAGCGGGAAAAAATCAAAGCATTTAGTAACATTTAAAATACAAACCACATTTCACATATTTGTTTGAAGTAAGACATCGCGGTAATTAAATGAAAAAATTTAAGATATTATTAAAATAAATCTGATATATGGCATCGAAATTTAAACATGAACGTTTTATTACAATTTAAAAATTGTTTTAAGCCAGAGATTCGGACAAAAAGTAAAATTTTGAAGGTAAACTTACAGTTAAAAATTTAATTTTCCTTTTATACGAACACGGACAAAGACCCGCAGATTTAAAAGTACACTAGTATTTTAGCGCATCTCAATAAAAACCTTCGCTTCTTCGCCAAATTCGCTGAACAAAAAGAAAGTATTTATTAACTTTCTGAGTTATTTTGTTTGTACTCGTAGTAACAATGGCAAGACTGCAGATGTAGTACAAAAATATTAATTTGCAAATATTTTCAGTTAGTAATGAAAATTCACATTGACTATAAAAACTTTAATCAGATAATATTTATTTTTGTTTGTTGCATACGTATACGAAAAAAGCTAATAAAATAAAAGAACACACATTTATAGAACAAGCACAAAAATATCATGGTGAAATTGCTAGTTCTCACGCAGAAGAAACTCGAAGCGGATGCTGTGCCGCAGTTTTGCTTCGTTTTGCTTTCCTTATGCTTACGATGATGACGTCTGAAAGAAAACCGTTTAAATGCTCTATTGATGATGTTTGATAAACGATTAAACTTTCTCGGTGTTGTGATTTCGCGGCGTTGATTAAAGTTATTCTTATCTGACGTCTATCTTAGTTGGATTTTTGGCGAGCATGATAAACATATTATTTACCTAATTCTCTTTTTGCCTTCGAGATCGTCTTTGAAGTCATGACAAAACGAAAGTCTTAGCAAAGTTCAGTCCAATCACGCTTATATCTTTTGAAGTTCAAAAGATAATTAAAACTGTTCGAGCGAGGCCATTTTACATGATGATATTAGCAAAAAAATATGTTTTTCAAAGCCTGCATGGTTTCCGCAAGATGAAGCTACTCATCTGGCTACTCATTGTATTACCTTTCAAACTTTTTAATCCGATATTCGTTAAGAAACAACTTTTTTTCTTTTAGCTTTTAGTGTGTCCCGATCACTGATTCGCAATAGCGGACGCTAGCTGAATTGGCAGGCCCAGTGCTTTAGCTACGGGAGTTCGAATCTCAACCCAATTAAGGGGTAAACTATTAGCATATCATCCACAAGAAAGACACAAATTAAGTATCATGGACTGAACATTGCCGCCTGTAGTACACATCCTTTACAAGCGCTGCACAATGACTAGTTGAAAAGCAGCCTAACATAGATAACAACATCTAACGGTATTAGCGCCTTTTGCCAAAGATAACTTTGTTTTAACTTTGATAAAAGTGCTATCGGCACTTCTGTAATTGATTCGTCTGATCTGAAAACTGTTTTAAAGCTTAGACAAAGGACAGGCACTGATGCATTACAAAATGGGACTTTATTTTTAGGATCCCAAGCATTTAGGAATCTTAGGATCCAACGTTATAAAAAGTAATAATCACTGCTTGTACTTTTCCTATTAGAAGGTTGCATGTCTGAAGGACGAACCCAAATCCTGTCTCGATTCTAGCTTTTTAATTCCTCTATGGACCTTGACACGATTCCAATTCGATTCCTGCATTTCCTATTGAAATATTTTTACGATTCCAATTAGATTCCCGCGATTCCTCCACGTACGATTCCTCTTGTGATCTTCGTGCGATTCCTCTTGTGATCTTCGTGCGATTTCTCTAGGGATCTTCGTGCGATTCCTCTTAGGATCTTCATACGATTCGTCTAGGGATCTTCGTACGATTCGTCTTAGGATCTTCGTACGATTACTCTAGGGGGATCTTCGTACGATTACTCTAGGGATCTTCGTACGATTCCTCTAGGGATCTTAATTCGTACGATTCCTCTAGGGATCTTCGTACGATTCCTCTAGGGATCTTCGTAAGATTCGTCTAGGGATCTTCGTACGATTTATCTAGGGATCTTCATGCGATTCCTCTTATGATCTTCGTGCGATTCCTTTAGGGATCTTCGTGCGATTCCTCTAAAGATCTTCGTTCGATTCTAATGAGATTCGATTAATTCATCTAGCTAGGTTCTTCTTAAGATTCCAGTGTGATTCCTGCAGTTTTTGCGATTTTTCTTCTGATCATTTTTGAATAGTTAGTATTATATACTCAGTTTGTTATCTTCCAAAACCTACCGTTGATCGATATACAGCTTCTCTAAAAAATCCTGACGTTAGTTACAGTTGAGTCGGATCACTCGGTGTTTTGGCTGCCTGTATATTAGACAGTATTTCCTGGAGTTGAAACTCCTGCTCCTCAGCTGACGGCTTGATCATGGAATGGCTGCAGACTGTTCCATTACCAGCTAGTTCTCGGTTCTGCCTGCGAACTTCTCGGTTGCCACCTGTATTGCAGTGCGAGAAGGAGATTATGCTTATAGTCTGTCTACTATATGGTCCTTGTCACTCTAGTCTATGATCTTTGTCATCACATTGTCTATGGTCCTTGTAATCTTGGGTTCGGACTTCATAGCTATAGTTTATGGTCTTCGTTATCTAGTAAAATAGGGGGTTAAAACAATTTTAATCTCTAGATTTAGAAGGTTCACGCTTAACTTTAGGCTCTTTCTTCACCAGTGGAATGGTCGTCTATGGCCAAAAGACACTTAATGCGAGAATCGAGAACCTAAAAATTTGCTATCGATATCGTTCATAAAAGTACATTCTGTCTGTCTTTTGGTGTCTATGGCAGAAAAATTGTACGCATAATTATACTTTCACTGGTGCATTGCTAATTTTTTTTGATCCACATTTTAAGTTGGCGATATAGTAGCTTAATGAATTGTCTCCGTTGAAAGACTTGTCTCGCTCAATACAATTATAATTGAAGTAGATTTTTTGCGCCCGACAACGGCCTAGCAATTTTCATTAGATCTAATTATACGTATTTCTATAGTCAAAGGATTTCTGCAAATTTGCGTTTGATGATATTGTCTTTTTTAATGCTCTACGAGTATGCATGATGATGAATCTCGCGTTTTGAGCGCGTTAATAAGGATTTTTTTTCCAGGAAATGCTCTTTAGAAAGGACCTGCCACTCTACGCATTCATCACGAATAGCATGATCGATTGTTGTTAATTTTTTATCAAATCATTCTCTCTACCATTTTGCAGCTAACTGAAGCGTTTTCAAAATGGTTCTCGAGGACACTTTAGCGAGATGAGATTTTGAAAGCAATTTTCAGTATTTTTGGCAATTGGAATGGATGCAGAATTACCGCAGTTCACATACACACGAGGGAATTATTAAAATTTAGGTGTCAGAATTTCAGAGGTTCAACTAAAGTCATGCCAATCAAGCGAGCAAAACCCGCTCACGAATAACTTACATAGGCAGGTGAGGAGGCGTTTAAATTCGCGCCGAAATTTCACCGACATGGCGTTATAGATGATCGGATTGATGGTCGAATTGACGAAGATCAGGCTGCGACTGATGGCGACGTACCACTCGGAGGCAATGCGGCGAGTGCTGGGTGCGAAACTGTTGTAAACCACCATGAAACGGTAGGGCAGCCACAGAATGGCAAACATCATCACGACTACGAACAGCATCTTCACCACCTGTAGGATTTTTTTAATTGGTACATAATTTACATTGCGTTTATAATGTGACATTAGAAAGTATTATTAAGGGTAAGCACGGTCGGAGCTGTTTGCTTGTGCAGCATCCTTTTATCACGTAACTTAAGTGGATCACGCAACTAGCGCATGCTCGTTGACCTCGTTAAGTCCCGTGCTCGTTAAGTCACGTTGAACTTATGCGGATCACGCAACTAGTGCATGCTTGTTGACCTAATAATAGATGCTAAAAATAGCACCAGACAAAACAACTATGTTACATGAAATCATGAATATTATTCATTTTCAGTCTGATGCTCTCTATTCGACTGGAATAAAATTCCAAGAGGTTTCCCAATTTAATTCGAAAACACGCGCAGTCTTTGAAGTCTACTGAGGAAGAAGCGAAGTTAAAAGGAAAAAGAGGCCTTAGGCTTAGAGCAATATGGAGCTATTTATCCTGGGTTAGACCTATCAGGCTTGTGGAATTGTAGATTAGAGAAAGATATGAAAAAGGAAAAGTGGGGCCTGAGGGCATAACTTATTTGCCTATTTAATTGCTATTCGACTTAAGCATGGGTAACATGGACTATGGGACAGCGGGCAGTTTGAGAAACGACCTTAGGCAATTTGGCAATGAGTGGTACATTAAGTAGGTCCGGTCCGCCCGGTTATCTCCTAGTGAGTGGAGTCGACCGTTATCACCTCCACCGTCGCCTCCATCGTCACATTCGACGAAAACTGACTGATGTAGTCCACTCCAATCTTCAGTCCTAATCTAGAGCCGGCCTGAAGGAGCCTCTCCTTACAGGGGAGCGCACACACGAGAGAGAGAGAGAGAAAGAGCGAGAGAGAAATGAGGGAGAGAGAAACGAAGAAAGTGAAAGAGCGTGAAACCTGAAGAGGGTCGGCTGGAGCGGGTTGGCAAAGCTTCGTCCATATCAGTGGAGTGACTGGCATGTATACATATGCCGGCAGGCATGCAGTATATACTAAAAAATCCAGTCGCAAAGAAAAAGATGGCTATGCGCTGGTGTGTAAGGTCCAGAGTTTTCCTTTCAAGTGTTCTCAAGTCAGCTTCGAAGATCTGCTCAGTACTGCTCTCCGTATTTCCCATCTATCCTATGTCTGTCTTCTACATTCTTCCCTAACTTCTGTTTGTCAGATCTTTGACTAGATGAGAATACTTAACCGCTTCTGAATGATTGATTGTCTGGCTTAGTTGAAGTATAATTAGGAACATCAAAATATTTCGATTATAAATTGAGATTTGATGCGGCACATTGAAAATTGATTTCAGAATTATTCCCAAGGAATCCTTAGCAAACTACAATGAGTTACTAACCATATGCATGTGTCAATATAGGATTTAATAGTCTTTGTTTTTTAGTTCCATAGACATTTAAGCAAGAAAAACGAAGTAATGAGTACTGGTGTAATCACGATATCTCTCGTAGATGGTCTCGTCCATAGACTATAGACATTTATCTACTCAAAGCGAAATTGCGCAAAATGTCATTATGTGCCCGCTAATTTTTGTGCTCAGAAATTTAAGAATCAGAAACCGAACAAAAAGTTAACATGGGTGTATTTTAGCACTAAGAAACATTTTTAGAACTAAAAAATGTGAAAACGAAAAACAAGCAACGTTCTTCAGTCATTCAGCATATACTCCACGTTAGTCACTTGTAAAGGCGGACAGAAGACTCACAGGTAGATCGAAAGCTTTGTACCATTTTTCTACAGAACTACAGTAGGCTTCGGTTCGCAGTGTGGCTTGTTGGCTTCGGATTCAGACTTCTTGCACTCGGCAGTCTGTGTAACAATCTCCACCATGCGCTCACCCGCCTCAGCAGCATATGCCGACTTCTTGACAATAGCATGTTCAACAACGGAATCTGGCGTCTCAACTCTTGCCGTTCGGCACAGTAAGTTCTCTGAAATCATTCGGCTCAGACCTCTCTTTTGACCCAAGGAGAGTACCTTCGTGTACCTCTGCACAGACTCGGCATTTTTGTGTCCGGATACAACTTGAATGTGCCGGACAGGCACATCACGGGCGGCAAGGTCAGTTATGACTGTTGGTCGAATGCAGTGATTAGTGTAGCATTTTGATAAGCCAGCCCGCATGGAAATCGTTTTCATCATGGAATCCAGTGTGTTTTTGCCCAACACCTCCTTGGTGCAGTACCATTCACCAATCTGCCACTTCGGGGGCGAGGGAACAGCGCTGTTCCCCCTGCCGGTAGCCTGCTTAGGTAGAGCTTCAGCGCCTGAACGGAGCATTTTGGGTCGCCAGGCAGCGCGAAAATTCCAATCTGCTTCATGCTTCCAGGACTGACAGCTTTCACACACTTCTCCTTTTTCTCCTTCAGCAGATCAACGAATTCCACGCCACTGGCATCCTTCCCGAAGACAATGTCTTTCCTGTCTAGTCCCCGGATCGCCTCCCTGCCACGGAAAGCAAAGTGTGACATGAGCAGGTAAAACACCTCGTCTTGCAGAGTCGTCGGGGTGGATGGGTCAAAGTACGACTGTAGTTGCGCCTTGTCCTCATCTTCGATGGCTGAAAGCCGGAGGACACTAAAGTAGTCTGCTTCTGGCGAAGGCTTCTAGTTATTGCCGCCTTGTAGGTTGTATCGAATTGAGCAATAAGCTGCATGGATTCCCAATGATACCAGTTCCTACGGTAGATAGCAGGTGTCTGTGCAGACTGGCGCGAATGCAGGCCAAAGATGGTGGAGCGTAATTTGAACCGTCAGCCTTTCGCAGCCTCACGAAAAACTGTCGCAAATATTCAATAAGATATTTCGTCGGAATGTCTCTCATCGCAACAGCAACGCCAACGTCGTTCTTCAGGAAGGCTTCAAACTTTGCGACGTGCTGAGTAGTTTGTGCAGCCGTAGATTTCACTTCAGCATCAGACTCCGCATCCTGCACTTCCTTCAATTGCTCCTCGGTGAGTGTAGAGTCCTCACAATCAAATCCCATCAAATCGCTTGCCTGCGCTGCAGTAAGTGCGGCATGCGAGCCGACTTTGTCGCTTGGAGCAAACGCAGAGGAGAAAACAAAGTCGACCTCTTCTTTTGTTAGGCCACAGATGTCTTCTTCTTCTATCTTGTCCCAGCGTATCATGTTTGTGTGTCGACGCGAATATTAAAACATAGAAGAGCCCAACTGGTCTGTCTGGGAAGCTCGTCCACTCAACTACTTTAACTACGAAGAATTCGTCTATGGTCAAAAGCCTCACTAGCACTCTAGCCACGGCAGAGATTTAGCGCATCCAACAAAAAAAATCCGTCCACTTTTTCCTCCGATTTTTCTTAATTACCCTACACCTAATGTATGCCTATAGTGCTGTGACTCGATACGCTTTTCGAGTGTCCTCGTTGCCATATTTAGTGGAGTCTTAGCATTTTTCCTTGCATTTTTCCTTACAATAACTAATGGGAAAGAGTATTAAAATCTGTCTTATACCTGAACCTGTGGACTGCTCACAGTCTATGAGCTTGTCTAAATAAATTAAATTTTTGTTTAACTAGAACAATGCAGAAAACAATAAAGTCATAATAATTAAATTGGATAAACGTGTCACAATTGATTAATCGTGTTCAGATGCATTGTTTCATTATTCTCTGCCAAGTGGCGTTAAGCTTTAGAAATGAGCCTTCTTTTATTAAGCTAAACCCTATTTTATATGTGCTGGCGGAAATTAAACAATGGAACTTTACCGGTTGGGTGCCGAGCAAGTTAATGGCGGTCGATCGAGGCGCGTAGCGCCGAGATCGTAATCGCCATTAACTGCGAGGCAGCCAACCGGTAAAAGCATTATAAGGCTTCAGGCCATAGACAAATCAACTCCCCCTATAACGCTATCTGGCGGCTGTCGGTCGACAAGCAACGGCGTTATAGGGGGGGTTGATTTGTCTATGGCCTGAAGCCTTATAATGCTTTTACCGGTTGGTAAAATATAAGCGTCCAAATTTAGTCAGCTTCTGGCTCATGGCGGATTGGCGCAGTTTGTGCCATAGACATGCCATTATCGCTGAGTGATCGTTTATACTATAATACGTTGCTGAAGCCTTATAATGACTATAAAGTGATTTTTTAATTAGCTATGCTGCAACTAAAAAACGTGACCATAGTGAAGAAATATCGATTTTTTTACAAACCTGTAGCTTAGTTTTCATTAGAGCTTTCTTTTCATTTCTTTTGTGCCCAAGTAACTGAAGGCATATCTGTATAGTTGCAGACGCTGATCGATTTGAGAAGTGCAAGTTCAACTACAAAGGTGTGAGTCAGAATCTAATTATGGATGTTTTTTTACTTAATTTCGACCAGAAAGCACAGTAAACAGGCTTCACATTAGGAAAACCGCGGTGGAGCGATGAGAAGATTAATGAGTTTGCAGAGACACAAGCAATTATTAAGCAAAAACACATCCATCCAATGTTAAATTATTGCTATTGATAAATCATACACGCCTGGTAGTTAATAAGATTAGGTGAAACACGATTGAACAAAAAATTTCTACCTTTAGTCTTTGAAGTAGCAGAAAAATAATCAGTCAAGAGCATTGACTAATTAGTTCCTGCTTCCCTGGAGGAGTTAACGTCATTTCAGGAAGACAACCCGCAGGTTTGAAAATTCTGAAGACGTCTGGGTGAGAAATGACAGAAGCCAGAGGCAGGAAGGGTTGAGTTTTAATTCTTTCTTTTCCTTGCCGTTACCTTAATTAGCTGAATTTAGTGTAATTTTTCTTGTTATACGATTCAACACAGGTGAAATTGTAGCAGCACCATCTGGTAATCATTCATACTGATGCACCCAACGGTAAACTCATCTAGAAGTTCGTCAATTTCTGCTGCCATTTCAAGGCTATAATATACATCAACCAGATTTGAACTGGCTTATCGAAGTTTCCATAATGATAGATCGTATAGAGTTTCTTGATCTTGTATTTAAGCATGTCAGGTAGTAAAACTTGTGAACTACAACTAAATAGCAGTACAAGTCTCTACCCTCAGGGCAATCTATATACCATCAGTCAGTGTCTGCGTTTCCATCACTGCGCCACTGGCACCTGTTTAACAAGGCATGAAAGAATTGGACGTGACCTTCAGTCAAAACGATAGTTACGCGCACCATCAGTTTCTTGGGTTTAACCAATCAATCCAAAATCAGCCAAGCTATCTATATAGGACCTACTAGATTTTAAAGGAAATTCTATAACTCGAAAGATCCGTGAATTAATCAAGAAAGTTTAGGATAAATTTTCCGACTAAAATATTAATGAATAAAGTCGATAAAGCGACTAGAAGGTCGGGGGTTCGATTCCCGGCTTCACTGGATGAAACTTAACTCTGGATTGCTTGTTTCAGTTCAGCCAGCTGTTAAACGGGTACCAGCATGAGCTCGGGTAATTGAGAGTGGGTGTGGCATCCCCCAGTCCATGGACTGAACTGTCGCAATAGCTGCGGCTGTGCTGTCGGCTGCACATCTGGCCCAATCGAGGCAGGTGAAATTAATGAATATTGCGATAATTATTATTCAGTCAGTTTGTAATGTACTTTGAAGTGTGGTAAGCTTTGATTGGTCCGAATACCATAGTTCCCGTAGAAAAAATCTGCCACATAGTATCGACATTGGCAATTCAATTAGACTGTTCATTTTCCTGCATAAAAGGCATGCTAAAAATCTGACATTGTACCAGGCAACTAGGTTCCAATCAATATTTAACGAGTTTCAGCACTTAACAATAATTTAACAGAAACCTGAACTGCACATTAACGTCACTCAATCAGTCTTAATAGACTTTCACGGATCCGAACATTCGATATTTGCTAATCCCATAACTATAGGGATTAGCCAATGCGTTTGAGTCTACAAAATTGAACGGAGAATCAGGCACGCATTGCTTAGAAAGACTATTAAAGATAGTGTTGGTTGCTGGGCATGTTTTTGATCCCATAGATTTGTCTAATCGGTTGGCTGCAGACTGTTTGCCCAAATCCCCACCGGGGGGATGCTGGAGGTGGGATTTTCGATGCTTTGGATATGCGGGAGAGAGGCGTGGCAATTTCAGAAAGGATTTTAGCACTTTTTTCGGGCATGGAGATGGAGGATGGGGTTGGGCTAGGATTAGTGCAATGGGCAGTGGGATGAGACAGAATTGTGGAGGGATAATATCTATGTCGATATAGATGCATGCGGGGCATGGGCACATGCAGTATTGATTTTAACTTCTATTATGAAAGAAGTCGCAGATAGACACGCATTTGAAAATGCAACCAACCAGCAGAACACAGGGGACGGCTATTCAAGGATTACTGCATGGGATTGTCTGCAAAATTTAGCATCTCTATAAATAAATAATGCTATGCTATCCCATCAATTTCACCGATCCAAATCCCCTGCCAGATAAAAATCCTCATCTCCTTAAATTTTCATCCTCTTATCTTCTAGCTTGTCTTCAAAACGGATCAACTTTAGACATGAATAAGTTCGCGAATTTATTTCGATTGCGAATTAACAAAGCTTATTCTTCGATCTGACGTGCTACTTAGGTACTCATCGTTTATGGTTAATAAAATATTCTGCTAGAAAAAGTTAAAAAAGTTATATCTCCTAACAATTTGATTTAGAAATCATAAAAGTTACAAATCGTTAGATCTAAAAATCGTTAAATCTAAAAATCGTTAAATATACAATCGGTAATTCTACAAATCGTTAGATCTACAAATCGTTAGATCTACAAATCGGTACATTAAAAAATCATCGAATCTACAAACCGTTAAATCTACAAATCGTTAAATATACAATCGGTAATTCTACAAATCGTTAGATCTACAAATCGTTAGATCTACAAATCGGTACATTAAAAAATCATCGAATCTACAAACCGTTAAATCTACAAATCGTTAAATATACAATCGGTAATTCTACAAATCGTTAGATCTACAAATCGTTAGATCTACAAATCGGTACATTAAAAAATCATCGAATCTACAAACCGTTAAATCTACAAATCGTTAAATCTACAAATCGTTAAATCTACAAATCGTTAAATCTACAAATCGTTAGATCTACAAATCGATAAATCTACAAATCGATAAATCTACCAATCATTAAATTTACAAATCGATAAATCTACAAATGGTTAATCTACAAACCGTTAAATCTACAAATCGTTAAATCTACAAATCGTTAGATCTACAAATCGTTAGATCTACAAATCGTTAATCTACAAATCGTTAAATCTACAAATCGTTAAATCTACAAATCGTTAAATCTACAAATCGTTAAATCTACAAACCGTTAAATCTACAAATCATTAAATTAACAAATCGTTAATCTACAAATCGGTAAATCAGCAGTTTTTACAAATCGGGAAATCTACAAATCGTTACGTTTACAAAGCGTAACTTTCTAGGAAGCAAATCTCGAAAGCAGATTAAAACTCCGAGGCATTCAGAGAGGGAAAAAAAGCAGTTTTTAATTCCAAAAAGAGAATAAAACATATTTTGACGAAATTCTTGGAAAAAGTGAAATCGGCAACACCTATTCTTTCTTAGAAAAGCTCTCCTTTCCAAGAAAGCCTAGAAAAATGCAATTATCTCCGGGGCTTATGCCGCATCTCCCAGTTGGGACTAGATTAAAATCGCAGGCACACGATCCAGAACCGAATTTTCTAGCAATAAGAAACTGGCACATCCTTTTCTCCAAGAGAGAGGTTTGTGGAAATGGAAATCCTACTTTTTTTCGGAAAAATATTATGATAAAGGCTTAAAGGAAGAAGGCAACAGGCAGTTAGACAATGAATGCAGCATCGGATGCTGAACAACCGTTTGAACTGTTTTCTATTTATTATCTAACTTTTTTATCTGCTTTTGCTTTTGCAGTTCGGAACCGGTTTAGGATTCGGTTCCTTCTATGGGGGCATTTTGTTTTTTGAAGTGACAGCTCACTGACAGCAGGGCTAGGGCTAGTGACAACCGGAAAGGCAGAAAATGTTTTCACCCAGCACTCATTGCTAGGATGAGTTTTCATAAAAAATATTGGAAAGTCTATTGTTGCTAAGGCTAGTGTAGCGGTGCTATTGTTATCTATTCATCTATTTATCTATCTATCTATTTATCTATCTATCTATCTATCTATCTATCTATCTATCTATCTATCTATCTATCTATCTATCTATCTATCTATCTATCTATCTATCTATCTATCTATCTATCTATCTATCTATCTATCTATTCATCTATCTATCTATCTATCTATCTATCTATCTATCTATCTATCTATCTATCTATCTATTCATCTATCTATCTATCTATCTATCTATCTATCTATCTATCTATCTATCTATCTATCTATCTATCTATCTATCTATCTATCTATCTATCTATCTATCTATCTATCTATCTATCTATCTATCTATCTATCTATCTATCTATCTATCTATCTATTCATCTATCTATCTATCTATCTATCTATCTATCTATCTATCTATCTATCTATCTATCTATCTATCTAATGTACCCACAGCATGTTAATCCTAATCACATTTTCAGAGAAGCCTAACAAGTGCCGCAGCTTCATCAGCATGCAGCAGGTGTCCCAGCCGCTGACGCAAAGTCAGTCCCAAATCTGTTTTTTCCTTCTCTCTCCGTCGTTCCTTTACTCTTTAAGACGAACGAAATCATGCGTGACCAACAGACTGAGTTGTATCCATCTGCTTTGCATAGCAGACATTACCTGCACTCAGCAACATGCGATGCAAGGATTAACAAGAAGAGAAAAACCAAGGAAAGCTAGAATTAGTTGGTAGTACTAGGGAAAGGACTGGACTGAACTCTATGCAGAGACGGCCCCTCATTGACCAAGGCAGGGAAGCCTACACGCGTCAAGGAAAACAATGATCCCATGACTAACCCAACAACCGCACACCACTACCCAGAATTAGCTTTCAAATCCCTACAGGCAGTAA
This sequence comes from Macrostomum hystrix, assembly GCA_950097015.1. Lineage (NCBI taxonomy): Eukaryota > Metazoa > Platyhelminthes > Macrostomidae > Macrostomum > Macrostomum hystrix. The sequence goes on from CATNEN010000001.1 coordinate 6,807,085, forward strand.
ATGTGATCATGTACTCACGAAAGCTTTGTGTCGAGCTATTAGTTTTGTAATCTAAGCAGCTTTTTGATGCTTCTCACGAAAGGCACAAATATCCCATCCTTATTGCATGCCTTTTGATCGTGAGTCCATACATCAGAAATCAGTGACGGTCACCCTCAAACTAACTGCCTCACTGCCTCCCTCACTGCCACTCTCACCCTGTCTCCCTCACTGCCACTCTCAGCCTCACTGCCACTCTCACCCTGTCTCTCTCACTGCCACTCTCAGCCTCACTGCCACTCTCACCCTGTCTCCCTAACTGCCACTCTCACCCTGTCTCCCTAACTGCCACTCTCACCCTGTCTCCCTCACTGCCACTCTCAGCCTCACTGCCACTCTCACCCTCACTGCCACTCTCACCCTGTCTCCCTCACTGCCACTCTCACCCTGTCTCCCTCACTGCCACTCTCAGCCTCACTGCCACTCTCACCCTCGCTGCCACTCTCACCCTCACTGCGACTCTCACCCAATATCAGACTGTCGCATGCCCACTCAAGCATGAGTATCGCAGTTCTAAATTGAAAATAATAATTCTCCTCGATCATAGGCCGAGCCGCCGCACCCAATGCATCCATTTATCACCCTGAGTTAGACGGGTGATATTTTTGCTGCGCTTCATCTCACCGCGCCTACACCAAATCCGTGTCTGCTTGTTGAATAGCGGGAAAAATATACCCTCCAGAAAATAAAGAAAAATACGTAAAAATTATTCAAATCATCGTTTCACATCAATTGTTTGTGTGTGTTTTAGGCTTACAAAAAAATCCGCTAAAGAATACTATAAAATTATCTATCTATCTATCTATCTATCTGTCTATCTATCTATCTATCTATCTATCTATCTATCTATCTATCTATCTATCTATCTATCTATCAATTTAAACATAAACACAATGCAATGCTTCTGTTTTTCTATTCCCAATTGGCTAACCTCGAAAGCTAGATTTCCCATTCCTTAAGTTGGACTCAGTTTATTCGATTTTGGGTTAACCAACTCGCTTAAATTATAATTGTGCTAACATCGACCCGGTTGACGAAAGTATTCGCTTCGCAAATTCTTTTAGTGATTTTAACCATTGAGTCCTTTGCAGTTTACAGCTTATTGTAGGTACTGCTTCAAGCGTAAGAATCATTGGAGCATTTTTTTCTAATAGCGCATTTCGTGAAAATCCCGTTGCCCTGTCCCGTCTTTTCCCCGTTAACATTTTCCTCATCTCAAGCATTTGCTCAATCATTTCTCTAGGCTAATTCGCGCAAGATTATGCCCACCTGTAGCACCTGATAATCCCAAATCCTTTGATGTCCCTCTATGCACCCGTGAATACTAGATGCAAATGAACCTGTTTAACAAGCCAAAACTGCTCACGAAAGATTAGAGGAGCACTTGAGCTGTTAGCGGTGTCTAACAGATTGGATATATGTATCTAACTGATGGAATGTCGGTGTCTAACAGATAGAATTTCAGTATCTGACAGATGGGATTTCACTGTCTAACAGATGGGATTTCACTGTCTAACAGATGGGATTTCACTGTCTAACAGATGGTATTTCAGTGTCTAACAGATGGGATTTCACTGTCCAACAGATGGGATTTCACTGTCTAACCGATGGGAGTTTACTGTCTAACAGATGGGAGTTTACTGTCTAAAGATGGGATGTCTGTGTCTAACAGATGGGATGTCTGTGTCTAACAGATGGGATGTCTGTGTCTAACAGATGGGATGTCTGTGTCTAACAGATGGGATGTGTGTCTAACAGATTGTATTTCAGTGTCTAACAGATGGGATTTCACTGTCTAACAGATGGGAGTTTACTGTCTAACAGATGGGAGTTTACTGTCTAAAGATGGGATGTCTGTGTCTAACAGATGGGATGTCTGTGTCTAACAGATGGGATGTCTGTGTCTAACAGATGGTATTTCAGTGTCTAACAGATGGGATTTCACTGTCTAACAGATGGTATTTCAGTGTCTAACAGATGGTATTTCAGTGTCTAACAGATGGGATTTCACTGTCTAACAGATGGTATTTCACTGTCTAACAGATGGTATTTCACTGTCTAACAGATGGTATTTCAGTGTCTAACAGATTGTATTTCAGTGTCTAACAGATGGGATTTCACTGTCTAACAGATGGGAGTTTACTGTCTAACAGATGGCAGTTTACTGTCTAAAGATGGGATGTCTGTGTCTAACAGATGGGATGTCTGTGTCTAACAGATGGGATGTCTGTGTCTAACAGATGGTATTTCAGTGTCTAACAGATGGGATTTCACTGTCTAACAGATGGTATTTCACTGTCTAACAGATGGTATTTCACTGTCTAACAGATGGTATTTCACTGTCTAACAGATGGTATTTCAGTGTCTAACAGATGGGATTTCAGTGTCTAACAGATGGGATGTCTGTGTCTAACAGATGGGATGTCTGTGTCTAACAGATGGTATTTCAGTGTCTAACAGATGGGATTTCACTGTCTAACAGATGGTATTTCACTGTCTAACAGATGGTATTTCACTGTCTAACAGATGGTATTTCACTGTCTAACAGATGGTATTTCAGTGTCTAACAGATGGGATTTCAGTGTCTAACAGATGGGATGTCTGTGTCTAACAGATGGGATGTCTGTGTCTAACAGATGGGATGTCTGTGTCTAACAGATGGGATGTGTGTCTAACAGATTGTATTTCAGTGTCTAACAGATGGGATTTCACTGTCTAACAGATGGTATTTCAGTGTCTAACAGATGGGATTTCACTGTCTAACAGATGGGATTTCACTGTCTAACAGATGGGATTTCACTGTCTAACAGATGGTATTTCAGTGTCTAACAGATGGGATTTCACTGTCTAACAGATGGTATTTCAGTGTCTAACAGATGGTATTTCAGTGTCTAACAGATGGTATTTCAGTGTCTAACAGATGGTATTTCAGTGTCTAACAGATGGGATTTCAGTGTCTAACAGATGGTATTTCAGTGTCTAACAGATGGTATTTCAGTGTCTAACAGATGGTATTTCAGTGTCTAACAGATGGTATTTCACTGTCTAACAGATGGGATGTCTGTGTCTAACAGATGGGATGTCTGTGTCTAACAGATGGGATGTGTGTCTAACAGATGGGATTTCAGTGTCTAACAGATGGTATTTCAGTGTCTAACAGATGGTATTTCAGTGTCTAACAGATGGTATTTCAGTGTCTAACAGATGGTATTTCAGTGTCTAACAGATGGGATTTCAGTGTCTAACAGATGGTATTTCAGTGTCTAACAGATGGGATTTCAGTGTCTAACAGATGGTATTTCAGTGTCTAACAGATGGGATTTCACTGTCTAACAGATGGTATTTCAGTGTCTAACAGATGGGATTTCAGTGTCTAACAGATGGGATGTCTGTGTCTAACAGATGGGATGTCTGTGTCTAACAGATGGGATGTCTGTGTCTAACAGATGGGATTTCACTGTCTAACAGATGGTATTTCAGTGTCTAACAGATGGGATGTCTGTGTCTAACAGATGGTATTTCAGTGTCTAACAGATTGTATTTCAGTGTCTAACAGATGGTATTTCAGTGTCTAACAGATGGGATTTCACTGTCTAACAGATGGTATTTCAGTGTCTAACAGATGGTATTTCAGTGTCTAACAGATGGTATTTCAGTGTCTAACAGATGGTATTTCAGTGTCTAACAGATGGTATTTCAGTGTCTAACAGATGGTATTTCAGTGTCTAACAGATGGTATTTCAGTGTCTAACAGATGGTATTTCAGTGTCTAACAGATGGTATTTCAGTGTCTAACAGATGGTATTTCACTGTCTAACAGATGGGATTTCACTGTCTAACAGATGGGATTTCACTGTCTAACAGATGGGATTTCACTGTCTAACAGATGGGATTTCACTGTCTAACAGATGGGATTTCACTGTCTAACAGATGGGATTTCACTGTCTAACAGATGGGATTTCACTGTCTAACAGATGGTATTTCACTGTCTAACAGATGGTATTTCACTGTCTAACAGATGGGATTTCAGTGTCTAACAGATGGGATTTCACTGTCTAACAGATGTCTAACGCGCCCACTCACCTGTATGCGGCTCTGCAGAGCTCTGGTGGCATTGGAGGTGCGCAGTGGCTCGGAGCCCTGGCAGGTGGTCGATGAGCGGAACAGGACCCGGGCTATGGCCGAGTACAGAACAGACAGCAGAACCAGTGGTATGAAGTAGAAGAAGGCCAAGTCGCCCAGATACAAAGCCATGTAGGCCTTATTACTGCGATCGAGTTTGTGACTGCACCTCTCAACTGTCAGGTTGGTGTTAGGCAACTGTTTGAACTTAAGAGTGGCCAGGTAGAACCAGGGCGAGTTGTACAGCAAGCCGAATATCCAGATGCCGGCTATGATCCGCTTGGCCCGCTTCACAGTGCAAGCGGTCTGGGCTGTGATGGGGTAGCAGATTGCAACGAAGCGTTCAACAGAGAAGGCGGTGATTGAAAAGGCCGAGGTATTGACGCCGACGTAGGATAGATAGACTGCGATCTTGCAGCCGACTATGCCGCACAGGACCCAACGATCGCGAATGACGTTCAGTTCGGAGACCATTGTTGCTACGCCAACAACTAGCGCGATTAGATCGGCTACGGACAATGAGACTAGATAACAATTGGTTGGAGTAAGCATTCTAGCCCTAGCTGTGACCACCACCACTATCACCAGGATGTTGCCGAATACACCGACGCATAGCAAAGCTAGGCAGAGGGTCGAAATGATGGACCGCAGTGGTACAGGATAGTACAACTGATTGTAGGTTAAATTCCATTTGCTGCCATAGGTCAGCAATTCATCTATGGACTGTGCTGCAGATTCCATTTACGCTACTAAGCAGTTTTTATGATAGAATAGCTCAATATTCGTCACTTACTCGTAGTTTTCTTGCGGCTCTGGTGAAAGATAAACAGATTTATAGCTCTCTGTATAGACGGAGAGAGAGGGGTGAAATACAGCGCATTGAATGGCCAGTTTTTCCAGCCAATCACGGTCGACCAAAGCGAGTAAAGATAACACATACAATTCAAACTGACAGCTGACAAGTCCAACTGTTTTTGACTGGGACACTAGTCAGATTTGCGATAATAAAAATATGAATAGACAGCAAAGATAGATTGAACTGTGAGATCTGGGTGAGAGATAAGATGAGAGATGAGATATGGAACTGTGAGATCTATGTGAGAGATGAAATATGGAACTGTGAGATCTAGGTGGGAGATGAGATATGGAACTGTGAGATCTAGGTGGGAGATGAGATATGGAACTGTGAGATCTATGTGAGAGATGAAATATGGAACTGTGAGATCTAGGTGGGAGATGAGATATGGAACTGTGAGATCTAGGTGCGAGATGAGATATGGAACTGTGAGATCTAGGTGGGAGATGAGATATGGAACTGTGAGATCTAGGTGGGAGATGAGATATGGAACTGTGAGATCTAGGTGGGAGATGATATATGGAACTGTGAGATCTAGGTGGGAGATGAGATATGGAAATATGAGACTAGAACTGTGAGGATGGTGAGATAAGTAGACTAGAACTGTGAGGACGGTGAGATAAGTAAGACTAGAACTGTGAGGATGGTGAGATAGGTAAGACTAGAACTGTGAGGACGGTGAGATAAGTAAGACTAGAACTGTGAGGATGGTGAGATAAGTAGACTAGAACTGTGAGGACGGTGAGATAAGTAAGACTAGAACTGTGAGGACGGTGAGATAAGTAAGACTAGAACTGTGAGGATGGTGAGATAAGGAGACTAGAACTGTGAGGACGGTGAGATAAGTAAGACTAGAACTGTGAGGACGGTGAGATAAGTAAGACTAGAACTGTGAGGACGGTGAGATAAGTAAGACTAGAACTGTGAGGATGGTGAGATAAGGAGACTAGAACTGTGAGGATGGTGAGATAAGTAGACTAGAACTGTGAGGATGGTGAGATAAGTAGACTAGAACTGTGAGGATGGTGAGATAAGGAGACTAGAACTGTGAGGATGGTGAGATAAGTAGACTAGAACTGTGAGGATGGTGAGATAAGTAGACTAAAACTGTGAGGATGGTGGGATAAGGGAGACTAGAACTGTGAGGATGGTGGGATAAGGGAGACTAGAACAGTGAGGATGGTGAGATAAGGGAGACTAGAACTGTGAGGATGGTGAGATAAGTAGACTAGAACTGTGAGGATGGTGGGATAAGGGAGACTAGAACTGTGAGGATGGTGGGATAAGGGAGACTAGAACAGTGAGGATGGTGAGATAAGGAGACTAGAACTGTGAGGATGGTGAGATAAGTAGACTAGAACTGTGAGGATGGTGAGATAAGTAGACTAGAACTGTGAGGATGGTGAGATAAGGAGACTAGAACTGTGAGGATGGTGAGATAAGGAGACTAGAACTGTGAGGACGGTGAGATAAGTAAGACTAGAACTGTGAGGACGGTGAGATAAGTAAGACTAGAACTGTGAGGACGGTGAGATAAGTAAGACTAGAACTGTGAGGATGGTGAGATAAGGAGACTAGAACTGTGAGGATGGTGAGATAAGTAGACTAGAACTGTGAGGATGGTGAGATAAGTAGACTAGAACTGTGAGGATGGTGAGATAAGGAGACTAGAACTGTGAGGATGGTGAGATAAGTAGACTAGAACTGTGAGGATGGTGAGATAAGTAGACTAGAACTGTGAGGATGGTGAGATAAGGAGACTAGAACTGTGAGGATGGTGAGATAAGTAGACTAGAACTGTGAGGATGGTGAGATAAGTAGACTAAAACTGTGAGGATGGTGGGATAAGGGAGACTAGAACTGTGAGGATGGTGGGATAAGGGAGACTAGAACAGTGAGGATGGTGAGATAAGGGAGACTAGAACTGTGAGGATGGTGAGATAAGTAGACTAGAACTGTGAGGATGGTGGGATAAGGGAGACTAGAACTGTGAGGATGGTGGGATAAGGGAGACTAGAACAGTGAGGATGGTGAGAAAAGGGAGACAAGATCGGACAGAAAAGATCAGTGCAGTATTATGTCTTCGGAGTCCCTGAAACGGACTCTCTTGTTGCTGGCCATTCTCGACATAGGAAGAAAGTTTTTTAAAAAAAAAAGCAGTAAGAAAACAGGCACGCGAAACATTAAGGAAGTGACTGAGGAACACAGACTGGCTGGCTGAGAAGTGCCAGGCAGAAGTGGCAGAAGAAAAACTCAGCATACCTATCAATGATGCTCAGCTAGGTTAGCTTATGCAATCCGATCAATGAAGTTCTATTAAGCCCCAAGCCCTGGACACTTTACCAGTTCAGTAGCAGATTCTCCAGTTTTGTTGACATTCATTCAGTTGTTCAGGAAATTTCCTGCAAAGTTCTCTTCCCTTGGGGGTGTGCGAAAGATATTCTGGATTTTTTAGAATAATCTATAGAGACCCTTATCTCATAGAAACAATAAAGCTAATCCATCCAATATGGATTGCTAATCTATCCAATATGGATTGCTAATCTATCCTGCGAGATCTAATCTATCCAATATGGATTGCTAATCTATCCAATTTGGATTGCTAATCTATCCAATTTGGATTGCTAATCTATCCAATTTGGATTGCTAATCTACCCAATATGGATTGCTAATCTATCCAATATGGATTGCTAATCTATCCAATATGGATTGCTAATCTATCCAATCTGGATTGCTAATCTATCCAATATGGATTGCTAATCTATCCAATATGGATTGCTAATCTATCCAATATGGATTGCTAATCTATCCAATATGGATTGCTAATCTATCCAATATGGATTACTAATCTATCCAATATGGATTGCTAATCTATCCAATATGGATTGCTAATCTATCCAATATGGATTGCTAATCTATCCAATATGGATTGCTAATCTATGTAATTTGGATTGCTAATCTATCCAATATGGATTGCTAATCTATCCAATATGGATTGCTAATCTATCCAATATGGATTGCTAATCTATCCAATATGGATTGCTAATCTATGTAATTTGGATTGCTAATCTATCCAATATGGATTGCTAATCTATCCAATATGGATTGCTAATCTATGCAATATGGATTGCTAATCTATGTAATTTGGATTGCTAATCTATCCAATATGGATTGTTAATCTATCCAATATGGATTGTTAATCTATCCAATATGGATTGCTAATCTATGTAATTTGGATTGTTAATCTATCCAATATGGATTGCTAATCTATCCAATATGGATTGCTAATGTATGTAATTTTGATTGCTAATCTATCCAATATGGATTGCTAATGTATGTAATTTGGATTGCTAATCTATCCAATATGGATTGCTAATCTATCCGATTTGGATTGTTAATCTATCCAATATGGATTGCTAATCTATCCAATCTGGATTGCTAATCTATCCAAAATGGATTGCTAATCCATCCAATATGGATTGCTAATCTATCCAATATGGATTGCTAATCTATCCAATATGGATTGCTAATCTATCCAATATGGATTGCTAGTCTATCCAATTTGGATTGCTAATCTATCCAATATAGATTGCTAATCCATCCAATATGGATTGCTAATCTATCCAATATGGATTGCTATTCTATCCAATATGGATTGCTAGTGTTGTACTTTTATGTGCGTTGTACTTTCATTATATAGAAACTAGTATTCGACCGGATTCGGCAGGAGAGGTTGGGTCATCTGTGAGCTGTCTGTCAGGAGAGGTCAAGTCACCTGTGAGCTGTCCGGCAGGAGAGGTGAGGTCACCTGTGAGCTGTCCGTCAGGAGAGGTCGAGTCACCTGTGAGCTGTCCAGCAGGAGAGGTCGAGTCAACTGTGAGCTGTTCGGCAGGAGAGGTGAGGTCACCTGTGAGCTGTCCGTCAGGAGAGGTCGAGTCACCTGTGAGCTGTCCGGCAGGAGAGGTCGAGTCACCTGTGAGCTTTTCGGCAGGAGAGGTCGAGTCACCTGTGAGCTGTTCGGCAGGAGAGGTGAGGTCACCTGTGAGCTGTCCGTCAGGAGAGGTCGAGTCAACCTCATGGTCCAGGAACGAGATCCTGTCGCTGGGGTGTGGACCGTCGACGAGACATCGAGCTGTCGCGTCTGGTGCGACGCCAGCAGCATCGCCATTGGAGCCGTCATCGAAATTGGTGGCGTCATCGTGGAGGACGCCTCATGGTTGCGAAAACAAAACGACGCTGCGCACATCAATCTGGCCAAACTTGAGGCGGTCATTAAGGGTCTCAACCTTGCCCTCGCTTGGGGTACGAGGAAAGTTGAAGTGTTGACTGATTCTGCAACCGTGCACGGCTGGCTCCAGTCTTTGATTGTAGGCGATAAGCCCGTGCGAGTCAAAGGTCTCGGTGAAGCTCTGGCTCGGAAACGGCTGTCATTAATCCGAGACACGGCGTCGGAGTGCGAGCTCGAGCTGCTGACGTCGCTGGTGCCATCTTCCGCAAACAAGGCAGACGCACTGACGCGAGTACCGCAACAGTGGCTGCGCCAGCGGCCCTTCTGTGCAGTGGCGCTGCGCCCCGTTGACATAGATCTCCGTGCGTTCCACGAGAAGCACCACTTCGGGGTGGACAGGACGCTCTACCTGGCCAAACTGTGCTTCCCTGAACGTGAGGTACTGCGTGAAGAGGTTGAGCGCATCGTAGCAAACTGCATCCGATGCAAGTCCGTAGACCCTGCGCCGATGATTTGGGACCATGGCAGACTCGAGGTGGATGCAAACTGGTGGCGCTTGGCCTTCGACGTCACCCACTTTAAGGACGACCGCTATCTGTCCATTGTTGACTGCGGGCCGAGCAGATTCTCGCTGTGGCGAAAACTCACCGACGAGCGGACAGCGTCAATTACCGGGATACTCGTGCAGGTGTTCCGAGAGCGGGGTCCTCCCTGGCAGCTGCTTCTCGACAATTCACCGACCTTCCGCTCCGCTGAGGTCCGTGCGTTCTGTGAGGCTTGGGGAGTGCAGCTCCTCTTCCGTTGCGCACACCGGCCGTCAGGCAACGGAATAGTCGAGCGCAATCATCGGACGATTAAGCGGATGGCAGCTAGAACCGGAAAGGACGTGCTGGAAATGGTGTTCTGGTACAACATGGCTCCAAAGGATGGCACTTGCAAGGACAGCGTGCCCAGCAGAATGGTCAGCACCTAGGACTGGAAGCCGCCAACTGTGTCTCTCCCCGAGGCCTTGGAGACCTTGGAGGCAAACCCCGCCCTGCCAGTGGGAACAGAAGTGTTTGTTAAAACGCCGGCCGTCAGATGCACCGAAGAGTGGCCCAGGGGACGCGTGACGGGCCAGAGACAAGGGTCTACGGTGGAGGTCGATGGCCTTCCCCGTTACGTAGCTGACGTCCGCCCGGCACCAGACACGCAACAGCAGCCTCCTGGGGTGGAGCGAGCTGTCCAGCGGGATGCTGACCCACGACGGTCTAATAGGGTGAAGTCGGCGCCGGTCCGTTACGAACCTTGATCTCTTGTGATCCGGAGATCAGGGGGTGATGTGTTGTACTTTTATGTGCGTTGTACTTTCATTATATAGAAACTAGTATTCGACCGTTGCAGCTAAATATCCCATAGACAATTCGTTCTACCTGTTTGATTGCGAGGACCGCGTTAAGAGCGTTTGCGGCTCTAGCGTTTGTAGTAACTTGGGCTCTACCCAAATACACTAGACCACAGCTAGTCTATGTAATTTTGCTAATCTATCCAATATGGATTGCTAATCTATCCAATATGGATTGCTAATCTATCCAATATGGATTGCTAATCTATCCAATATGGATTGCTAATCTATGTAATTTGGATTGCTAATCTATCCAATATGGATTGCTAATCTATCCAATATGGATTGCTAATCTATCCAATATGGATTGCTAATCTATCCAATATGGATTGCTAATCTATCCTGTGAGATCTAATCTATTCAATATGGATTGCTAATCTATCCAACTTGGATTGCTAATCTATCCTGTGAGATCTAATCTATTCAATATGGATTGCTAATCTATCCAATATGGATTGCTAATCTATCCAATATGGATTGCTAATCTATGTAATTTGGATTGCTAATCTATCCAATATGGATTGCTAATCTATCCAATATGGATTGCTAATCTATCCAATATGGATTGCTAATCTATCCAATATGGATTGCTAATCTATCCTGTGAGATCTAATCTATTCAATATGGATTGCTAATCTATCCAACTTGGATTGCTAATCTATCCAATTTGGATTGTTAATCTATCCAATATGGATTGCTAATCTATCCAATATGGATTGCTAATCTATCCAATATGTTTTGCTAATCTATCCCATATGGATTGCTAATAAGTAACTCAGTAACGCAAAATAATCTACTCTTTTCGAATCAACTGGGCTGTCAAAAAATTATATTTCTTGACAATGTTCAGTAAATATTTTACAGTTTACATGTCTGCTCAGTTTGAGCTGTCAATCAAATAGTTGACTAATCTAATCTGCATATAAAATACACAGCTCAGAAAATCATACATAAATAATGATTTCTCCATATCTGGCTGGATAAACTCGGGTAGTTTAGTGGCAGGAAGTTTTATCAAATATTTGTTATATTAAAGTCGTGTGATATTTAACAAATTCAATCATTTGAATCAATCAGTCACTTGGGGAACTAAGTAATAAAGTCTCTGATTAATAACAAACCGATATTTGCAAAGCACAATGTCTACTTTTTGTCCACTTAAGCCGCTAATACGAGCGTAGTGCTAGGATTGAGAATAAGCTTTAGATTTTACGCGAACTATAGAAGCCCGACTATTTGAGATTGGGAAAAAATAATTCAAAATTTAATACGTAATTCTATCGATTGACATTTGAAGGCCATACACTTGGCAGTCGATAACAGAACCACTACAGTGGAGAGATCATGTCTTATTTCTTATTGATTTGACAGAACATATGCTCAGCACTAAACTGTCTCTCTTCAAACTCATGAAGCGCATTTGTTTGCACAAGCTGTGCAACGAGTCACTGCTCTCCCCCCAACCTGCATGGCGCGATGACGTTTCGAATACAAAAACTAGAACGATATAAGTAGTATGATAAGAAAATGTCATCGAAAAATATGTGCATTAGTCTCGATAAATAGTTAATTAGCTTGAAAAATATCAGCTCTTCGATCAAAAAGTATGGATTTAAATGTACATTGCAAGAGCGATAAGGAACAGCGATAAAATGTCACGACACGATCTAAATCAGCAACTGGATTTCGAAAGATGCAATTAAGAATTCAGCAAGCTTCAGTTAAAGCAGGGAAGAACATTTTCTGTAACATTTTTACATAGAAATTTGTTGGTTCGAGAGAACAAAAACAACAAAACCAGGAAAAAATTAAAACAAAAATTAATAATTTGGAATCTAAAGTTCGATAATAATTTTAGTAATTTTCAATTATTGTACTTTCTTTGGGATAGCTCGGTAATATTTTATTTGCATGTCTCTGATCAGACTTTCGATAATTGATTTCTGCTCAAAGATTATTGAGTCATTTACATGGCCATCAGAGCGAAGTAGTTCTCGTATTGCCTCACTGCTTGGCACTTGCAGATTCAATGCGACAATGCTGGCTATTGTTAGTCGATCGCATAGGATTCTCTGGTTAATATAAAAGTGCAAAGCTTCCCTCATATGTTTGGCAGCCTTGCTGAAATTTTGAAGTCTCTGGGAGCTGAAAAGAAAAAAAATTAACAATGAGAACAATGCCAACTATTAGCTTTTTTAAAGCGATTTGAGGTATTTTTAACAATTGTCATAAATGTGCAGTCTGTATTATGAACATAAAATTCATTCATAAAAGCGAGACAGGGAAGTACAATAATATAGCTTAGCTAACAATGACACTATGTTTTAATCCAAGCTATATAACTATAAATAACAACTTTTAAATAGATATTGAACATTAAAGTACATACTACAGGCAATTTCCTAGCTCAATTCGCTGAGCATGTATAGGACAACTATGAAACTTAAAAAACTCAAATTAATGAGCTCATATTGTAAAGCGATCATTTGTGGACTATAGTTCTCAAGAACTATAGCGGATAATAGTTCTCAAGAACTATAGCGGATAATAGTTCTCAAGAACTATAGCGGATAATAGTTCTCAAGAACTATAGCGGATAATAGTTCTCAAGAGGGCGGATGAGGAAGCGGATAATAGTTCTCAAGAGGGCGGATGAGGAAGCGGATAAGAGTTCTCAAGAGGGCGGATGAGGAAGCGGATAAGAGTTCTCAAGAGGTCGTATGAGGAAGCGGATAAGAGTTCTCAAGAACTATAGCGGATAATAGTTCTCAAGAGGGCGGATGAGGAAGCGGATAAGAGTTCTCAAGAGGGCGGATGAGGAAGCGGATAAGAGTTCTCAAGAGGGCGGATGAGGAATCGGATAAGAGTTCTCAAGAGGTCGTATGAGGAAGCGGATAAGAGTTCTCAAGAACTATAGCGGATAATAGTTCTCAATAGGGCGGATGAGGAAGCGGATAATAGTTCTCAAGAGGGCGGATGAGGAAGCGGATAATAGTTCTCAAGAGGGCGGATGAGGAAGCGGATAATAGTTCTCAAGAGGGCGGATGAGGAAGCGGATATTAGTTCTCAAGAGGGCAGATAAGGAAGCGGATAATAGTTCTCAAGAGGGCGGATGAGGAAGCGGATAATAGTTCTCAAGAGGGCGGATGAGGAAGCGGATAATAGTTCTCAAGAGGGCGGATGAGGAAGCGGATATTAGTTCTCAAGAGGGCGGATGAGGAAGCGGATAAGAGTTCTCAAGAGGGCGGATGAGGAAGCGGATAAGAGTTCTCAAGAGGGCGGATGCGGAGCGGATAATAGTTCTCAAGAGGGCGGATGCGGAGCGGATAAGAGTTCTCAAGAGGGCGGATGCGGAGCGGATAAGAGTTCTCAAGAGGGCGGATGCGGAGCGGATAATAGTTCTCAAGAGGGCGGATGGGGAGCGGATAATAGTTCTCAAGAGGGCGGATGAGGAAGCGGATAATAGTTCTCAAGAGGGCGGATGAGGAAGCGGATAATAGTTCTCAAGAGGGCGGATGAGGAAGCGGATAATAGTTCTCAAGAGGGCGGATGCGGAGCGGATAAGAGTTCTCAAGAGGGCGGATGAGGAAGCGGATAATAGTTCTCAAGAGGGCGGATGAGGAAGCGGATATTAGTTCTCAAGAGGGCGGATGAGGAAGCGGATAAGAGTTCTCAAGAGGGCGGATGAGGAAGCGGATAATAGTTCTCAAGAGGGCGGATGAGGAAGCGGATATTAGTTCTCAAGAGGGCGGATGAGGAAGCGGATAAGAGTTCTCAAGAGGGCGGATGAGGAAGCGGATAATAGTTCTCAAGAGGGCGGATGAGGAAGCGGATATTAGTTCTCAAGAGGGCGGATGGGGAAGCGGATATTAGTTCTCAAGAGGGCGGATGGGGAAGCGGATATTAGTTCTCAAGAGGGCGGATGAGGAAGCGGATATTAGTTCTCAAGAGGGCGGATGGGGAAGCGGATATTAGTTCTCAAGAGGGCGGATGAGGAAGCGGATATTAGTTCTCAAGAGGGCGGATGAGGAAGCGGATAATAGTTCTCAAGAGGGCGGATGGGGAGCGGATAAGAGTTCTCAAGGGCGCAGTCGCGGAGAGAAGGCTTGGGGGCTTGTCGTGCAGTTTACGCCATTGAGGGCCAACCTTCAAGGCACAGTGCGAGTGTACACTGCCTGACAGTGAGAAAGTCAGGTTAGATGTACACACCTGTGTGAGTGTGTGCATGCGTACGGTATTTGTGTGCGTGTGTGCTCAGGAGTGAGCAAAATGAGTAAACTTAAGTGCCAACAATTTCACGTATTTGTTTGCTCTCACCAATTTTCATTGAACAATGATTCGGTAGCCAAATTCTCGAGAATATATGCGCAAACAGCGAGTCTAGTTAGCAGTGTATCCTTCTCTACACTGTCGGCTGACGTAGCAGCATCTCTGGAAGTGGTAGAAGCTGTCGCAGTCGCCGATTCTTCCAGACTCCCATTTGCATCTCTCAGATACTTCAGTGTGAGCTCAATAGCTTGCGAACCAACTCCGCCGCAGTTTAGATTGTCAGTCGAATTAAGTTTCAAAGTTATTAGGGCGTTATTAGCCAGATTAAATCTGGCTACGAACCATATCTTAATCTGCAGATTAAGCAGCTTAGCGGTGATAGCACTAAAGTCCGAGTTCTGTGGCGCATTCAACAACAGCCTCACTGTGGCTAGCCATACTACAGTTAGAAATAGGTTAGTCATCGTGCCTGGAAATAGCTTTCTGTCAAATAATTTGAAACACAAATTTTAAGTCGTTAAAGATGTCAATTTTTTAATCTACGGGTGAAATAGTTGATCATTTATACTCTTTCAATGAGGCTTATTTCAATTCCTTATTCCAAAAAGTAAATGCGCGAAAGAAATATTGGATTTCCCGTAGCGAAAAAAAGTTACGCCAGATACCCTTAACAATGTCCCGCATGTACGCTCACAACCACAAAACAAGACAATGGAAGTTCAGTAAAATTATTTTTAGAATATATATTAATAAACATATCGTCTTTAAGAATGCTGAAGCTATTTCTAGGAATTATTCCAATTCGAAGAAAAATGACAGTAGATTTAGTTCCCGATTGTGATTATTAAGAGATCGAGTGATTCTGAATTTCACTCATTAATCATAAAATAACAATAAGCGAATCTGAAAAGTTTCTTTTGAGAGTTTATTTTAAAATCTAAAAGATAAAAGCGTTAAAAGATAATTTATGATTGAGATTTTGATCGAACGTAAACTCTGTTTATTTTTTACTTCATAGCATGAAACCTGTAAAAAGTAGAAAAGCACTGATTTATTTATAATATAAAACTTCGTTTTCATGTTTGAAATTAAATCTGCCTGTATTATAATGGAATTTGTATGCATTTTATTGACACAAATCGAAAAGTTGTATTTAATACTCGTATATGCGGAGGACATGCTGATTAAATCAGTACATTACTTATCAGTAAATTATAACAAGAATATCCTTTTAGTGTACTTTAACAAAAGAAAAGTGCGAATTTTTTATTTGTAATTAATCGTTGCAGAAGAAAGAAAAAACTTAGCATAAGTCTATAATGAGTTCTTAATCAGCGAATTTGCATAAACAGAGCTAAATTAAAATAACTGTGTAGGAACTGTTTACATAAACTATTTAATTTGCTCATAGTACGAAAAACATAATTCTGCGATACGATCAAGAAGCAAAAAAATTAATTCAATTCTTACGACAATTTTTTCTGGTTTAATAGGCATACAGAAGCTACAGTGAAAGTTTATTCCATGATAGTTTATTTTTGTAAACTAAAATTATTTGAAAAAGCGTTTCACCCTACTGGCAGCGCCACTGAATGGCGTAGAACACGAGAGATTCAATGGTAAAAACAGCACTAACCACCGCCATGATGAAACTGCTGCCGCGACCAAGCGCACTGTACAAGCCGAAAATAGGAAATTTCTCTGTGTTAGGCGCGATGGCCAATGGGATAACTAGAAGAATGCCTAGAATTTTTAAATTAGGAAAAAAATATTTATTACGAGTGCAGCAAACCATAGTGACTAAAAAAACTCAGCTTATCATTTAAGAACTGTTCCGCTCTCCGTCCGCCCTCTTCCGCTCCTACATTTTTGTTCGGCGCATGCAGCTATGTACTTACCGGCCACAAAGCAGAGCAGAGCACACCCGGGTTTAATCATTTTGTTCTCCCTCGCTGCCGGAACAGTCACGGAGGCAATCTCCAAGATAAGACACAGGGCGACGGCTGACAGACCGGAGATAAGAAGTCCCCTGATCACTGCGGGTAAAAGCAAAGATTCTAAAATGAGTGTTTACATTAGCAACGAGCTCTAGAAATTAAACAGCACTTTTCGATTTGTCACAACCTGTCGGCTATAATTGAAACTTATACATACGGTCATTGTGAAGACTGATCGATGACCCGCCTTCCCTATATAATATGGTCATTGTGAAGACTGATGACCCGCCTTCCCCATAATATGGTCATTGTGAAGACTGATGACCCGCCTTCCCTATAATATGGTCATTGTGAAGACTGATGACCCGCCTTCCCTATAATATGGTCATTGGGAAGACTGATGACCCGCCTTCCCTATAATATGGTCATTGTGAAGACTGATGACCCGCCTTCCCTATAATATGGTCATTGTGAAGACTGATGACCCGACTTCCCCATAATATGGTCATTGGGAAGACTGATGACCCGCCTTCCCTATAATATGGTAATTGTGAAGACTGATGACCCGCCTTCCCTATAATATGGTCATTGTGAAGACTGATGACCCGCCTTCCCTATAATATGGTCATTGTGAAGACTGATGACCCGACTTCCCCATAATATGGTCATTGGGAAGACTGATGACCCGCCTTCCCTATAATATGGTCATTGGGAAGACTGATGACCCGCCTTCCCTATAATATGGTCATTGTGAAGACTGATGACCCACCTTCCCTATAATATGGTCATTGTGAAGACTGATGACCCGCCTTCCCTATAATATGGTCATTGTGAAGACTGATGACCCGCCTTCCCTATAATATGGTCATTGTGAAGACTGATGACCCGACTTCCCCATAATATGGTCATTGGGAAGACTGATGACCCGCCTTCGCTATAATATGGTCATTGGGAAGACTGATGACCCGCCTTCCCTATAATATGGTCATTAGGAAGACTGATGACCCGCCTTCCCTATAATATGGTCATTCGGAAGACTGATGACCCGCCTTCCCTATAATATGGTCATTGTGAAGACTGATGACCCGCCTTCCCTATAATATGGTCATTGTGAAGACTGATGACCCGCCTTCCCTATAATATGGTCATTGGGAAGACTGATGACCCGCCTTCCCTATAATATGGTCATTGTGAAGACAGCGGACGAATCCTATTTGGTCGATTGTGAAGAAGAGATTGTGAACCCCCGTCCCTATGTTGACCATAATCGGTGCAGATTTATGATGATTAACTTATTTAATCGATACTGAAAGCAAATAATTCAAATGGAGTGATTCAAACAAACCAGTCACATTATCCGTGTTAAACAGTCCGGTTGAGTCAGCCGTGCAAACATATGTAAAAGAGAGGGATTTTACAGGCGAATGGTGCACAAAAAAGTCCTTGGTTGTGCAGGCAATTATGCCGCAAATCAATGCTGCTGACAGTGTTGCAATTGCCACCTGATGAAAAGAAATTGTCACCATTTTCTAGTCGGGTATTGTAGGCTAACTTTCGACTGTAGCTAAGAAGTCACGCGGATGAAAACTGCATGCGCAGATGTATAAATGCTGCAGTAAGGAAAATATAAATAGCTTCAGGGGGGCAATTATAAGATGCTGTGCTGATAAGCATTTAATAGTGTCCATGCAATACGTCTTGGATTTATATCTATAGTAAGTGGCGCAATTTTTTTCATCCGTTGGCACATTTAAATGCGCATTTGAAACGAAATTTGCAACTGCGCATGAACGTTGCAAATGCAACTACATATAACTGGTTTTATCCGCCTGAACTTTATACATGAAATTATAGCTCGTAGCTATAGGCATTCAATATTAAATGTACATATTCTGTGTGCTGACATGGACAAATCGTACCAGGGGCAGACGGGAATCGAACCCCCGACCTTCAAGTCCTAGGCTACTGTAAGCCTAGCTTTAATTGCAAATACGCTTCAGAACATTGTATTTTCATGGCTCAATGATTCGCGTACACGACGAGGCGTCCGTGGATCGATACGGCCCAGGAATGTGAGGAAGAAGTTCGGCGAGCGTTCGCTGGGGAGCGTGTGCGTGTGGGACAAAGAAACAGCTGCCCCTGTGTTAGCAATCTCCCAGCGTTTCTCCCTCTCTCCCCATTCTGCCTCTGTTGTGCGCGCTGCTTGAATTTAAATACACTGGAAGCGAGAGGCAGAGCTCTCGGCCGCTTTTCATGTGACTCCGGAGTCCACACAGAAAAGGGCCTCTGGCCCGTGGAGCGTTAATCTCTCTGTTGCTGTGGCAGAAGGTAACAGGAAGACAAAACTTTCCTGTTATAGCTACTAATAGGCTACGCTACTACTATTATGCTTGCCTCAAGTAGTCCCTTCTGTGCATGCGTGGGTTATAAATGCCGCGAAGTGCCCACACACACATAAATATAACGAAGTCTCTCTGATGAAATCGTTTTCAAGAAACGAAAATGCGGAAAAACGAAACGTCAATATACGAGCTACAAGCTAGCTCGTAACACCAGGTAACTTCGCAGGCTTATTTTTATTTTAAAAGCAGTTTTTTTTGCAAAAAATAGAAATGGATGGATAGACAACTTTTTCACAAAGATTCAGAAAAATAACTTTGAATTTGTTTCTTTACAAGATGGCGAAAGAAGTAAAAACTAATGATGAATAATAATTATAATAATAATAATAATTGATTACACCTGCCCCAATTGGGTCAGATGTGCAGCCGACAGCACAGCCGCAGCTAATGCGCGGCGCATCTGAAGGCTGCCTACAGCTGTTCAGTCCATGGACTGGGGGGACGCCACACCCACCTTCAATTATCCAAGCTGATGCTGGTACCCATTTAACAGCTGGATGAACTGAAGCAATGCAGAGTTAAGTGTCTTGCTAAAGGACGCAAATTGTTCCAGTGGAGTCGGGAATCGAACCCCCGACCTTGAAGTCGTGAGTCCGACGCTCTAACCACTAGGCTACAACCTCTTACTGATAAAACAACTTTTTTAAAATTTAACTTTTCGATCAGAAACAAAATTCTTACAATTACTTTATAAGGAAAATGTTTGTCTGCAGATAATGATTTAGGATGAAAATTTTTTTAAGCTTAAAACAAATGATTTGTGAAAAACTGTGAAAATGTAACACTTTGATGTACTTCATGTACTTTGATGTACTCTAATAGCCAAGCGCCGTGAGCTCATCGCTAATTCTAGCCAGGTAGGTTGGATCCGGATAGCCGTGACTGAAAATAATTGGTGGCAATTGATAAAAACTGACTGGCAACAACATATGCCTTCACCAGCATATTCAACCAGCACCTTCAACCAGCATCTTCAACCAGCATCTTCAACCAGCATATTCAACCAGCACCTTCAACCAGCATCTTCAACCAGCATCTTCAACCAGCATATTCAACCAGCACCTTCAACCAGCATATTCAACCAGCATATTCAACCAGCATATTCAACCAGCACCTTCAATCAGCATATTCAACCAGCACCTTCAACCAGCATATTCAACCAGCATATTCAACCAGCACCTTCAATCAGCATCTTCAACCAGCACCTTCAATCAGCATCTTCAACCAGCACCTTCAACCAGCACCTTCAACCAGCATCTTCAACCAGCATCTTCAACCAGCACCTTCAACCAGCACCTTCAACCAGCATCTTCAACCAGCACCTTCAACCAGAATCTTCAACCAGCACCTTCAACCAGCATATTCAACCAGCACCTTCAACCAGCATCTTCAACCAGCATATTCAACCAGCACCTTCAACCAGCATATTCAACCAGCATATTCAACCAGCACCTTCAACCAGCATATTCAACCAGCACCTTCAATCAGCATCTTCAACCAGCACCTTCAATCAGCATCTTCAACCAGCACCTTCAACCAGCATATTCAACCAGCACCTTCAACCAGCATCTTCAACCAGCACCTTCAACCAGCACCTTCAACCAGCATATTCAACCAGCACCTTCAACCAGCACCTTCAACCAGCATATTCAACCAGCACCTTCAACCAGCATATTCAACCAGCATCTTCAACCAGCACCTTCAACCAGCATATTCAACCAGCATATTCAACCAGCACCTTCAACCAGCATATTCAACCAGCATATTCAACCAGCACCTTCAATCAGCATCTTCAACCAGCACCTTCAATCAGCATCTTCAACCAGCACCTTCAACCAGCATATTCAACCAGCATCTTCAACCAGCACCTTCAACCAGCATATTCAACCAGCACCTTCAACCAGCATATTCAACCAGCACCTTCAACCAGCATATTCAACCAGCATATTCAACCAGCATATTCAACCAGCACCTTCAACCAGCATATTCAACCAGCATATTCAACCAGCATATTCAACCAGCACCTTCAACCAGCATATTCAACCAGCATATTCAACCAGCATATTCAACCAGCACCTTCAACCAGCATATTCAACCAGCACCTTCAACCAGCATATTCAACCAGCATATTCAACCAGCACCTTCAACCAGCATATTCAACCAGCATATTCAACCAGCACCTTCAACCAGCATATTCAACCAGCACCTTCAACCAGCATATTCAACCAGCATATTCAACCAGCACCTTCAACCAGCATATTCAACCAGCATATTCAACCAGCACCTTCAACCAGCATATTCAACCAGCACCTTCAACCAACAACTCCCATTTCGCACCCTTCAGCTCCACCATCCACTCGAGTTTTGTGGTGCACGGTGGCCCAGGTGATGGTGTTGTCCATTCCAGTGGTGGCGCTGGTTCCAACGGTGAAGACAGCTCGGCCATCGAACGCCGCTTTCAAGCGTCTGACAATATCGCGACCGTCTGGTGAGTCGGGAAAATAAGTCACCCGGGAGATGCCGCGATAGGGCTGGCCAGGATTGGGGTGCTCGGGTCCCTGCAGGCCCGGCCCGAATGTGTAGGTGACCACCTGTGTGGCGCAACCCTCGTGACCAGGTAGGCTTGAGGTCAGTTTAGTAACTGTCATGCTACCACCGATAGGCTGACTGCCAACTGCTGGCCGATATCTGCACAGTTCAATGTTAAGCGTAGCTTAATTAAGTTATTTGTTTACTAACTATTACTAACAATTTGTTTAATGAATTGTTAGCTAGAGGATCTTATAGCTTAGATGCGTACATGCGGAGAAAGGACTGACAATGGGCGGATAACAGGACGAAATCTCTTATGCTACTACTGATGACAAGTAGTGTAGCGCCCAAAGTATTTACAAAAGGGTCCAAAAAGTGATTTAACAGACTGCTCCGCATACCTTTCCATGCACAGCGGGCAGAGTCCGTTGCTAGGCAACGCAGGATCATGCAGGCGCCGCACACAACTGGCGCACAAACAGCCCCTGCCGCAGTGAAAATCCACTTCAGGATTTCGCCTAGAGATTTGCTGACAACAGAGGTCGCAATCTTCGGAATTTTCGTCGCTTTCAACCGCTCGGGATTCGAACACGCGACCTTGAGCTGGCCTGGCACGATGCAGCGGCGGCGGTAGAATCCTGGGCAGTTGGACACCGAACCTAGCCTCCAGAGTAAGTCCCAGGGTAGCCAGTGTTTCCAGGCCCAGATCGCAGATGCAGATGCGATGTAGGTCGCCAGTTCGATTCCTGGCATTGTGAAACACTTCCGCTATTACGTGAGCAAAATCAACCGACTTGTCAGTCCAAAAGGGTAGGCTAGCTCCAATTGGTGTCATTGCAACGATGCGAACCGCATTCTCAGTAGACAGACGAACCAAAGTGTCTAACAGAGCATTCAAAATATTTTTCATTATAGACTTAAACTCATTGGAGTCTATGCTGGCTTCCAATCGCTGATCGTTGGGCAGAGCTAGGAACAGAATGTAGCGAGCTGGCAGTTGAGAACCAACAGGAGAGGCCACCAGTCTGCTATCTCCAAATTTCAGATTTTGGCTCTGCTGTGCTTGCCGGCACAGCTGATGAAGCTGTTGCTGACCAGACTGGGAAAGAAATCAGAGAGTGGCACAGCGGTTCAAGTGTTTGGCTCCCGCACCAAGGTTCCTGAGCGCTTTAAGTTTCAGTTGAGGGCCAACCTCCTAAGGCACAGTGGGATTCCTGAGCGCTTCACTCCCACACTCACAGTGGGAGTGAGTGTATACACTGCCTTTAAGAAATACATACATAAGAAATTTAGGACAGTTGCACATACCCTGTGTGCGTCTGTGCGCGAAACGGAATGGACGAAATCTTACTTTTTTATCGATTCTTATTTGAAACTCTCATTCGTATTCTCATCGCCACTTCCAAGAGAAAAAAAAGATCTCACGTTTTGTTGAGATGTTCTCTAGTGAGAATTCAAAAGCAATGCGACCTCTCCTCGTGTTTCCTGAATTAAGCTTTCAAATTTTCATAACTTAATCGAGGAAAAAAATGCATGCATTTATTTTAATAGCAAACCTTTGCTGCAACCACACGAGCCAGACCGAAATTAAGCGACAGTGCACAGCTAGTGGTAACTACTAGTACGTCGCATTGCAGTGTTGTAATATCTCGCGGCTCAACACGAATCGAGCATTGGTTATTTAGGCGCATTTCAAAATCGTATGGACCCAGCTGACGCAGGTAGGCTGTGTCCACAGGTGCTGCTGAAGCTGCGGTGGCACCTGAGACAACTGCCGATGTATCTAAAATGATTAGTTAAGTACTTAAGTTTTATATTATTTTTTGTGATCTTAAAAGAGATAGATAAATGCTGATGAAACGTTTGATAGAAACTGGAACGTTTAATTAGGGAGGATAACAGCTTACAGATTCCTTAAAGATCTTCTATCAAAGACCTAAGGTGCAAAAAATTGCCACAGAGTATGCAAAAAGCATTTAACATACCATTGAATACTCCAGGAAAGAGAGGCCTTTTAGTTCGACCAGTGGCACTACTAGAAGATGAACTTGAAACTGCAGCGCCACCACTAGAACTAGACACTGGCTGCTCAATAGCCCACTTCCTTAGAGCTGATTGAGCACAACTCAGCACTTCAGGATGGCAGGCTCGAAGTGTTGCCTGTGTTGATGAAGCCAGCTGCAGATCAATACTATACTGTTCTTCCAGTTCTATCTTGATTGCTGCCAGCTCAGCTTCTGAGAAGCTGCGAGGTAGCTTCAAAGTGCCAGATATGTCTGAAGATAGGCTAGAATCCTATGCAATTAAATTATAAATGTTCCATTAGAATTACATACAATAAAAATGGTAGTTTTCTATTTTTATAATGAAAAAAGCCTAATGTTGATTTTTCATCTTGTCAAAGTATTGCACAATAAACAAAGTGATCCTGTACTTACATGTTTCCTTTCAATTACTTTTGCTGGTACAGTATTGTTAATCAAGAAATCTTCAGATCCTCTAGAAAATACCACTAAAATAGAATGACATGATAAAGATTTGATAACTATTATTAAATAAAAATAATATTTATATTATTAGTCTTATTAAGATCATTTAGCAGTTAAATAGTTTTCTATATTTATAGCTAATCGATAATTTTTTTACTAGTAATTGTAGTAAAATTTAATGCATGAAATTTTGGGCTATCCACCATCAGCAATCAGTAGGGCAAAAAATAGAACTAAAACTAGGGATTTGTTAGAAGCTGCTAAATTGTTGACCAAAAACTAAAAATAAAACAAAAGAAAGCAATAAAAAGGAATTAGATCAAATTATGTTACCCGGTTTTTTGAAGAACAGCTTAGCACGTGTATGATCTCCGTTATAAGGCTTGACAACGCAAATGAAGTCTTCTGAAAAAAGATCGGAGAAGTACGAGTGCACTAGCTCCCAGCTAACCTCATTAGGACTTGAGTGACGCGAAGACTTGGGAATCGAAAGAAGTATTGTATACATTTTTGGTTGCAGTAAATTAACTTATTCTTTATCTTCGTTATCTTCGTCACAGAGAAAGCGAAAATTAGTTTTCTAATAAAGCCATCAATTTTAAATAGTTACTAAAAATAAAAAAGCTATTTTAAAGCCTTGTGTTTATATTTTTATTAATAACCTGCATCAAAAAATTAGATGAATATGTGTATATGTATTATTTTTTACTGTTTTTTGTATTCAATCAAGTTTTTTGTTTTAACTTGTTTTAGTTTACGACTTGCGGTTTTGTTTTTGCGGCAGCAGCGGCCGGGCGGGGCGTTGTTCTGATGTATTCGTATTTTATCGTGTTTTCAAGAAGACAGCAGGCAATGGCCTAAAGAGCTAATTAAAAGAATTATTAAGACAATTTTCTTGAAAGCGCTGTTGAAGTTTATTTTGTTTCATTGTTAGGCCTATGATAGAGTTACAAAAAATAAAGTTTAGAATCATTTGTAAAAATAATTAAGTAGGGGCCTAACCTTTCTTGAACTTTGTGATGTTTATCTGTGACAGTTATTATTTTGTAGTCTTCTAGATTCTTAGCTTTCTGCTTTGAAAATGGCTACGCCTACTGCAGATAAAATTTTATAAAGCCACTATTTGAGCTGATGATTTAGCAAGCAGCATGTTGACATTTTTTAAATGTATGTAGAGCTTTATACAATAATACAGACTCAGTTATTATTAGTATACGTACACAGATACAGTCATCCGCTAATATATTAATTCCTAGGGCTAGGATATCCCTTGGATATAAAATTCCTAGCAATAGGATAGTCGTGTGGTAAGGCATATGCCAATTCCACTAAGGCCCAAACTTAGGAACTGCTAGGGCTAGGGCCTAACATAACATCTAGAAAATGTTAGATTTAATAAATAATAGGCTTATTTAAAACATGATCCTGCTTATTCAAACTGTAAAAAAGAAAGTTCAAAAAGATTTTATACTAGCTTAGCAATAACTAACTATAACTAACTAACTTAAGGCAGCTGTCAACCTCATATCTACTAACAAGCTATCCAATGGAAGACCATTAGTTAGGCCCTAGGCCTATTCCCCCATGACCCCCACCCCAGCTGTAACAGTCTAGATTTTTGGCAGTCCTGGTCCTACACCAAAGGGCCTAACATTAAGGCCTAAGCCTAAAAAACAT
The DNA here is from genome assembly GCA_950097015.1 of Macrostomum hystrix. Taxonomy (NCBI): domain Eukaryota; kingdom Metazoa; phylum Platyhelminthes; family Macrostomidae; genus Macrostomum; species Macrostomum hystrix. The sequence continues at coordinate 6,833,020 of CATNEN010000001.1, forward strand.
AAATGGCTTATTGATAGTTATATTAGCTGTAGCCTATATTTATATTATAGGCTGTGACTCTAATTATAACAATAATGTTTAGGCCCTAGGGCATGTCATGGACTTTTGTTTCTAAAATTAGGATAGATAGGCCCAGTTGAAACTATTTTGTTTATACTAGATTATAACTATTAATGATTTTTTCCCAAATAGTTTAATTAACATCACAAGCTAGCCATAGCCTATATGCTAGCTTGCTTTTGTGTAGGTGGCATTGGCCTAGCTATATATTATAAAAATTATGCATATGTTACATACATTTTATCTATTTATTTAAAAGTTAAACCATCAGCTATTTAAAAGTAATAATGCTTAAAGATAGGTTTTTAATTTCAATGTGTACTCATCTTAGCAACTAATATATCCTTTTTACTTGGCTACTACAAAAATATTATGAATTTGACTTTGACTAGCATGAAAACCTGTTTTAAACTAACATGATTACACTGCCAGGATTATAATTCTGTCTTTATAAAAAATAACATAATAAACTTGATACTTGATGATAAACATTAGTAGCTCAATGACAATAGTAATTATATTAATTTGACATAACTTGATCTGATATTTGTTATGAAGAGAATATTAAGAGAAGGCTTAATATTCTCACTGGCTTGTTGCATTGTTACAGTGAAAGTGTACGAGTACTATATTAAAAAATAGCAAGTCTAGCATGTATAATCTTAAAATTGCTAGAGTATATTTTACAAGACAAACAAAATAATAAACAATGTTTGGGTAATAAACTGTCATAAGGAATAGATAAAATGCAACATTTTTTGAATTATATACCTAAAGATAGATTTATTTAATTAATCTTTTCACATTTAAGTTTATTCATAGCTGTTAAAAATACTTAAAAAATAACTTTTTCAGGCAGACTTTTCATCTCTACTAACAGAGCTTGATCACTACCTGGGCAGTAGTGGTAAGCCTCCAGATAATGGTACAAGCAACAATGAACTGGTACTGTCACATCGGATTGATGTAAGTTAACAATATTTTAACTTGAAAATCATTGCACAATAATATTAATAAAGAATCTTCAGAATAAAAAATCTCGTTATTTTCCACAGCACTTTCTTGGCTTGCATCCATCGCAACTGGAACTTGAGTCCGCTGTGACCAGTGACTGTCTTGAAGCCCTTCTGGAACTCTTAATCAGCGGACGAAGCGGCCTTTCTCATCCGATTCGTCGAAGATGCGTCAAACTGCTTACTCATCTGGGTGAGTTGTTTTTTTATTCCGCAACCTCAATTGTTTTTATACACAACCTGATGATCTGTAAGTTATTTAGACACAATCTGAGGATCTGTCCATGATTGAGCAGACACAACCTGAGGATCTGTCAATGATTGAGCAGACACAACCTGAGGATCTGTCAATGATTGAGCAGACACAACCTGAGGATCTGTCAATGATTGAGCAGACACAACCTGAGGATCTGTCAATGATTGAGCAGACGCAATCTGAGGATCTGTCAATGATTGAGCAGACACAACCTGAGGATCTGTCAATGATTGAGCAGACACAACCTGAGGATCTGTCAATGATTAAGCAGACACAACCTGAGGATCTGTCAATGATTGAGCAGACACAACCTGAGGATCTGTCAATGATTGAGCAGACGCAATCTGAGGATCTGTCAATGATTGAGAAAAAACCTGAGGATCTGTCAATAATTTAGAAAAAACCTGAGGATCTGTCAATGATTGAGAAAAAACCTGAGGATCTGTCAATAATTTAGAAAAAACCTGAGGATCTGTCAATGATTGAGAAAAAACCTGAGGATCTGTCAATAATTTAGAAAAAACCTGAGGATCTGTCAATGATTGAGCAGACACAACCTGAGGATCTGTCAATGATTGAGCAGACACAATCTGAGGATCTGTCAATGATTGAGAAAAAACCTGAGGATCTGTCAATGGTTCAGACACAAACTAAAGATCTTTCGTCACTTTCATTGCAACTGAGATATATAGGTTACTGTTAAATTAGATTAATTAAGGAACTAGGAATTAAATAAATAAAGGCACATGAGCTTCCAAATGTACGAGCTTGTAGCTTTGTTAATACACTATTTAAAGTCTTTATTGAATCTGTTCCTGTGTCAACTCGTTTAAAAAGTGTGCACTGTACACTCTTGTAATAACATAGAGGGGCAGAGAGACAAAAATAGTTTACTGCCCGCGTGTGGCAGTGACCAGTTTGAAGTGGTATAGCTCTCGAGAACCAAGTAGGTAAGCGATAGGACACACAAAAATATAAGTACGAACAGAGGTCATTTTTAGTATTTTACTAAGGACGAGAACGCGTACCTACTTAGTAGTGCAACTCGAAATTTTTGTAAACGTTTATATTTTCAGTTCCTCTAAAACAATTAACATGCACTTTTGCACTTTTAATAGTGTAAATTGAATGTCACGTTTAAGTATAACCTATCCTGTAGTATATATAGTATAGTGTACATTCTATGTACTCGTATATACTATACTATATATATTTATATACTCTAGGTTATATATGTATAACGCATTGAAACGCTTTTCTCTCTTACATTCAACCAGATCGTCACTCTGACATTCAACCAGATTGTCATTCTGACATTCAACCAGATTGTCACTCTGACATTCGACCAGATTATCATTCTGACATTCAACCAGATTTTCATTCTGACATTCAACCAGATTTTCATTCTGACATTCAACCAGATTGTCACTCTGACATTCAAACTGATTGTCACTCTGACATTCAACCAGATTGTCATTCTGACATTCAACCTGATTGTCATTCTGACATTCAACCAGATTGTCACTCTGACATTCAACTAGATTGTCACTCTGACATTCAACCAGATTGTCACTCTGACATTCAACCAGATTGTCACTCTGACATTCAACCAGATTGTCATTCTGACATTCAACCAGATTGTAACTTTGGTATTAAAACAAATTTTCACTCCAGCCAGCAGTCGAGCCTGGCAGGAGACACTGCTAGAATCGCACAACTGTCTAGACAAACTGCCGGTGTTTTTTCATCAGCGCCCTTCGCATCCGTTGCTAACCGACGGCCTGTGCCTACTGCAGTCTCTGTGCTTCGATTACAACTTTGGCGCTTGGACTGACGGAGATCGCACCGCCACTGTGGCATCGTTGGTTTCCGTGTTGCTATTCTATGTCAGGTAAAGCATTGGGGTCAGTGTTTTGTCTACGAACATAATTGATGTAAAGTTGTAGTTCTAGATTCGGGATTCAAGCTTGTGGATTTGGGATTTTTGTTCTGTGGATTTAAGATTCTAGTTTTGTGGATTTAGGGTTCCAGTTTTGTGGATTTAGGATTCTAGTTTTGTGGATTTAGGATTCTAGTTTTGCGGATTTAGGATTCTAGTTCTGTGGATTTAGGATTCCAGTTTTGTGGATTTATGATTCTAGTTTTGTGGATTTAGGATTCTAGTTTTGTGGATTTAGGGTTCCAGTTTTGTGGATTTAGGATTCCAGTTTTGTGGATTTATGATTCTAGTTTTGTGGATTTAGGATTCTAGTTTTGTGGATTTTGGTTTCTAGTTTTTTGGATTTAGTATTCTTGTTTTGTGGATTTAGGATTCTAGTTTTGTGGATTTAGGATTCTAGTTTTGTGGATTTGGGATTCTAGTTTTGTGGATTTAGGATTCTAGTTTTGTGGATTTAGGATTCTAGTTTTGTGGATTTAGGATTCTAGTTTTGTGGATTTAGGATTCTAGTTTTGTGGATTTAGGGTTCCAGTTTTGTGGATTTAGGATTCTAGTTTTGTGGATTTAGGTTTCTTGTTTTGTGGATTTATGATTCTAGTTTTGCGGATTTAGGATTCTAGTTTTGTGGATTTAGGATTCTAGTTCTGTGGATTTAGGTTTCTTGTTTTGTGGATTTATAATTCTAGTTTTGTGGATTTAGGATTCTAGTTTTGTGGATTTAGGATTCTAGTTCTGTGGATTTAGGTTTCTAGTTTTGTGGATTTAGGTTTCTTGTTTTGTGGATTTAGGATTCTAGTTTTGCGGATTTAGGATTCTAGTTTTGTGGATTTAGGATTCTAGTTTTGTGGATTTAGGATTCTAGTTTTGTGGATTTAGGTTTCTTGTTTTGTGGATTTATAATTCTAGTTTTGTGGATTTAGGTTTCTTGTTTTGTGGATTTAGGATTCTAGTTTTGTGGATTTAGGTTTCTTGTTTTGTGGATTTAGGATTCTAGTTTTGTGGATTTAGGGTTCCAGTTTTGTGGATTTAGGATTCTAGTTTTGTGGATTTAGGGTTCCAGTTTTGTGGATTTAGGATTCTAGTTTTGTGGATTTAGGATTCTAGTTCTGTGGATTTAGGATTCCAGTTTTGTGGATTTATGATTCTAGTTTTGTGGATTTAGGATTCTAGTTTTGTGGATTTATGATTCTAGTTTTGTGGATTTAGGATTCTAGTTCTGTGGATTTAGGATTCCAGTTTTGTGGATTTATGATTCTAGTTTTGTGGATTTAGGATTCTAGTTTTGTGGATTTAGGTTTCTAGTTTTGCGGATTTAGGATTCTAGTTTTGTGGATTTAGGATTCTAGTTTTGTGGATTTAGGGTTCCAGTTTTGTGGATTTAGGATTCTAGTTTTGTGGATTTAGGATTCTAGTTCTGTGGATTTAGGATTCCAGTTTTGTGGATTTATGATTCTAGTTTTGTGGATTTAGGATTCTAGTTTTGTGGATTTATGATTCTAGTTTTGTGGATTTAGGATTCTAGTTCTGTGGATTTAGGATTCCAGTTTTGTGGATTTATGATTCTAGTTTTGTGGATTTAGGATTCTAGTTTTGTGGATTTAGGTTTCTAGTTTTGCGGATTTAGGATTCTAGTTTTGTGGATTTAGGATTCCAGTTTTGTGGATTTATGATTCTAGTTTTGTGGATTTAGGATTCTAGTTTTGTGGATTTAGGATTCTAGTTTTGTGGATTTAGGATTCTAGTTTTGTGGATTTAGGTTTCTAGTTTTGTGGATTTAGGATTCTACCCGTATAAAACGGAATGGTCACAAAAAAGAATATTAAATTGTAAAAGCTACTGTTTCAGAAACGACTCGGACATGGCTATCTACGAGCCCTCGCTCGGCATTCTGACCTCCCTACTTCGTGGCAATTCCGTTTGCCAGTCTTTAGTTCGCAATTCGGACAAATTTCACTGGCTAAAGAAGCAACTATTGAAGAATTTGGAGAACCCGTCGCTTAGCATTACAATCTACTCGATGTCTTTAATCTACTATTTAGGCGGCTGCGGTGAACAATTGTTTAATTGTCCGACTAATTCTTATCAGAGTATACAGGCGGTGTTTCACGTGCTGTTAACTGGCAGTTGCAATAGTCGTTGGGCGCCGCTATACTCGGCCAATTTGCTCATCGATATTGCTACTTCTGGATTTAATCAGGATCTATTGCCTACCTACGAGTATTTGCCTGTCTGTTTGGGACCACTGCTTGATCAATTAGCTGCTGAGAAACTGCTACAGGGAAAGGTAAGTTACATTTTTTCCCTGTCGCTTAGTCCCATTTTTTATTTATACACTTAGTTGTGACATTGTAAATTCCTCAGATTCTCAGTTTAAATCTTCTTATCTGTCTAATCCTCGAGAAAAAATTGACGGGAGAGGCGAAACACAGGAGTGAGGAGACACAAGAGGGCGTGATAAGACGCGGATGAGAGATGAGGCACGGGAGAGATGAGGCACGGGAGAGATGAGACACTGGAGAGATTAGACACCGGGGAGATTAGACACTGGAGAGATGAGACACTGGAGAGATTAGACACCGGAGAGATTAGACATTGGAGAGATTAGACACTGGAGAGATGAGACACGGGAGAGATGAGACCACGGGGAGAGATGAGACACCGGAGAGATTAGACACCGGGGAGATTAGACACGGTAGAGATGAGACACTGGAGAGATTAGACACCGGGGAGATTAGACACTGGAGAGATGAGACACTGGAGAGATTAGACACCGGAGAGATTAGACACTGGAGAGATGAGACACGGGAGAGATGAGACCACGGGGAGAGATGAGACACCGGAGAGATTAGACACCGGGGAGATTAGACACGGTAGAGATGAGACACTGGAGAGATGAGACACTGGAGAGATGAGACACTGGAGAGATGAGACACGGGGAGATTAGACACGGTAGAGATGAGACACTGGAGAGATGAGACACTGGAGAGATGAGACACTGGAGAGATTAGACACCGGAGAGATTAGACACGGGAGAGATGAGACCACGGGGAGAGATGAGACACGGGAGAGATGAGACACGGGAGAGATTAGACACTGGAGAGATGAGACACGGGAGAGATGAGACACCGGAGAGATTAGACACCGTAGAGATGAGACACTGGAGAGATTAGACACCGGAGAGATTAGACACCGGAGAGATTAGACACGGGAGAGATGAGACCACGGGGAGAGATGAGACACGGGAGAGATGAGACACGGGAGAGATTAGACACTGGAGAGATGAGACACGGGAGAGATGAGACACGGAAAGAGATAAGAAACGGGAAAGAATAGACGCGGAAGAGATGAGACACGGAAAGAGATAAGAAACGGGAGAGAATAGACACGGGAGAGAATAGACACCGTAGAGATAATAAAATACGATCTAAGAAATAATTAAAATCCCCAGTAAGTTTAAACTAGACCCAAAGTCAAATCTCCCCAAATTGACCATACTGCCAGATTCTGGAAGTACTTCACGTCCTGTGCAGTCACGAGCGCAGCAGGAAGCTAGTATTCGATCAGATCCTGATGAATTCCGCACTTCAAAGCGACGCCTCGGATGCGAAATTGAAGAACAGCAGTTTAGCATTTGTAGCCATCCTGTCTGCTGCCCAAGACTCGTGCGATTCCGCCTGTAAAGCTGTTCGCCTATTGGCCGAACTCTATGGCCACTATGCAGCCACTCAGTGTCAGGCAAAGTCTAGGCTGGAACTACTTTTAAACTATCTGCTGCCGCAACTCAGCGTTGATAGTTTACAGTGCGGCCAATTTATTACGGAAGCTTTCGAACGAAATGTGGCTAGATTAGCCGCCTACTGCAAACTGCTGGCTGGTGAGTTGCGGTTAAGAGTCCACATTTTTAGCGATTCGATAGGACTCATCAGAAATCCTGGAGGATTCCCGAGGATTTAAAATTAATTCTATTGAACCATATCATATTATATTATTGCTAAGGACAAAGTTTTTTTTTCTAAAATCTAGGAGTATCCTGGGAATCTAGGAGTATTCCTGGGGATCTGGTAGGGTTCTTAACGATCTAGGAGGATTCCTCAGGATCTGGGAGGACTCTTGAGGATCTGGGAGGAATCCAGATGATCTGGGAGGATTCCTCAGGATCTGGGAGGACTCTTAAGGATCTGGGAGGAATCCAGATGATCTGGGAGGATTCCTCAGGATCTGGGAGGACTCTTGAGGATATGGGAGGACTCCTGAGGATCTGGGAGGAATCCTGATGATCTGGGAGGATTCCTCAGGATCTGGGAGGACTCTTGAGGATATGGGAGGAATCCTGAGGATCTGGGAGGATTCCTCAGGATCTGGGAGGACTCTTGAGGATATGGGAGGACTCCTGAGGATCTGGGAGGAATCCTGATGATCTGGGAGGATTCCTCAGGATCTGGGAGGACTCTTGAGGATATGGGAGGAATCCTGAGGATCTGGGAGGATTCCTCAGGATCTGGGAGGACTCTTGAGGATATGGGAGGACTCCTGAGGATCTGGGAGGAATCCTGATGATCTGGGATGATTCCTCACGATCTGGGAGGACTCTTGAGGATATGGGAGGAATCCTGAGGATCTGGGAGGACTCCTGAGGATCTGGGAGGAATCCTGATGATCTGGGATGATTCCTCACGATCTGGGAGGACTCTTGAGGATATGGGAGGAATCCTGAGGATCTGGGAGGACTCCTGAGGATCTGGGAGGAATCCTGATGATCTGGGAGGATTCCTTAGGATCTGGGAGGACTCTTGAGGATCTGGGAGGAATCCTGAGGATCTGGGAGGACTCCTGAGGATCTGGGAGGACTCCTGAGGATCTGGGAGGACTCCTGAGGATCTGGGAGGACTCCTGAGGATCTAGGACTCCTGAGAATCTGGGAGGATTTCTGAGGATCTGGGAGTATTTCTGGGGATCTGGGAGGATTTCCTGGGATCTCGGAGTATTCCTGGGAATCTGGGAGTATTTCTGGAGATCTGGGAGTACTCCTGGGAATCTGGAAGTATTTTTGGAGATCTGTTAGTATTACTGGGATCTGGGTGGATTCCTGAAGATCTGAGAGTATTCCTGGGGATGTGAGAAGATTCCTGGGTAGCTAAGTATCTGAGAAAATTCCTAGGAAGACAGGAAGTCCTGTAAGACATTTTTGAAGGACATTTAAGGTGATTTAGTTCGTAATAGTTGTATTCTAATGAATGACACTTTCGAAGGTCTATGCGATCAGACTCAATGGTGCGATCTGATTGGCCGACACCTAGTGACTGATCGCTGCTTAGACCTGCTCGATTGGCTAGCTGAAAGGTGCTGCAAAATTGATGGCGCCGTTGCTAAGCTACGATCTGGCGCTGTTGGTAGACGATCCTGGATCTATACTGGTCAGCTGTGCGGTCTGAGATTAATCTGGTTGCTATGTCGGGTCAGCGGTTTCAATGGAGCCACCGGTGTAAGTAAGAATAGTCGCCTAGCGGCCCAGATTGAAGCTAGACTATGTCCGCCAACTAATACTAACGGGACAGCGAATGGTGAACAGCACAAACCCGCTTCTTCATCTTCGCTGGCTCGCCTGTTAGCCTGCGGCCTTGCCTGTCACGTTGACGATCATCACGCTGATTGCGATCTGGTTGAAGTCAGCCTGCGTGTTGTTTGCCTGGCCGGTCAGAAACTGCTGCCTTGGTGAGCTCGCGAGTTGGGTTACACTTCCCCACCTGACCCACTGACTCACTGACCCACTGACTCACTCACCTAGTGACCTAGTGACCCACTGGTCTAGTGACCCACTGGTCTAGTGACCCACTGGTCTAGTGACCCACTGGTCTAGTGACCCACTGGTCTAGTGACCCACTGGTCTAGTGACCCACTGGTCTAGTGACCCACTGGTCTAGTGACCCACTGGTCTAGTGACCCACTGGTCTAGTGACCCACTGGTCTAGTGACCCACTGGTCTAGTGACCCACTGATCGACTCCTTGCCAAATTATAATCCTTACCTGACCAATCGACTCACCAGCTCACAATCTTTTGTTTGACACACAGACACAGTCGCTCTTGGTAACTCTAGATTTCTTATTTTACTTTATTTTATTTTCAGCGTAGCTCGTGAACTGGTTTCTCTCCTGTCGGAACGTCGGCGCTATTTATCTCGCAGCTCTACAACAGCTTCGAGCGGTCCTTCAGCTCTGCCTAGCAACGGTTGCTATGCGGCTGCTGGCCTAATTGCCGGTGAATTAAACGGTAACAACGGAGTAGCCTCCGCTGCCAGCGGTTCTGGCGCATCTGGCAGCGCATCGGCTGTGAATGGAGTCAACGGTGGGCAAGATTGCCCATCCAGTTTGGATCAGCTGATTAACGATGTGAAACACCGATTAAGTGTGAGTCTGAGTTAGGAGTATCCGTTTGTTTATTTATAGTGTCCGATCAGGATTAAGAATATAATTTCGGATTCAACGTTAGGATTAAGATCGATAAGGGTAAAAGTGACAGGTTAGAAAAACTGTGACAGATTAGGTGACATTGTGACAGATTAGGTGACATCTGTAATAGATTAGGTGACATCTGTAATAGATTAGGTGACATTGTGATAGATTAGGTGACATTGTGACAGATTAGGTGTCATTGTGATAGATTAGGTGACATTGTGACAGATTAGGTGACATTGTGACAGATTAGGTGACATCTGTGATAGATTAGGTGACATCTGTGATAGATTAGGTGACATTGTGACAGATTAGGTGACATCTGTGATAGATTAGGTGACATTGTGACAGATTAGGTGACATCTGTGATAGATTAGGTGACATTGTGACAGATTAGGTGACATCTGTGATAAATTAGATGACAGGTGACAGAGTAGGTGACATTGTGACAGATTAGGTGACATCTGTGATAGATTAGATGACAGGTGACAGATTAGGTGACATTGTGACAGATTAGGTGACAGGTGACAGATTAGGTGACATTGTGACAGATTAGGTGACAGGTGACAGATTAGGTGACATCTGTGACAGATTAGATGACAGGTGACAGATTAGGTGACAGGTGACAGATTAGGTGACATCTGTGATAGATTAGATGACAGGTGACAGATTAGGTGACATCTGTGATAGATTAGAAGACAGGTGACAGATTAGGTGACATCTGTGACAGATTAGATGACAGGTGACAGATTAGGTGACAGGTGACAGATTAGGTGACAGGTGACAGATTAGGTGACATCTGTGATAGATTAGATGACAGGTGACAGATTAGGTGACATCTGTGATAGATTAGAAGACAGGTGACAGATTAGGTGACAGGTGACAGATTAGGTGACATCTGTGATAGATTAGATGACAGGTGACAGATTAGGTGACATCTGTGATAGATTAGATGACAGGTGACAGATCAGGTGACATCTGTGATAGATTAGATGACAGGTGACAGATTAGGTGACATCTGTGATAGATTAGAAGACAGGTGACAGATTAGGTGACAGGTGACAGATTAGGTGACATCTGTGATAGATTAGATGACAGGTGACAGATTAGGTGACATCTGTGATAGATTAGATGACAGGTGACAGATTAGGTGACATCTGTGATAGATTAGAAGACAGGTGACAGATTAGGTGACAGGTGACAGATTAGGTGACATCTGTGATAGATTAGAAGACAGGTGACAGATTAGGTGACATCTGTGATAGATTAGATGACAGGTGACAGATCAGGTGACATCTGTGATAGATTAGATGACAGGTGACAGATTAGGTGACATCTGTGATAGATTAGAAGACAGGTGACAGATTAGGTGACATCTGTGACAGATTAGAAGACAGGTGACAGATTATGTGACAGTGACAGAATGAAAGCGTCACTAGCAAATAGATTCTCTAAAACCCATCAGCTCAAGGACAATCGCGTGTCCGACCTGCTGAGCCTGTACGAAAGCAAGCTTCAGTCTTGTCAGCGCAGCGAAGAATCTCTAATAGCCTACGCTAATGCTCAGTCGGACGCGCTCAGTCGTTGCCAAGCGGTTGCTAGGCGACAGACGCAGCGCGCAGCCGCTTTGGAGGCCGAATGCGCCAAGCTTCGCGGCGCCACAGCTGACGCTGAACGGGCCAAAGAAGCTCTGCGATCTCTGGAGCGTGACAAAGCCGCTAACGAAGCCCGACTGATGAAGGAGGTGAAGCTGGCCCAGCGAAATGCGGAACGATTGCAGGCCCTACTAGATCAGACTGAGCGAGAGAAGCGAGAAATTGCCGAGAGAAACAATCAGCTCAAGAATATCTTGGCCTCGGCTTCGGCCGTGTTTAAATAGTCACTTCTTCGCTTGTCTTTTTTCTTACAATTTTCCTTTTTCTTTATAGCTTTAGGCACTTAATTGCTATTTAATATATTTCTCATTGATTCTGTCTGCCTGCCTGTCTGTCTGCCTGTCTGCCTGCCTGTCTGTCTGCCTGTCTGTCTGCCTGCCTGCCTGTCTGTCTGCCTGCCTGTCTGTCTGCCTGTCTGTCTGCCTGTCTGTCTGCCTGTCTATCTACCTGTCTATCTGCCTGTCTGTCTGCCTGCCTATCTGCCTGTCTGTCCGCCTGTCTGTCTGCCTGTCTGTCTATCTGCCTGTCTGTCTGCCTGTCTGTCTGCCTGTCTGTCCGTTTGTCTGTCTGCCTGTCTATCTGCCTGTCTGTCTGTCTGCCTGCCTGTCTGCCTGTCTGTCTGCCTGTCTATGTGCCTGTCTGTCTGCTTGTCTCTCTGCCTGTATGTCTGCCTGTCTGCCTGTCTGTCTGTCTATCTGCCTGTCTGTCTGCCTGTCTGTCTGCCTGTCTGTACGTTTGTCTGTCTGCCTGTCTATCTGCCTGTCTGTCTGCCTGCCTGCCTGTCTGCCTGTCTATCTGCCTGCCTGTCTGTCTGCCTGTCTATCTGCCTGTCTGTCTGCCTGTCTGTCTGTCTGCCTGTCTGTCTATCTGCCTGTCTGCCTACCTGTCTGTCTGCCTGTCTATCTGCCTGTCTATCTACCTGTCTGTCTGCCTGTCTATCTGCCTGCCTATCTGCCTGTCTGTCCGCCTGTCTGTCTGCCTGTCTATCTGCCTGTCTGTCTGCCTGTCTGTCTGCCTGTCTGTCCGTTTGTCTGTCTGCCTGTCTATCTGCCTGTCTGCCTATCTGCCTGTCTGTCCGCCTGTCTGTCTGCCTGTCTATCTGCCTGTCTGTCTGCCTGTCTGTCTGCCTGTCTGTCCGTTTGTCTGTCTGCCTGTCTATCTGCCTGTCTGTCTGTCTGCCTGCCTGTCTGCCTGTCTGTCTGCCTGTCTATGTGCCTGTCTGTCTGCTTGTCTCTCTGCCTGTATGTCTGCCTGTCTGCCTGTCTGTCTGTCTATCTGCCTGTCTGTCTGCCTGTCTGTCTGCCTGTCTGTCCGTTTGTCTGTCTGCCTGTCTATCTGCCTGTCTGTCTGCCTGTCTGCCTGTCTGCCTGTCTATCTGCCTGCCTGTCTGTCTGCCTGTCTATCTGCCTGTCTGTCTGCCTGTCTGCCTGCCTGTCTGTCTGTCTGCCTGTCTATCTATGTCATTATTTTATATATTTTCTATATTTACTCAGACGCACACTTGTGGAATCTGTCAAAAGTAGACAAAATACACCAGTAAACATCCGGCAGTCACCAGTTTCTGTTTTATTTTTAGCTTGCACTTATATGGCATTGTCTCTCTGTATTATTATTTCTTTATATAGTTAGGAATATATTTGGCACAGTTGATCACTTATTCATTATTTAATTGTATGACGCATTTCTTTATTTTTTCCGGTAAAGGTAATTTTATTTACAAACAAAACTAAGCATTTTTATCGCTATTTAAAATTGCTGTCACTGTCATTGCTTCTCTCACTTGCTGTATTGTTTTTCTATACATATCGCCTTTATTTACTTAACCAGTTAAGTGCTCAAATTGCTCATAATTTTCACTATTAAAATATTCTGCTACATATTTAATATTTACTAGACTGAATGTAGCTTTTATTCGCCTTCAATTCCTAATTTAAATGAGAATATTGCATGCTTGTACATTCTTCTTCTGTTGGTTTTAAAGATTTTATATTTTTCATAAATTTCAATATTTTTCTGCTTTTTACAAATTTATATTATAACAATTGCTAATTTTAAATTTAATGAAGTCTTTTGGCATTTTTACCTGGCTCTTGTGTAAAAATTTTAATTTTTGTAACCCTTTTCACATTTATTTATAAATACGAATGCCTATTGCTTAAGTCCTAATTCCTTAGAATTTCCTTAAGCATTGTTAATTCCTAATTTAAGCATTTTATTATGTTGTGTTTTTTGCACAAGCAAACAATAAACCATAAATGTTGTTTATAATTATATTTTTCTTTAACTCCTTTACTTCCTTATTATACCAACTGGACACCAAATTACTTAAGTTTTTACAGTAAATAAACTTTCACTGTTGTTCATAGTATTTACAGTTCCACCCGCTATTGTTCATGCCCTGCAGCAAACCCAGGGCAATGTACATAGTCTGCAGCAACCCCACTCCAATGTACATAGACTGCAGCAACCCCACTCCAATGTACATAGACTGCAGCAACCCCACTCCAATGTACATAGACTGCAGCAACCCCACTCCAATGCACATAGTCTGCAGCAACCCCACTCCCATGTACATAGTCTCTACAGCAACCCCACTTATATGCGCACAATCTCTAGGCCTAGCCCACTCCAAATTTGCTATCAATTTAAATACATCAACGTGCACAATTTAAAGAATCTCCTAATTATTAATAGAAGAATTATCAAATTACCTAATTACCTAATTATCAAGCGATTAAATTCATCTGTAAAGCATTTACATTATGTGTCGGCATTGTACTATTGTTAATTTTTTTCTATTTTCAGGAAATTTTATTTGGTTATCTGTGAATAAAAATGGCTAACGAAGCTCATTGTCTGTTTGGAGACTGCGATGAAAAATTCATAATTAAAGTTGACGGTGCCCTCAGCGACACAGCCATGCTCGAGCAGCATCTAATGGAGAATCATAACCTAGTGATTGATAGCATTGCCAATATTGCCAATTTGCCAGAGTAAGACAGCTTTCTTGCTGACCAGATACTGAAATGCTTTTTCTTAACCTAACATTGTCAATAGATGCTTTTCTATTCGACCCACTATCTGACCCTTTCTCAATAGATGCTTTCCTATATGACCCACTATCTGATCCATTCTCAATAGATTCTTCCGTAGTTGACCCACTTGCCAAATAGTTAACTTTTTTATTGCAGATATCTATCTCATTGGCGCCATCTCATTTCTGCCGAAACTGTTAAAGTGCACTGTTTTGTCTTTCACCCCGAAAGTACAGGTGTTAGCGAAGGTAAAGCAAAAGTTAATTTGGAAAGTTAATTTTTCAGTAAAGAAATAGTTTTTCTACCAAATACTACTAATCCCTACCCAAATTTTCAGAGGCTCCTAAAGAGTACATGTTTCTATCGCCTGACAATCCTGACGATGCAAATTTGCGCAACAGATTGCACGAAGATCGACTGGTGTGTGCATCTTAATATTGCTTCTACTCGTAATTAGGCAGATAGGCATTACTATGTTGCTTCTAGTTGTCTAGTTGTCTAGATCATTTTCAATTGAAAACTTTACTTCACCTTAAAAATTTTACGCTTATTCCCTACTACGAGCGTAACCCTCACTTAACTCTCTCTTAGCTAACTCTTACCAGCTGTACATTCTCTCCCGCCCAACTTTTACCCACTCCAAATGTACATTCTCTCCCGCCCAACTCTAGCCCACTACAAATGTACATTCTCTCCCGGCCAACTATTACCCACTCTAAATGTACATTCTCTCCCGGCCAACTATTACCCACTCCATATGTACATTCTCTCCCGGCCAACTCTTACCCACTCCAAATGTACATTCTCTCCCGGCCAACTTTTACCCATTCCAAATGTACATTCTCTCCCGCCCAACTCTAGCCCACTCCAAATGTACATTCTCTCCCAGCCAACTATTACCCACTCCAAATGTACATTCTCTCCCGGCCAACTCTAGCCCACTCTAAATGTACATTCTCTCCCGGCCAACTCTAACGCACTACAAATGTACATTCTTTCCCGGCTAGCTCTTATCCACTCCAAATGTACATTCTCTCTCGGCCAACTCTAGCCCACTACAAATGTACATTCTCTCCCGCCCAACTCTTATCCACTACAAATGTACATTCTCTCCCAGCCAACTCTAGCCCACTACAAATGTACATTCTCTCCCGCCCAACTCTTATCCACTACAAATGTACATTCTCTCCCGCCCAACTCTTATCCACTCCAAATGTACATTCTCTCCCAGCCAACTCTTACCCACTCCAAATGTACATTCTCTCCCGCCCAACTCTAGCCCACTACAAATGTACATTCTCTCCCAGCCAACTCTTACCCACTCCAAATCTATATTCTCTCCCAGCCAACTCTTACCCACTCCAAATCTATATTCTCTCCCAGCCAACTTTTACCCACTCCAAATGTACATTCTCTCCCGCCCAACTCTAGCCCACTACAAATGTACATTCTCTCCCAGCCAGCTCTTACCCACTCCAAATGTACATTTGTTTCCATTGTAAATCAATCTTCAGACTCGCGTCACAGAGCTCTACCTGAGTGAGAGACAATCGCAAGAAAATCTTCCATGCATATTTTGCAACGACATTTCGTTAAGTCGGTGAGATTCTGGATTTTTTTCGTAGTTACCTTGTTTAAACTCACTATGTGGTCGATAAAGATCAAACAAAGAATATTGGAAATTGTTTTAACTTTTACAGGCAGAAGATATTTGAGCACTTGTCCGAAGAGCACAGTTTCTGGCTAGGCGAACCAGATAACATGGTGTTTGTCGGCGAATTACTTCAACGACTGGGCAATATGGTCAATGAGTGAGTGAGGGGAGAGGAGAAAGTGAGGGAGGAGAGGAGAAAGTGAGGGGAGAGGAGAAAGTGAGGGAGGAGAGGTGAAAGTGAGGGGAGAGGAGAAAGTGAGGGGAGAGGAGAAAGAGAGGGAGGAGAGGAGAAAGTGAGGGGAGAGGAGAAAGTGAGGGGAGAGGAGAAAGTGAGGGGAGAGGAGAAAGTGAGGGAGGAGACGAGAAAGTGAGGGAGGAGAGGAGAAAGTGAGGGGAGAGGAGAAAGAGAGGGAGGAGAGGAGAAAGTTAGGGGAGAGGAGAAAGTTAGGGGAGAGGAGAAAGTGAGGGGAGAGGAGAAAGTGAGGGAGGAGAGGAGAAAGTGAGGGGGGAGAGGAGAAAGTGAGGGGAGAGGAGAAAGTGAGGGGAGAGGAGAAAGTGAGGGGAGACGAGAAAGTGAGGGGGGAGAGGTGAAAGTGAGGGGAGAGGAGAAAGTGAGGGAGGAGAGGAGAAAGTGAGGGAGGAGAGGAGAAAGTGAGGGGAGAGGAGAAAGTGAGGGGAGAGGAGAAAGTGAGGGGAGAGGAGAAAGTGAGGGGAGAGGAGAAAGTGAGGGGAGAGGTGAAAGTGAGGGGAGAGGTGAAAGTGAGGGGAGAGGAGAAAGTGAGGGGAGAGGAGAAAGTGAGGGGGGAGAGGTGAAAGTGAGGGGAGAGGAGAAAGTGAGGGAGGAGAGGAGAAAGTGAGGGAGGAGAGGAGAAAGTGAGGGGAGAGGAGAAAGTGAGGGAGGAGAGGAGAAAGTGAGGGGAGAGGAGAAAGAGAGGGAGGAGAGGAGAAAGTGAGGGGAGAGGAGAAAGTGAGGGGAGAGGAGAAAGAGAGGGAGGAGAGGAGAAAGTGAGGGGAGAGGAGAAAGTGAGGGGAGAGGAGAAAGTGAGGGGAGAGGAGAAAGTGAGGGAGGAGACGAGAAAGTGAGGGAGGAGAGGAGAAAGTGAGGGGAGAGGAGAAAGAGAGGGAGGAGAGGAGAAAGTTAGGGGAGAGGAGAAAGTTAGGGGAGAGGAGAAAGTGAGGGGAGAGGAGAAAGTGAGGGAGGAGAGGAGAAAGTGAGGGGGGAGAGGAGAAAGTGAGGGGAGAGGAGAAAGTGAGGGGAGAGGAGAAAGTGAGGGGAGACGAGAAAGTGAGGGGGGAGAGGTGAAAGTGAGGGGAGAGGAGAAAGTGAGGGAGGAGAGGAGAAAGTGAGGGAGGAGAGGAGAAAGTGAGGGGAGAGGAGAAAGTGAGGGGAGAGGAGAAAGTGAGGGGAGAGGAGAAAGTGAGGGGAGAGGTGAAAGTGAGGGGAGAGGTGAAAGTGAGGGGAGAGGAGAAAGTGAGGGGAGAGGAGAAAGTGAGGGGGGAGAGGTGAAAGTGAGGGGAGAGGAGAAAGTGAGGGAGGAGAGGAGAAAGTGAGGGGAGAGGAGAAAGTGAGGGGAGAGGAGAAAGTGAGGGGAGAGGAGAAAGTGAGGGGAGAGGAGAAAGTGAGGGGAGAGGAGAAAGTGAGGGGAGAGGAGAAAGTGAGGGGAGAGGAGAAAGTGAGGGGAGAGGAGAAAGTGAGGGGAGAGGAGAAAGTGAGGGGAGAGGTGAAAGTGAGGGGAGAGGAGAAAGTGAGGGGAGAGGAGAAAGTGAGGGGGGAGAGGTGAAAGTGAGGGGAGAGGAGAAAGTGAGGGAGGAGAGGAGAAAGTGAGGGAGGAGAGGAGAAAGTGAGGGGAGAGGAGAAAGTGAGGGGAGAGGAGAAAGTGAGGGGAGAGGAGAAAGTGAGGTGAGTGTTTTATAGGTAGAAAAAAATAATAGAAGAGAATGTGTGAAGTTATTAAAGGCAATGTTTAGCTGAGAAGTCAAGAATGGGAATTCTATAATGGAATATTATATTTTGTTATCGCATCTGCTTCTCCGCCCTCAGCAACATCTGTCTGTACTGCGAGAAGCCGTTTCGCAGTCGCTTCGTACTCAAAGAGCACATGCGCAAGCGCAACCATCGGCGAGTGAAGCCGGGCTGTGGCGGCAAGTACGCCAAGTACTTTATCAGCGCCTACCTCAAGCCAGACGGAATTCGGCGAGCTCGTGTTACTATCGGCGTCGATCCCGGTTCCTTGACTGTTGGTTCTAGCTCGTCAGCTGCGGCTTCTTCGTCTGATGACGACGACAGCGAAGCTGACAATGGCGATGAAGATGAAGATGTTGCTGTTGATGGCGTTTGCAGGTAAGTCACTTTAATCAGCATCGAAAACTAATAACTATGAAATCTGAATATTCGTCCAAAGGCTGTGTACATCTGTTCATCTGTAAAGGTCGTGGGTTCGATTTCCGATTCCACTGGAGCAAGATACTAAACTCTTCATTGCTTAAGTTCACCCAGCTGTTAAATGGGTACCAGCATCACTTATTGGTAATTGAGGGTGGGTTTGGCGTCCTCCCAGTCCATGGACTGAACAGCTGTACGCGCAATTTCTGCGGCTGTGCTGTCGGCTGCTCGATTTAGTCAGGTGTATTCAATAGTTATTATTATTAATTCGAACTCATGACCTTTCGGTCTTAAAATGATTTTCTTGTCAATTCAACAAATTCGTCTTTTTAGAAACTCAAAACCTGACAATGACCGAGAGCTACAGCGCCATAGTTCGCTGACACAGCCTACAGCAGCAGCAGCAGCAGCAGCAGTCTCAATCGATGCAACAATCAACCATCTAGTGTGTCCATTCTGTCCTCATCAAGAGTCGTCGGCCAAAGATCTATCCGCACACCTGATTGAGTGTCATTGTGTCAACCTGCCTCAATTAACTAGACAATACAGCTTAGATTTTCAACAGCGCCTAAACTTGTTAGCACTGATTCAATCTTATAGCCTTACCGATCAGAGACGATCAGCTGATTCCATTGCTCAATTACTGATTTCTGACAGACTTTGCAGAGTCAGGCGACCTGCGACTGAGGTTGAAGTGGCTCTTGCTGATCTGTGCGATGATGCTGACTAGGCGTGACTTATTAATTTAACCGAGTCTTCTAAATTACCTATGATATGATTTTAGTTATGATCGATTTAGTTTTTTAGTGAATAAATATATATATTTATCTACTGCTTGGTTTTAATTGATTTAAATCAATCGATCCTTGTTCGTTCTTCTTTCTTAGAAATAGTATCTATTTTCTATAAGGTATTGTATTGACAAGTAGTTGGAGTTGAGCTAGGTTTAAGAGGCGAGTGGGGTTTTAAGTTCGAATCCGCGGCTAGGCCATATAAGTTTTTAGGTTTTTTGTAAGGCGCAGTAAGAGTGTACACTATCTGACGATGAGAAATTCAGGGCAGATGTACACACCTGTGTGAGCGTGTGCCTAGTGGTAAGAGCGTCGGACTCACGACTTGAAGGTCGTGTGTTCGATTCCCGACACCACTGGAACAATTTGTGTCCTTTTTGCAAGACACTTAACTTTGCATTATTTCTGTTCACCCAGCTGTTAAATGGGTACCAGAATTAGCTGGGATAATTGAGGGTGGGTGTAGCGTCCCCACAGTCCATGGACTGGACAGCCGTACGCTGCCTTCAGATGCGCCATGCAATAGCTGCGACTGTGCTGTCGGCTGCACATCTGGCCCGATTGGGGCAGGTGTAATTAAAAATAAATAAAAAATAACTATAATCAGTAGTAACGAGGATAGGCAAAATTGCCTGCGTCATGTATCTATGTGCTCAGAAGTCAACGGAATGGGCGTGGTTGCCTCCTCACTGTCTGCGGCTCTAGTGCTAACAAATGCCATTACCCATAGACAAAGATCATTCAGTTATAATTGGGGCCTTAGTTTGTTAATTCTTATGTAGGAGCTTATATAATCTAATATAATCATTCTTCTAAATCCTGAGCACACACGCACACAGGTGTGTACATCTGCCCTGACTTTATCACCGTCAAAGTCTACACTCACTGTGCCTTGGAGGTTGGCCCTCGAGGACGCAAATTGCCCCCAAGCCTGTTCTACGCGGCAGCGCCACAAATGAATGTGGCCTCGCCGCAAAATCGAGTTCAGGGACCTTGGTTCAGGAGGCAAATTTATAATTTATAAGTTTATCAATTTATGAGAAACTCGAATCGAAGAACACACTAAATCACGACTTCAGCTATCTGGATCTTCTAATCTATCTAAAACACCAAGTTACCTTCAGCAAAACACCCGAGCAGATATCAGCACCATGAACGCGCCCCAGCAGCCGCATCATCCCGGAGCCTTCGTTCTCGGGCATCGACGCACTCCATCGCAGGATAGTTTCAAAAAGTTGACCCAAACGGACGCCGAGTCGGCAATGAGACGCGAATTGCAGCACCTGTTAGACACCTGCGATCCGGCCGAGAGAGACGGCATGTCCTCGCAGCTGGACGCTTTCACAGAGATCTTTGAACGCTATCTGAAGGAGGCTGGCAGCGAAATCGATTGGAATCGAATCCACATCCTGGACGATAAATCAATCCTGCCATACGCTTCTTTGGATAAATTCGATTCACTGGAGATGCGCAGCCTACTGGACACGCTGGTTGTGATCAAACTTAATGGCGGCCTGGGCACATCCATGGGTTGCACCGGCGCCAAATCTTTGATCAGCGTTCGATCCGATCTAACCTTCCTCGACATCAATATTCAACAACTGGAACACTTCAACAAGAAATACGGCTGCAATGTGCCTCTGGTACTGATGAACTCATTCAACACCCACGCCGAAACTGAGAAAGTTTTGCGCAAATATCAGCACATCCAGGTGCCAATTCACACCTTCCAACAGTCGCAGTATCCCAGAGTTAACAGGGAGTCACTGCTGCCATTGCCGGAATCCCTGGCTGACGATAATAAAGAGGCTTGGTATCCGCCTGGTCACGGCGATATCTATCGCTCATTAGCTCGCAGCGGTCTGTTAGATCAGTTCCTGGCCATGGGCAAAAAGTGGATGTTTGTAGCCAATATTGACAATCTCGGTGCCACTGTCGACTTGAACATTGTCGACTTCTTGGAGCATCCGGATAAGTACAATCGGCCTCCATGCGAGTTTCTAATGGAGGTCACCGAGAAGACCAGGGCCGATGTGAAGGGTGGAACCCTGGTTGAGTACGACGGAAAACTGCGTCTGCTTGAGATTGCTCAGGTTCGTTGGACAGTCTGAGAGAGTCTTGCTTCACTGACCTGAGGACATGTGTTTAAGTACAAGCCTGCCTGTCTCCCTTATCATCCCTACACGTCTCTTATAGTCAACCTACTTGTCTCCCTTATCCTACATCACCTGTCTCCCCCATCCTACATCACCTGTCTCCCTTATCCTCCCTACACATCTCTTATAGCCAACCTACTTGTCTCCCTTATCCTACATCACCTGTCTCCCTTATCCTACATCACCTGTCTCCCTTATCCTACATCACCTGTCTCCCTTATCCTACATCACCTGTCTCCCTTATCCTACATCACCTGTCTCCCTTATCCTACATCACCTGTCTCCCTTATCCTACGTCACCTGTCTCCCTTATCCTACATCACCTGTCTCCCTTATCCTCCCTACACATCTCTTATAGCCAACCTACTTGTCTCCCTTATCCTACATCACCTGTCTCCCTTATCCTACATCACCTGTCTCCTTTATCCTCCCTACACATCTCTTATAGCCAACCTACTTGTCTCCCTTATCCTACATCACCTGTCTCCCTTATCCTACATCACCTGTCTCCCTTATCCTACATCACCTGTCTCCTTTATCCTCCCTACACATCTCTTATAGCCAACCTACTTGTCTCCCTTATCCTACATCACCTGTCTCCCTTATCCTACATCACCTGTCTCCCTTATCCTACATCACCTGTCTCCCTTATCCTACATCACCTGTCTCCCTTATCCTACGTCACCTGTCTCCCTTATCCTACATCACCTGTCTCCCTTATCCTACATCACCTGTCTCCCTTATCCTATATCACCTGTCTCCCTTATCCTACGTCACCTGTCTCCCTTATCCTACATCACCTGTCTCACTTATCCTACATCACCTGTCTCCCTTATCCTACGTCACCTGTCTCCCTTATCCTACATCACCTGTCTCCCTTATCCTCCCTACACATCTCTTATAGCCAACCTACTTGTCTCCCTTATCCTACATCACCTGTCTCCCTTATCCTACATCACCTGTCTCCCTTATCCTCCCTACACATCTCTTATAGCCAACCTACTTGTCTCCCTTATCCTACATCACCTGTCTCACTTATCCTACATCACCTGTCTCCCTTATCCTACATCACCTGTCTCCCTTATCCTACATCACCTGTCTCCCTTATCCTACATCACCTGTCTCCCTTATCCTACATCACCTGTCTCCCTTATCCTACATCACCTGTCTCCCTTATCCTCCCTACACATCTCTTATAGGCAACCTACTTGTCTCCCTTATCCTACATCACCTGTCTCCCTTATCCTACATCACCTGTCTCCCTTATCCTACATCACCTGTCTCCCTTATCCTACATCACCTGTCTCCCTTATCCTCCCTACACATCTCTTATAGGCAACCTACTTGTCTCCCTTATCCTACATCACCTGTCTCCCTTATCCTACATCACCTGTCTCCCTTATCCTCCCTACACATCTCTTATAGGCAACCTACTTGTCTCCCTTATCCTACATCACCTGTCTCCTTTATCCTCCCTACACATCTCTTATAGCCAACCTACTTGTCTCCCTTATCCTACATCACCTGTCTCCCTTATCCTACATCACCTGTCTCCCTTATCCTACATCACCTGTCTCCCTTATCCTACATCACCTGTCTCCCTTATCCTACGTCACCTGTCTCCCTTATCCTACATCACCTGTCTCCATTATCCTACATCACTTGTCTCCCTTATCCTACATCACCTGTCTCCCTTATCCTATATCACCTGTCTCCCTTATCCTACGTCACCTGTCTCCCTTATCCTACATCACCTGTCTCCCTTATCCTACATCACCTGTCTCCCTTATCATCCCTACACGTCTCTTATAGTCAACCTACTTGTCTCCCTTATCCTACATCACCTGTCTCCCCCATCCTACATCACCCTTCTCCCTTATCCTCCCTACACGTCTCTTATAGCCAACCTACTTGTCTCCCTTATCCTACATCACCTGTCTCCCCCATCCTACATCACCCCTCTCCCTTATCCTCCCTACACATCTCTTATAGCCAACCTACTTGTCTCCCTTATCCTACATCACCTGTCTCCCTTATCCTACATCACCTGTCTCCCTTATCCTCCTACACATCTCTTATAGCCAACCTACTTGTCTCCCTTATCCTACATCACCTGTCTCCCTTATCCTACATCACCTGTCTCCCTTATCCTACATCACCTGTCTCCCTTATCCTAAATCACCTGTCTCCCTTATCCTACATCACCTGTCTCCCTTATCCTACATCACCTGTCTCCCTTATCCTACATCACCTGTCTCCCTTATCCTATATCACCTGTCTCCCTTATCCTACATCACCTGTCTCCCTTATTCTACATCACCTGTCTCCCTTATCCTACATCACCTGTCTCCCTTATCCTCCCTACACATCTCTTATAGCCAACCTACTTGTCTCCCTTATCCTACATCACCTGTCTCCCTTATCCTACATCACCTGTCTCCCTTATCCTACATCACCTGTCTCCCTTATCCTACATCACCTGTCTCCCTTATCCTACGTCACCTGTCTCCCTTATCCTACATCACCTGTCTCCCTTATCCTCCCTACACATCTCATATAGCCAACCTACTTGTCTCCCTTATCCTACATCACCTGTCTCCCTTATCCTACATCACCTGTCTCCCTTATCCTACATCACCTGTCTCCCTTATCCTACATCACCTGTCTCCCTTATCCTACATCACCTGTCCCCCTTATCCTCCCTACACATCTCTTATAGCCAACCTACTTGTCTCCCTTATCCTACATCACCTGTCTCCCTTATCCTACATCACCTGTCTCCTTTATCCTCCCTACACATCTCTTATAGCCAACCTACTTGTCTCCCTTATCCTACATCACCTGTCTCCCTTATCCTACATCACCTGTCTCCCTTATCCTACATCACCTGTCTCCCTTATCCTACATCACCTGTCTCCCTTATCCTACGTCACCTGTCTCCCTTATCCTACATCACCTGTCTCCCTTATCCTACATCACCTGTCTCCCTTATCCTATATCACCTGTCTCCCTTATCCTACGTCACCTGTCTCCCTTATCCTACATCACCTGTCTCACTTATCCTACATCACCTGTCTCCCTTATCCTACATCACCTGTCTCCCTTATCCTACATCACCTGTCTCCCTTATCCTCCCTACACATCTCTTATAGCCAACCTACTTGTCTCCCTTATCCTACATCACCTGTCTCCCTTATCCTACATCACCTGTCTCCCTTATCCTCCCTACACATCTCTTATAGCCAACCTACTTGTCTCCCTTATCCTACATCACCTGTCTCCCTTATCCTACATCACCTGTCTCCCTTATCCTACATCACCTGTCTCCCTTATCCTATATCACCTGTCTCCCTTATCCTACATCACCTGTCTCCCTTATCCTACGTCACCTGTCTCCCTTATCCTACATCACCTGTCTCACTTATCCTACATCACCTGTCTCCCTTATCCTACATCACCTGTCTCCCTTATCCTACATCACCTGTCTCCCTTATCCTACATCACCTGTCTCCCTTATCCTACATCACCTGTCTCCCTTATCCTACATCACCTGTCTCCCTTATCCTCCCTACACATCTCCTATAGCCAACCTACTTGTCTCCCTTATCCTACATCACCTGTCTCCCTTATCCTACATCACCTGTCTCCCTTATCCTCCCTACACATCTCTTATAGGCAACCTACTTGTCTCCCTTATCCTACATCACCTGTCTCCCTTATCCTACATCACCTGTCTCCCTTATCCTACATCACCTGTCTCACTTATCCTACATCACCTGTCTCCCTTATCCTACATCACCTGTCTCCCTTATCCTACATCACCTGTCTCCCTTATCCTACATCACCTGTCTCCCTTATCCTCCCTACACATCTCTTATAGCCAACCTACTTGTCTCCCTTATCCTACATCACCTGTCTCCCTTATCCTACATCACCTGTCTCCCTTATCCTACATCACCTGTCTCCCTTATCCTACATCACCTGTCTCCCTTATCCTACGTCACCTGTCTCCCTTATCCTACATCACCTGTCTCCCTTATCCTACGTCACCTGTCTCCCTTATCCTACATCACCTGTCTCACTTATCCTACATCACCTGTCTCCCTTATCCTACATCACCTGTCTCCCTTATCCTACATCACCTGTCTCCCTTATCCTACATCACCTGTCTCCCTTATCCTACATCACCTGTCTCCCTTATCCTCCCTACACATCTCTTATAGCCAACCTACTTGTCTCCCTTATCCTACATCACCTGTCTCCCTTATCCTACATCACCTGTCTCCCTTATCCTACATCACCTGTCTCCCTTATCCTACATCACCTGTCTCCCTTATCCTACAGGTATTTCTTTACCTAACAATATGTTGGTAACCTCTACGCATATCTATGTTACTGTTTCCATCAACCTACCATTCCTTTCTACTTACCTACATGTGCCTGTCTCTACTTATTTACCTGTCTTTAACTGCCTACCTACCTACCGTACCTCCCTGTCAACTCCGTCTTTAATCTCAGGTCCCGTCGCAGCACGTGGACGAATTCACCTCCGTTCGCAAATTCAACATCTTCAACACTAACAATCTGTGGGTGTCGCTCTCTGCTATTAAACGCAACGTTGAACAGCGCAACATGCACATGGAGGTGATTGTGAATCCCAAGACCCTTGACAACGGTGCTCGAGTTATCCAACTGGAAGAAGCTGTCGGCGCCGCCATTAAGAATTTCAACGGCGCCGTTGGAGTTAATGTGCCGCGTAGTCGGTTCCTGCCAGTGAAGACCTGCTCGGATCTCCTGCTTGTCATGTCTAATCTGTACGCCCTGCATCAGGGCCGCCTGACACTATCGCACAAGCGCAACTTTCAAACCGTACCCCTAGTTAAGCTGGGCACCTCGTTCAAGAAGGTCAAGGAATTCTTATCTCGCTTTGAGAGCATCCCGGACTGCCTGGAATTGGATCACCTCACTGTGTCCGGCGATGTCACCTTTGGCAAGAATGTTGTGCTCAAGGTAAGCTAGAGGATTAAAGTATTAGGCTTGTAAAGTTCGCACTTTTAAAGGTTAGGAAAATTTAGTTTTTGAGGTCCACAAAGTGCCGCTTTTGAGGTCCACAAAGTGCCGCTTTTGAGGTCCACAAAGTGCCGCTTTTAATATCCACAAAGTGCCGCTTTTAATATCCACAAAGTGCCGCTTTTGAGGTCCACAAAGTGCCGCTTTTGAGGTCCACAAAGTGTCGCTTTTGAGGTCTACAAAGTGTCGCTTTTGATGTCCACAAAGTGTCGCTTTTGAGGTCTACAAAGTGTCGCTTTTGAGGTCTACAAAGTGTCGCTTTTGATGTCCACAAAGTGTCGCTTTTGAGGTCCACAAAGTGTCGCTTTTGAGGTCTACAAAGTGCCGCTTTTAATATCGCTTTTTGAGTCCGCTTTTTGAGGACCGCTTTTTGAGGTCCACAAAGTGTCGCTCTTGAGGTCTACAAAGTGTCGCTTTTGATGTCTACTAAGTGTCGCTTTTGAGGTCTACAAAGTGTCGCTTTTGATGTCCACAAAGTGCCGCTTTTGAGGTCCACAAAGTGCCGCTTTTGAGGTCCTCAAAGTGCCGCTTTTGAGGTCCCTAAAGTGTTGATGTCACTTCTGATGTGGCAGTAATGGTAAAACAGTCCAGCACATTGCCTTCACCCCAGGGCACGGTGATCATCATAGCCAATCACGGTGAACGCATCGACATACCAGCCGGGGCTATTCTGGAGAACAAAATTGTTAGCGGCAACTTGCGCATCCTTGATCACTGAGAGACCATCACCTGGCGATCTATTGGATGATGAAAATCAGGATATATCAGAACCGGAGACGAAATACATTTGTTCAAAACTGCTTTTGTTTAATAAAAAGTGGCTTAGAGATTGCTTGAGTATTTGCTACTTGAGAATCAATAAAACCCAATAGGATTATGATCTTAGTGTTATTCTATTTATTAATTGACTGATTGATTTCATAGTTGCGCAACATTTCTTCGCCCCTGAAACCTTAGAAAAGCATGTTTTATTGATTGAAATTAGATTTTCATTTACATTTTATTCACTAACTATTTCGTCTCGCCTGGCCTTGTTTTCTATCAATTGGTTTCTTCGGTGAGTAAACAGCCTGCTCAAAGTTATTTTTATTAGAATCATTAAATCGCATTGCAAAGCGCCTAATGAATTTGAGGTAAAAATTTTTGTTTAACTTTTATTTCCGCAGTTTTTCTCTGATAATGCAGATGATAGATAGATAGTCTTCTTGAACGTTCATGTTTTCTGTAGTACTACTTAGAGTAGCTTAAACAAAGTAGATAAAATCATTGTGCCCTCCATTGCCGTTCTATTTCACTAATTTGTCCTATCAGTTTCATTACTAATTGCAGTGCTGTGTACTACTAGTTTTACTCTATCATGTCATTAAAATAAATAGTAAGCAACAAAACAAGACCAAAATATAATCTAGCTTCAAAATCTTCACTAGAATTTAGATTTAAAAAAATAAGGAAAATGTGTTTCTTGTTTTTTTTATTTATACTACTTAGCTTGTGAAGTCAGTTTCTAAACAATCCGGTTAAATTTGGGATTCCCCATTCTGTTAAGAACTGTCAGGTTAAATTTGGGATTCCCCATTCTGTTAAGAACAGTCAGGTTAAATTTGGGATTCCCCATTCTGTTAAGAACTGTCAGGTTAAATTTGGGATTCCCCATTCTGTTAAGAACAGTCAGGTTAAATTTGGGATTCCCCATTCTGTTAAGAACTGTCAGGTTAAATTTGGGATTCCCCATTCTGTTAAGAACTGTCAGGTTAAATTTGGGATTCCCCATTCTGTTAAGAACAGTCTGGAATGTCATCTTAAAAGATCGCCGCTAAACACCGCAGCAGCTTTGTCACAATAGCCTGCATCGACTGTCAGCCAGCTGGCGCCAGCTGTGGCGCAGCTGCAGCCGCGAAGAGGCGCAAGTAGGCGCTAGCAAGCGCCGGCTGTCATCGCAACAGGCCAGCAAGAGTCCGTACGAGATTTTAGGCGTTGATCGGCAGGCCAGCCAGAGGCAGATCAAGGCGGCATTCTACGCCAAATCCAAGACCATCCACCCGGATGTGAACAAGTCGCCGGACGCTTCTGCCAAATTCAACGCCCTGTCCAATGCCTACAAGGTGCTGGGCGATGCCAATAGGAGGCGAGAGTTCGACGATTCGCAGAGGGGCAGGTAAGGCTGCGTGCCTGGGAAATAATAGGGGGAATGGGAAGTTAGAAGGGAATGGGAAGTGAGAACGGAATGGGAAGTGAGAACGGAAATGGGAAGTGAGGGGGAATTGGAAGTGAGAGGGGGAATGGGAAGTGAGAACGGGAAAGGGATGTGGGAAGGGAATTGGAAGTGAGAGTGGAATGGGAAGGAGAGGGGGAATGGGAAAGGGATGTGGGATGGAATGGGAAGTGAGATGGGGAATGGGCAGTGGGAAGGGGAATTGGAAGTGAGAGTGGAATGGGAATGTGATCAATCCGTCATCATCCACAATTTCATTAACTTCATCCCGCGGCAATTCCAGCGGTCACAGATCCCAGCAGTCCACCAGCGACTCAATCGTCGACATCGACCTGCGCACTCGAGACATTCAGGCCAGCTTCGACGCGTTCTATCGAGTGCGCTACCCCGCCATGCTGGCGGAACAGAGCCGCCTGGCTCGTCTGCGTCGCCACGCCGCAGCCGTCGGCGACATAGTCGACGACAAGAACGACTCAGCGGCCATGGCACAGAAGTCAGCAACTGCTGTTAAAGCCTACAAGCGCGAATTATTAGCTACCCTTGGCCTGCTCTGCTTGTCATTCATCGGCTTCATAAGCTACGACAACTATGTCAGGGCCGAGGACGCGGCGCTGCGGCTCCAGGAGAGCGGCGCCAGATCTGACTCCAAGTGACTGCAGATTGTATGTTTAGGCTTAGACTGTGATCTACCGGATTGTCCGATCTCTAGGATTCACCTGCAGATCCCCCTTTATAAACTCTAGGATTCACCCGTAGATCCCCCCTTGGGCCCTTTACAAAGCTCTGGGATTCACCTTGAGATTCCCTTTATAAACTCTGGGATTCACCTGGAGATTCCCTTTATAAACTCTGGGATTCACCTGGAGATTCCCTTTATAAACTCTGGGATTCACCTGGAGATTCCCTTTATAAACTCTGAGATTCACCCGGATATTCCCCTTTTTAAACCCTGGGATTCACCTGGAGATTCCCATTTATAAAGCTCAGGGATTCACCTTGAGATTCCCTCCGCCAAGTGTGGGCGAAAATCTTCAGCTTTAGTTTATAAATGCACTACCTAGGATTCACCTGGAGATTCCTTTCGACCTGGGGTTCCCTTTTACTTAAGAGTAGAAATCCTGTTTCATTTTGCTAGATAGTCTGTTTAAAGCCATTAGCTTATTTCAGCGTAAAATTAAAAAAACGTTGCTACATAACTTAGCTTAAATGCTTTCTTCTTAAACTGTACATACATAGTACGTACATATTCGCTTAAATATACGTAATGAATATTTGATCACAATCCTAACTGATAGTAATTATTTAAAACACAGAAAACACATTGCATGCTTTTGTTTAACTTTTGTTCAAAACAAAATATCTTACAACAAAACAACAGGCATATTTTATTAGTGTATTAAACATTAAATTGGCCTAGTAAATGGCAGATAATTGTTGATGCTTAATAAATATTGGCTTTATAAGCAAAACTCGTAAACGGCCGCATGAGACAACTCGAAGAAGCACTCGGGGATTATTTTAATTGGCTACTATTCCTTGAAATAGTAGAACGAATTCAACAGACTAGCTAGACAAACAGAATATGTATAATGACGCAACTTTGCACTGCATACTACTATGAATCCGGTTATGATGAGTAGTAAGTTACGGAATACGAAAAATAAGAAAATTGCGAACAGAATATTCGCAGTTTGAACACAGGATTAAATAACACCTTTACTAGCTTTAATTAGGCGCAGCGCGATGATATAAAGGTTCAAAAATATGAAAAAATCCATCAAATTGTAAATAAAAGAACACCTTATTTCACAACTTTATAAGCACACAAAGACAATGCGAAACTGAATGTGCGCCTGTGCGATGAAGTGTCATGCTATGTCCAGCAATCGTAATTAAAACAAAAATACAAAACAGAATTAAATCCCTGACTTAAATACTTTTATTGAATAAAGTCCAACAAAAAATCTGAGTTTGCACTTTAGGCTTAGTTTCATTCTGCAATTTTGAATTAGAACAAGTGGCCTGCTTAAAAATCTTAAACAAAGAAAAAAATCCGGAAAAAAATAATGAAATTCCTGCGCATTTTTAAAGGAGTAATAAAAACACGGAAAACTAAATAATCCTGCTTTAATCCCGACAGACGACGCGAATGCGATGTCGAAATAAAATTACCTGAAAAATAAATCTTTACAAAAATTCAAGGCTCGGCTCGGATACAAAGAAAAGCCTGGGAGAAAAAAAGCTGACAAAAAAATCAGACTACACACGGAAACAGGTTAGAAAATAATACACAATCTCAAATAGGAGTGTCTCGCCTATCTACAAACACTGGGTAGAGGGTGATTAATTTAGTATGAATTGCAAACTACTTTTCTTTAATTTCGAATGGGTTAATTTTAAAACACGAATAACTTGTATGTGTGGCACATATAACAAACACATTTTTACGTTACAATAATTGACATTTTTGAGTTGCGTCAAACGCAACTGAGTAGTATATTTACGGCAAGGAAGATTTTCTAGCGTGGAAAACATATTGAGATGAACGTAGAAGTACTATATATAATAAGTAAGTTATATACGATGGCACAAGTAGATGCGATACTTAAGCATAAATATAACAAATCATTTCAATTCACTATTGAATTCACATTTCATTGTTAATGCCAGTTACTTCATTTTTTCGAGGCCAGAAGCAAGACTCGAGGCTAGGAGGGAGTGTACATCAGAACTAATTTCGGATTGGTTGGGAGCGAGTGTACAACAGAACTAATTTCGGATTGGTTGGGAGCAAGTGTACATCAGAACTAATTTTGGATTGGTTGGGAGCGAGTGTACATCAGAACTAATTTTGGATTGGTTGGGAGCAAGTGTACATCAGAACTAATTTTGGATTGGTTGGGAGCGAGTGTACATCAGAACTAATTTCGGATTGGTTGGGAACAAGTGTACATCATAACTAATTTCGGATTGGTTGGGAGCGAGTGTACATCAGAACAAATTTTGGATTGGTTGTGAGCGAGTGTACATCATAACTAATTTCGGATTGGTTGGGAGCGAGTGTACATCATAACTAATTTCGGATTGGTTGGGAGCGAGTGTACATCATAACTAATTTCGGATTGGTTGGGAGCGAGTGGGAGCCAGTGTAAATTAAGGTCAGAGACTCAGTGGTGCTATTGACAGCTGTACTAGCCTTAATACCACGGCACAATATAGACATAGCTTCAATTTCTTAAAAAATTATGCCATGACAAAGTAATACTAGATCAATCATTGCACTAGAAATTTCGGCTACTTAGATTTCATATTTGAATGGATCAAACATAGCAATCTAAACGAGAATTTTTTAAGACAAACACGAGCAATAAGATACGGTTATACATAAATAATATAACATCAATAATTGCAGCAACAAGTGACTACAAAATCACACCTATAAATTATGTTACGCACGGATATTACATAATATAGTAAATAGCGCAATTTCTTAGTTAAATAGGCTGGTATTTCAATAAGTCTGTCAGAAGTACTCAAATTTGAGGATATTACTAATACTATATATAATTATTCGTATCGCAGCACGGCTATGAAAAGGCCTGTTTTCCTCACCTGGGAACCATCGGCTCCCGTTTGAAAAGAAAGCCAGGCTGATGCTGTTGCTGCTGCTGATGCTGAAAGTAGTTTGCTGCAGCCGCATAGAAATGGCGCGGATCAAGAGACTGCGTAGGAGGCGGTGGCGGTGGCGGTGGCGGTGGCGGCGGCTGCGGCTGCGCCGCCGGTCTATTGAAGGCGCTATGGGAACTAGCCTCTTTGTTGGACAATTCGAACACCTCCAGTAGCAGCGGATCCAGCTCTTCGCAACGAAATCCGACAACGCGACACAGCTGGCTAAAGTCGGCTGCAATCCCTTCCAGAGCGCTAAGTCGATTCATCAGATCGAAAAAGATGCGACGCGATTGCTGAACCGGATGCACACTCTCGATGTACCTAAATTAAAAGAAAGATCGAATGATGGAGTATTTTCTAGCTAATAATTACAAAATAGTTATTTGACGGAACTCCTCCTCCGGAGGAAGTATCCGTCGTTGTACATTAGATAAGAGTTATTTGGCGGAACCCCTCCTCCGGAGGAAGTATCCGTCGATGTACATTAGATAAGAGTTATTTGGCGGAACCCCTCCTCCGGAGGAAGTATCCGTCGTTGTACATTAGATAAGAGTTATTTGGCGGAATCCCTCCTCCGGAGGAAGTATCCGTCGTTGTACATTAGATAAGAGTTATTTGGCGGAACCCCTCCTCCGGAGGAAGTATCCGTCGATGTACATTAGATAAGAGTAATTTGGCGGAACTCCTCCTCCGGAGGAAGTATCCGTCGATGTACATTAGATAAGAGTTATTTGGCGGTACTCCTCCTCCGGAGGAAGTATCCGTCGATGTACATTAGATAAGAGTCATTTGGCGGAACTCCTCCGGAGGAAGTATCCGTCGATGTACATTAGATAAGAGTTATTTGACGGAACTCCTCCTCCGGAGGAAGTATCCGTCGATGTACATTAGATAAGAGTTATTTGGCGGTACTCCTCCTCCGGAGGAAGTATCCGTCGATGTAAATTAGATAAGAGTAATTTGGCGGAACTCCTCCTCCGGAGGAAGTATCCGTCGATGTACATTAGATAAGAGTAATTTGGCGGTACTCCTCCTCCGGAGGAAGTATCCGTCGATGTAAATTAGATAAGAGTAATTTGGCGGAACTCCTCCTCCGGAGGAAGTATCCGTCGATGTACATTAGATAAGAGTTATTTGGCGGAACCCCTCTTCCGGAGGAAGTATCCGTCGTTGTACATTAGATAAGAGTTATTTGGCGGAACCCCTCTTCCGGAGGAAGTATCCGTCGTTGTACATTAGATAAGAGTTATTTGGCGGAACTCCTCCTCCGGAGGAAGTATCCGTCGATGTAAATTAGATAAGAGTAATTTGGCGGAACTCCTCCTCCGGAGGAAGTATCCGTCGATGTACATTAGATAAGAGTTATTTGGCGGTACTCCTCCTCCGGAGGAAGTATCCGTCGATGTACATTAGATAAGAGTCATTTGGCGGAACTCCTCCGGAGGAGGAAGTATCCGTCGATGTACATTAAATAAGAGTTATTTGGCGGAACCCCTCCTCCGGAGGAAGTATCCGTCGATGTACATTAGATAAGAGTTATTTGGCGGAACCCCTCCTCCGGAGGAAGTATCCGTCGATGTACATTAGATAAGAGTAATTTGGCGGAACCCCTCCTCCGGAGGAAGTATCCGTCGTTGTACATTAGATAAGAGTTATTTGGCGGAACCCCTCCTCCGGAGGAAGTATCCGTCGATGTACATTAGATAAGAGTAATTTGGCGGAACCCCTCCTCCGGAGGAAGTATCCGTCGATGTACATTAGATAAGAGTCATTTGGCGGAACTCCTCCGGAGGAGGAAGTATCCGTCGATGTACATTAAATAAGAGTTATTTGGCGGAACCCCTCCTCCGGAGGAAGTATCCGTCGATGTACATTAGATAAGAGTTATTTGGCGGAACCCCTCCTCCGGAGGAAGTATCCGTCGATGTACATTAGATAAGAGTAATTTGGCGGAACCCCTCCTCCGGAGGAAGTATCCGTCGTTGTACATTAGATAATAGTTATTTGGCGGAACTCTCCGTTTTAATGTATCTAATCTAATCTAATGTATCGTTTTTCTAACAATAGGCATAAACAGACCTCTTCAACAGCAGAATGTAGCCCTGGTGAATACGATCAACGCGCTGCATATT
Source organism: Macrostomum hystrix (assembly GCA_950097015.1). Classification (NCBI taxonomy): domain Eukaryota; kingdom Metazoa; phylum Platyhelminthes; family Macrostomidae; genus Macrostomum; species Macrostomum hystrix. The sequence goes on from CATNEN010000001.1 coordinate 6,867,496, forward strand.
AGTTAACAGAGGCCGGGCTGAATTGTAGAATTCAATCAATTGAACTAGCGTCAGTGCCAGGTGATCACCAGAACTGGCTTGATGATAGCCAATCATGAATTCGCGATACCTTTGCACTAGCTGCTGACCAGTAGGATAAACAGATAGCGCCTGAGTTAATACGCTCAGAGGCACCGAATGCAGCCGACCGTTCATGGCTTTGGATTGAAAAGCGAAACAGTCGTGCTCCGGATCGTAGATGGCCACTCCGCGCATTAGAATAAAATGAAATACTCCGCCCTGTTGTGTTGCAGTGGGGTGCGAAGAACTCAAGCTTCAGTTTATAATTAATACAATAGTATAAGTTTGATAAATCTAAAGAGTCCAAGAAGATTAAAGAAGAGGTAGCTCTGAGAGGTATTAAAGCTTGAAATTTTCGAACGAAGGGTCGGGAGTTCGTGTCCTTGACCATGAGTCTTTTTGTTAGTTAACTAAAGGGTAAATTTGGTACCAGCATTAGGTGTAGCTAATAGCAGAAACTCGGGTGCTTGTGGTGGACTTAGCAGTACACACACACACACACACACACACACACACACACACACACACACACACTGAACAGATGTACTGTTCTATTCTATCTATGAATCAGAAAACCGGAAACAAAAATATTATTTGCTTGATGAATTGGAGAAAATGATAGAGATTAACGGAGAGAAATATTATTTCATTGTCATCAGAAATTACAGCTAGCTTTAGAATTACCTAAATAGCCATGACTATTATAATAAATAGTAGTTTTTGCATAGGGCACATACACACGCATTTGCTCATTATAGATGCATAAAAAACAGTATGGAATATATAGTAATATGACTTTTACAAAGGAACTTTTGCCATACCGCACACAGACAGATGGAAGCCAGACACTCGAAAATATATAAATTATGACCAGCGAGCTGTCACGGTTAGCCTTCTAAAAAACGTCCTCCTACACCGAAATAACCCTATACATTCAACTATAAACACTGACTGGCACAAGAAGACGCCATTGTAGCTTTAGATATATACAGAAACACAGATGGCAAAAGAAAAATAACGCATATAAGAACAGCCTTAAAAACTGCAAACTGTTGTACACAGACAGCAGACATATTCACATATCTAGTCATCTAGACGCCAGAAAACTAGACTTATGTAAGAATCTGGGTGATATGCAGATCGCTATTTTATCGAATTATTGATTTCAAAGATTCTTCAAACTAAAGCTAGCATTAAAAAAACAATTTTCTGGTCTCAGAAAGGTGCCAGACAGTTAAAACGAATTGTTGCCCTAATTTTCACCTTGATTACGTGTCTTTTCCTCTCTCCCTCTCCCTATCTTTCTCATCCTCCGCGTGAAAAGAAGACTTTTTAGGTCTATAAAAGATAGTAAACAAACAGACCTAGAGCATTAGGGGTCCGGAATTTGGATCAATTTTCATAGCTTTGGGGTCGCGAGACACAAAAACGATAGTACCTTGAATGTTTTTGTCCCACATTTGGGGCCAGCATTGAGGAATGTTGAAACATGTTGTGGATTGAGGAAACAGCAAAACCTATGCATATTGCTTTAACCGGTAACACCAGAAAGGTACATAAAAAGGGTCTCTCGCCAGAAAAGGAAATTGTGCATTTGGACGCCAGAAAACGATTGTGTGAAAAAAATAATTATATAAATAGTTACATATGGGAGCGAGCCACACACGAAGCAGTAAAAAGTAAATGCCACAATCATTTCTAGGAAATGAAGAACATTAAATGATTATTCTCAATTAAAATACAGAAAACTTTATTGAACTCTCCACTGTATTCATTGAAGATGATAAACCAATTCAGTTTCACAATCCAATAGTTTCTTAAGACAAGAATATACTCGTATCATTTATATATATATTAGTTTTATATTGCTATTTGCGGAGGCAATGTGATAAAGTTAGCAAGAATTTTTACTCAATGCGATGTTTAATTTTGACATTTCTCAAGCACAGAATGTTCAGCTTAGGAAATGACCAGTTTAAACGAGAATGTGTATTTATTTTTAGGGAATGTTGGGTTTAAGGAATGTTGGGTTTAAGGAATGTTGGGTTTAAGGAATGTTGGGTTTAAGGAATGTTGGTTTTAAGGAATGTTGGGTTTAAGGAATGCTGGGTTCAAGGAATGTTGGGTTTAAGGAATGTTGGGTTTAAGGAATGTTGGGTTTAAGGAATGTTGGGTTTAAAGAATGTTGGTTTTAAGGAATGTTGGGTTTAAGGAATGTTGGGTTTAAAGAATGTTGGGTTTAAGGAATGTTGGGTTTAAGGAATGTTGGGTTTAAGGAATGGGGTTTAAGGAATGGGTTTAAGGAATGTTGGGTTTAAGGAATGTTGGGTTTATGGAATGTTGGGTTTAAAGAATGTTGGGTTTAAGGAATGTTGGGTTTAAGGAATGTTGGGTTTAAGGAATGGGGTTTAAGGAATGGGTTTAAGGAATGTTGGGTTTAAGGAATGTTGGGTTTATGGAATGTTGGGTTTAAGGAATGTTGGGTTTAAGGAATGTTGGGTTTAAAGAATGTTGGGTTTAAGGAATGTTGGGTTTAAAGAATGTTGGGTTTAAAGAATGTTGGGTTTGGTAAGGAATGTACAGTTTAAGGAATGTTCGATTCAAGGAATGTACAGTTTAAGGAATGTTCGATTCAAGGAATGTACAGTTTAGGGAATGTTCGGTTCAAGGAAAGTACAGTTTAGGGATTATTCGGTTCAACGAAAAATATAGTTTAGGGAATGTGTAGTTATCGGAGATTTTTAGTTTTTAGTAATTGGCAATTTTAGTAAAGTAAAGTAAAAATTGTTTAATAACTGGGATATAAAATAATTGACCTAAGTCAAAAGAAAAATATTTTTCGTTCCCGAGCACCAAACGGGCCAGTAACTAGTGTTAGTACTCAGTGCCTTCTCTGCTCCTGGCTCAGGTGTTTGATATGAAAAAGTAAAGACAGAAAGAAACAATGTACTCAGATGGTGGAGCAGATAATAAATAAGCAGTCAGACATTTCTACGTCACAGGCATTTAGGACTTGAGACACAGTCTGAGCAAGACTTTGAAGAATAATTACACTATAAATACCATCCGACTGTGGTGCTGAGGAAGCCTAAAATTATTTCGAACTAGGCAATGCTAGCGCATTGTTACGCGGGGGAATGGAACCAGACTGGGGGAGTGAGGTAGAAATTAGTCCGGAGAAATCAAAGAAATTCAAGGAAAATTAGACACCCACACAGATGCAGATGGGGAAAAACAAATCACCCAAAAAATGGCCAGGTGTTTATCTGCCTCCCAATCACTCTCTCAATTTCTGTGCTCAGCTAGACAAGGCTAAATAGGCCAGTAGGAAGCCAAAATGAAAAGTCCAAGATTACAAACGCCGTTTCTGTCGCCAATTGTGTAGAAATTACTCTGCTGGCTTGCAAAATCGAGACTAGCTTAGATAAAATTTCCTAACTAAATAGGGACCGTCTGTGCAAAACAATTGAAACAAATTTCAGGGCTAGGATGATTGAATGTAGTAAAAAAATCCTGGATTCTTCATAAAATGAAAAATATCCCATATCCCCTGATTTTTAAATACGTTCACTAAAATCCCATATCTTCTGATCTGTTAGTAATAAATTGAGTCATCGAACAGCGACCACTAAAATCCCACAGGGCTCACCTTGATCAAGTTGCTCATGTCGGGCAGGTCGATAAGCGTGAATTCGGGCAGGTTTTTGATAAACTTGATAAATCTTTGAACGAATTTCAGCGTGATAGCGAATGGCGTTGTCACGGAGGGCACTGGCACCGTAGCTTCAGCGCGAATCTCTATCGAGTCCTCCTCGTTGAGGCTATTGACTGTCTCATTTAAATTTGTGCGAATGTCGTTTAAAATCCGAGCGCACGTGTCACTCAAGGGTCGACAGTGCTGCCATCTGAGCTGATCGCTAGACGACTCCAAGTCTTTTCCTACTGAGCATTCGTCTAGAAAGTTGAGCACAGTCGGTCTCAAGGGTGTCAGAGAGTCAGACATCAAATCCTGAATTTCCGACTCGGCATCGCCTGCTGAGGAAGAGGCGGCGGCGCGGGTTTGAAAAGCGCGCTCCAAATTGTAGGAATATGGGCCATTGGCGTGCCGATGATGCTCCGATGATTGACGGCTGGAACTGGCGGCGGTCCCAGCTGTTGTTGCCGCTTCATTAGCAAAACGTCGACTGCGATTACAAATCGTCTTTTGTCTCCGCTGCTGCAGCTGCGACTCGTCTGCGTGGATTATTCGGATTGGTCAAGAGTGTACATTGGGGTGGTGGGTGCAGCTTGGCTGGAAGTGTACATTAGGCTAGTAGGAGCAGCCTGACTGGGAAAGACTTTAAATTGGGGTGGTGGATGCGGCTTGGCTAGGACAGACTGTACATTAGGGTGGTGGGTGCGGCCTGACTGGGACAGTGTACATCTGGGTGAGGTGGTGGGTGCGGCTTGGTTGGTAGTGTACATTGAAGTTCTGTCAGCCAAAACACTTGAGAACCACTCACTGAGAATCCAGTCTTTCTTCATGCCAACTAGCAGACACTTCTCCAGCCGACATGGCGAGCAGAATTTGCGCGTAGCAATTGTAATAGCGCAACTGCCGCTGAAGTTGCACTTGATGTCCTAATTAGAGTGGAAAATGTTTTCCTAATTATAGAGTAAAATAACATTATTATAATTAATAGAATAAAATATGTTAGCTAATAAAACAACATGAAGTATATAATATTTTTTATCACTAAAATATATTTTCATCTGTCTCTCTTTAATAAATTGTGCATAAAAACAAGTCATTTTCTTACCTGTGTTTGATTTTAAAAGAAATAATTTTTGAATTTTATATCCGTTACGAGGTCCAATTTTTTACTTTATACGAGCATATTATGAGCATACTCGTATATACTTTTTTATTTGTCTGTTATCCCACCTGTAATCTCCCTGTTATCGCACCTGTCATCTGCCCTATCTCGAGGTTATTACTATGATCGATCGATGGCTTCTTAATATTTTTACGTCAGCAACAATGTCCTAAATCCCAAACATCTAATCCTATCCAACCATTTTATATCAGCTTATATTATTTGTAAGTATTCAATAATTTTTTGAAGAATTAAATTACCGAAGCGAATAGATTGCTTTTAAAAGGCTTCCTAATGACTGTGAGAATGATAATATTGACGAGAAATAAGCCACACCCGTGTACTGTAGTATACTAAAGAAAATAATAATATGTCTGTGATTATTCAGCACGTCGGATTTTTATGCGCTGTTGCTTACAATTCATTTTTTCGGGTGAATGACTAGAGAACGGAATTCGTTTGGGATCTCGAAAAAGTACTTTATCTAAGTTACATTGGATAGTGAAGTCATCAATTATAGAAAACTATCAAATATTAGAGTGACAAACTATCAAATATAAGAGTGACAAACTATCAAAGATTAGAGTGACAAACTATAGATACTAGATTTATAGACAATAAAAAACTGAGTGGCAATCGTAACAAACAGTTCAGCAGCTCACCCTATTTTTAAAGGCATTCCTCCTGAAGAAGGCCTTACAGGATTCGCAAGTGATGGCATCGAAATTGAAGCCCAAAGCCTTGTCGCCGCAAACGTGGCACAGGTACTGCTCCGGGCGCTGGCTGAGCTGCATCTTATATCGGCGCTTCTTATGTGGCGAATGAACCGCAAACGAGTCGGCCTCGTTAACGGACGACGCGAAGCCGGCCGTAGTGGAAGCTGATTCAGAGGCCGACTGGCTAGTATCGGGCGACGAAGAACGGCCAGGCAATACGCCGGCTAGGCTTCGATCGTTAAACGGGTTGTAGACTGGGCCGTTTGGCATTGACGACTGCTGCTGCTGCTGCTGCTGCTGCTGCATTCTCGGCATCGGCATAGACTGGGGCGGCGACCCTAAGGACGCCTCCGAACAAGTTGAAGTGGCCGATTTTAGACCGCTAATTGCGGCAGATTCGGATGATGAAGGACCGGAGGCTAAGTACATTTCGCTGCTGATGCTGTTCTGAGGTAGATTAAAGGAAAGAGACGTCAAAGAATCACTTTGTGAGTCTATGTGCTCTGTTTGCCTGTTAAATATAAGATTCACATTGGACATGGAGTGCCTGGTGAGGAAAGGTTCACCTGTTAGTGGAGAATGTTCCCATGCTGAAAAGAAAATGTTCCTATGTTAAAGGAGAAAGTTCTCCTGTTAGAAAGGGAAAGTTCACCTGTTAAAAAGGGAAGGTTCACCTGTGAGGAAAGAAGGTTCAACTGTTAAAAAGAGAAGGTCCACCTGTTAGAAAGAAACGGTCCACCTGTTAGAAAGAGAAGGTTCACCTCTTAGAAAGAAACAGTTCACATGTGAATAAAGAAGATTCACCTGTGCATAAAGAAGGTTCACCTGTTAGAAAGAGACGGTTTACCTGTAAGAAAGATAAGGTTCACCTGTTAGAAAGAGACGGTTTACCTGTAAGAAAGATAAGGTTCACCTGTTAGAAAGAGAATGTTCACCTGTTAGAAAGGGAAGGTTCACCTGTTAGAAAGGGAAGGTTCACCTGTTAGAAAGGGAAGGTTCACCTGTTAGAAAGGGAAGGTTCACCTGTTAGAAAGGGAAGGTTCACCTGTTAGAAAGGGAAGGTTCACCTGTTAGAAAGGGAAGGTTCACCTGTTAGAAAGAGAAATTTCACCCTGTTAGTGGAGAATGTTCCCCACTAACATGGGGGAACAATGTTCCCCACTATGCCTGTTAGTGCATAGAATGCTGGAAAGAAAAGGTTCCTCTGTTAAAGGAGAAGGTTCACCTGTTAGAAGGAGAAAGTTCACCTGTTAGAAATATAAAGTGAAGAAAATTATTGATATAAATCTGAGAAGGCCTAGTTTACTGAGGTATATGAGAATCAAATACCTTTTTATTAAAAAATATGGACTCAAAAAACAATCTGCCTTTGTAAAAGACAGTTTTTATTTATCTTTTTATCCTCTTACCTTCGTTTAGTGCAATAAATAAGCCGACAAATAAGAAGTATAATTGTATGGCTTAGATAGGTCTCTATCTAGATGACAAGGTAAGTGCTCAGTCTAAGATAGAAATTGAAACGAATGGGGGCTTCTTAAAGATGCCAGACACTAAAGCACAAAATGTCCAGGAAGGATAGAGTAGAATGAGAGAGTTTAGCTGCACTATGAATATAAAAGACTTGCACAGCGAAATATGAGCGGGCATTTTCTACTATTGGTTGAGAAATCTAGCCAATTAAAATCGCTTTTAAGGCTGAAAGCTAGAAACTTTTTTAAATTTCCGCTTTTTATCTAGAAATGAACTGGTATTGAAAAACAAGTAAAGGCATATTGAATGACCAGAATTGGCTGTACAGAAGGACCAGAATAAACTGTATTCAAGGACCAGAACAGGCGGTACTGAAGGACTAGAATAGGCGGCATTGAAGTACCAGAATAGACGATATTGAAGGACCAGAATAGACGGTATTCAAGGACCAGTATAGACAGTATTCAAGGACCAGAATAGACTGTAATCAAGGACCATAATTGGCGGTATTCAAGGACCAGAATAGACGGTAATGAAGGACCAGAATAGACAGTAATCAAGGACCAGAATAGACAGTAATCAAGGACCAGAATAGACGGTATTCAAGGACCAGAATAGACTAATCAAGGACCAGAATAGAGGGTATTCAAGGACCAGAATAGACTGTAATCAAGGACCAGAATTGGCGGTATTTAAGGACCAGAATAGACGGTATTTAAGGACCAGAATAGACTGTAATCAAGGACCAGAATTGGCGGTATTCAAGGACCAGAATAGACGGTATTTAAGGACCAGAATAGACGGTATTTAAGGACCAGAATAGACGGTATTCAAGGACCAGAATAGACGGTATTAAAGGACCAGAATAGACGGTAATCAAGGACCAGAATTGGCGGTATTCAAGGACCAGAATAGACGGTATTGAAGGACCAAAATGGTCGGTATCAAAGGACAAAAAAGGAACAGAACTGGGTGACTTTTATGTTGCCTACATTACTTGATTGGAAATCCCTGAACCAATACCCTAAACCAAAAATATAATGCAAAGATAAGCATGCGTAGATCTATGATAGGACGATGCAAGTTTAAATGTCAAAGCTATACCATCAGAACACTTGGGGATTGTATAGTTAAGAACATAGGAATCGGAAAAGTAAAAAATAATGAAAAAAATCCGTCAAAGAAAATGCAAAAAATCTAGATTAACTCGCATAGAATCTCGATCTAGAATGTTGATAAATAAAAAACTCGTGGAAAGCGATAGTTAGCTAGATTAGTAGCTACTATAATTCGGTAGCTCTAAAAGACGGTTCTAAAATCTAAGCTGGCGTTAACATAAAACATGCGCATATTAAGGGATACACTACACAGATAGGAGATACATATACGCGTCTGACACGCATATGTGGTGTGGGGGGGAAATCCAGGGTTTGTTAGCCTCGTGTGCAGGTCATTCCCACGGCCCATAAATTTTTGTGCGCGACACACACACCAAATCACTACATATGCCCAACATAGTGCTATCAGCTTACGGGACTTAACGTGCTTCGCATCGCATAATGTACAAAATATTGTTGAATAGGACTAGCTGTAACAAAGCATTAGAAGATTATAGAAAGAAGTGTACAAAAATGATACATAGTTTTTTGTTTTGTTAAACATTTGCATGTACTTTTATATAAATGCACTCGGATTATAGAAGTGCTATTTCCTATCGTGAGAACAGAATGGCGGAATATGATCGCTACAGCAAAGTGCCGATTATTTTTGTTACTATATCATTTGCAAATAATCATTTGGCTAAATACTGTTACTTTGCAACAGATGGCATAACTTTATGCTGCTTTTTTATATAATGTAATGAAAAACGTTGTAGAACAGAAAATCAAGCTCGTATAATACTAAAATGCTAAGTAAATATTTCTTAGTGCATAATAGACGGTATTGAAGGACCAGAATAGACGGTATTGAAGGACCAGATTAGGCGGTATTGAAGGACCAGATTAGGCGGTATTGAAGGACCAGATTAGGCGGTATTGAAGGACCAGAATATGCGGTATTGAAGGACCAGAATAGCCAGTATTGAAGGACCAGAATAGCCAGTATTGAAGGACCGGAATATGCCGTATAAAAAGATCAGAATGGGCGGTATTACACTATTGAAGAACAAGGTGATGAAGGGGACCCTGGTGACTGGGATGCTGAGAACAAAGGTATCTGCGACTGATTGACAGTCTGTGGAGCCGACATGGTTCCTTGATGAAATTTTGTGAGCAGAAAAAATATGCCAACATATGTGGTTTTTGCTATCTGACACCCGGACGAGAATCGTTAAACATTGCGCTGGAAGTCATTTCATCGGATTGAGGGGAAAATTTTAGCCCGGCCGTGTTCAGTATTTTCATGGCGATTGGTTGAATACTTTTTGAGATACAGAAATATGAAACTTTTAAGCAATTGAAATATCCCCCCGAGGTGTGACGAGAAACAGAAAAATACTAGCAGCGAGGAAAGAATCATAAAAATCGTATATTAAAAGCAGGAAATAATTAATTTCTTGCATTGCAATTTTAATTAGAAAACGGATCAGGGTATTGTTGCAGAAAATGTGAAAACAGAACTGAAGAAAAAGTAAAATAATTAAATGGGCCGGTTAAATTAGATACCAAATTCAGATTAGAAATGGGATCTCTAAGACATCTGGGCGGATATGATATTACCGATGGGATTTACCTGCGAAGGGAGGTGGACAAAAATGCGAATAGAACATGAGTAGGTGAGGATTAATTAGTCTATGATGCATTTTTTGCTCGTTTCTTGACTGATAAATATCTGTTCAACAAAAATCTAATTTCTGATGATATCGAATTTATAGTTAATAAGTTTAATATCGGGAAAATTAGTTTTTTTTTACAAACTACTCTTTTTAATCTACTTGATGATCGACGAGAAGCAGATTGACTATTTAACATAAAGTGAATGAAAAGCTTTTTAGAGTACAAAGTTTGTGTAACTTAACTAGCTAAGTTAGCATTTGATATAAAAAATTATTGCACAAGACTGCAGCTAAAAGATGAATATCGGATGGAACTACCAGCTAAGATTTTGTGTTAGAGTTCACGCAATTGACTAAAGTACTTTTATGCTGCGGCCATAGCTTAAAAAAGATTTCTGTTTTAACGTACAACATAAAGTTTTGGAAACATGACACAATTTTAGCTGGTCGTGTGGAAGCTAAATTTCTTGAAGTCTTCGGATTTTTTTTTTGTAGCGAGATCAAAATAAGCTTTGGTGCGATTTTGTGCGATATTGCGATGGGATCTGACGAAGGACATTTTCTTTAGCGATGGAGTCTGACGAAGGACGTTTTATTTTTTATGGAATCTGATGAATGACTCTTTCATGCAATGGGATCTGACGAATGACTCCTTCTTGCAATGGGATCTGACGAATGACTCTTTCTTGCAATGGGATCTGACGAATGACTCCTTCTTGCAATGGGATCTGACGAATGACTCTTTCTTGCAATGGGATCTGACGAATGACTCTTTCTTGCAATGGGATCTGACGAATGACTCTTTCTTGCAATGGGATCTGACGAATGACTCTTTCTTGCAATGGGATCTGACGAATGACTCTTTCTTGCAATGGGATCTGACGAATGACTCTTTCTTGCAATAGGATCTGACGAATGACTCTTTCTTGCAATGAAATCTGTCGAATGACTCTTTCTTGCAATGAAATCTGACGAATGACTCTTTCTTGCAATGGGATCTGACGAATGACTCTTTCTTGCAATGGGATCTGACGAATGACTCTTTCTTGCAATGGGATCTGACGAATGACTCTTTCTTGCAATAGGATCTGACGAATGACTCTTTCTTGCAATGAAATCTGTCGAATGACTCTTTCTTGCAATGAAATCTGACGAATGACTCTTTCTTGCAATGGGATCTGACGAATGACTCTTTCTTGCAATGGGATCTGACGAATGACTCTTTCTTGCAATGGGATCTGACGAATGACTCTTTCTTGCAATGAAATCTGACGAATGACTCTTTCTTGCAATGAAATCTGACGAATGACTCTTTCTTGCAATGGGATCTGACGAATGACTCTTTCTTGAATAAGGATCTGACGAATGACTCTTTCTTGAATAAATATCTGACGAATGACTCTTTCTTGAATAAAGATCTGACGAATGACTCTTTCTTGAATAAGGATCTGACGAATGACTCTTTCTTGAATAAATATCTGACGAATGACTCTTTCTTGAATAAAGATCTGACGAATGACTCTTTCTTGATTAAGGATCTGACGAAGGATTTTGTATTATTAATGGAGTGCGACAGAGGACATTTTTCTTATCAAGGAATCCGACTATGAACTTGAATCACACGCATTGTAAATTCGACAATGCTTTTTCGTTTTCATTTTGACAATAGAATTCAAGCAAGTAATTTTATCCTCGTATTGAAAACACACGAAATACTAAATTTTATCGAGGCTTAAGATCTACGCACGCGAAGTACGAGCCTAAATAAGAAACAACCTTATTTTTGAGAGTAATACTCCAGAAATAAGTCATCACGTAACGGAAACAAATTGCACGTTATACCAAAATAAATCTAGCGAGAAGGTTAGAGTCCAATCGCTTTCTGCTTAAAACAGCACTACGTTACATTTACATTTACATTTTGTTACAGCTACATTTTTTAAAGATGACCTACAGAAGTTTGATTCTGCGACTTGAGAATAAAAATGTTTCACAATTATTTAGCTGTGTCTATTTAAATTAATTCCAAACAGCTTTATGCTTGCTGTCATTTAAATGTGGCTTTCCTGCTTGCAAGTCAGTAGGAATAAAAGCGTTAACAAACAAACGGAAATGAATGAGGAAAGTATAAAAAAGAAATCGATCGGCTCATGAAGCAACGCGTGAAGCAAAGGTATCAAGTAGGGGGTAAGTGGCAGAGCGGCTAAAACGTTTGCTGCCTTTAGCAAAAAGATCCAAGCGGGGCCACATTCATTTGGGCCGCAGCCGCGGAGAGAAGGCTTGGAGCTTGCAATTTACGCCACTAAGGGCCAACTTCCGAGGCACAGAGTGAAAGTGTACACTGCCTGATGATGAAAGTCAGGGCAGATGTACACACCTGTGTGAGTGTGTGCTCAGGAGGCAGCGAAATTGGGAGGATTGCCTTCTGGCTGGCTACGAGACTAGTGTCACTAAATGTGTCAGTGCCCGCAGACCTTCTGAAAATAGTAATTATTTATAAAGGTGTCAAGCTCGTGAAGCATGGATATTAAAAATATCCAGCTTTAGGTAGCAACAACGACTTCTGAACACCTAACTTTTAAACTAAGACGAAAGTTTCTTGAATGCAAATCATAGTAGAAGCTGTGCACTTAAATTAGCTTATCCTATAATGTGATCCAAAGCGCGCAATGCAATGTTTAAGCGCAGAATATTTCAAGTTTCCGAAATTTACATAAACTGTGCAATAAAATCGAAGCTCAACTAAAAATAAACACACGCTACTGGAATAAACTTAGATAGAATCGTTCAGTCCAATGGGTCTTGGACAAGATTGTAATAACAAGATAAAGTCCTCATAGTGAGACAACTTTGAAGAATTTAGGAGAAACCACTATGAATGTTGAAGTCCGTAGGTAACTGTTTTAAGAGAATCTAAAAATTAAAATGGTTAAATTTTGCCCACTTAACAATTAGTACACGGCACACAGAGCCACAAAATGACATGCATTTTTTTCAAAATACTAACTGACTGCCTGACTGACTGACTGCCTGACTGACTGACTGACTGCCTGACTGACTGACTGACTGACTGCCTGACTGACTGCCTGCCTGACTGACTACCTGACTGACTGACTGCCTGACTGACTGCCTGACTGACTGACTGACTGACTGCCTGACTGACTGACTGACTGACTGACTGACTAACTAACTGACTGACTGACTGACTGCCTGACTGACTGACTGCCTGACTGACTGACTGCCTGACTGACTGACTGACTGACTGCCTGACTGACTGACTGACTGACTGACTGACTGACTGACTGACTGCCTGACTGAATGACTGACTGACTGACTGCCTGACTGACTGACTGCCTGACTGACTGACTGACTGACTGACTGACTGACTGACTGACTGCCTGACTGAATGACTGACTGACTGACTGCCTGACTGACTGACTGACTGACTGACTGCCTGACTGACTGACTGCCTGACTGACTGACTGCCTGACTGAATGACTGACTGACTGACTGCCTGACTGACTGACTGCCTGACTGACTGCCTGACTGACTGCCTGACTGACTGACTGCCTGACTGAATGACTGACTGACTGACTGCCTGACTGACTGCCTGACTGACTGACTGACTGACTGACTGACTGACTGACTGACTGCCTGACTGAATGACTGACTGACTGACTGCCTGACTGACTGACTGACTGACTGACTGCCTGACTGACTGACTGCCTGACTGACTGACTGCCTGACTGAATGACTGACTGACTGACTGCCTGACTGACTGACTGCCTGACTGACTGCCTGACTGACTGACTGCCTGACTGACTGCCTGACTGAATGACTGACTGACTGACTGCCTGACTGACTGACTGACTGACTGACTGCCTGACTGACTGCCTGACTGACTGACTGCCTGACTGCCTGACTGACTGACTGACTGCCTGACTGACTGCCTGACTGACTGACTGCCTGACTGACTGACTGACTGACTGCCTGACTGACTGACTGACTGCCTGACTGACTGACTGCCTGACTGACTGACTGAATGACTGACTGACTGACTGACTGACTGACTGAATGACTAGCTATATACGAGTATTTATAGTAAGAATTATAGTCAGAATAAATTGAAGCGAACAGGTTAGAAAAAAGATTTACAATTTCAAAATTAGAAAGTTAGGAAGAAGCTTTCGAAAAAAACAAATAGCTACAATGAATTCTTTTAGGATCTAGCAAACATGGTCATTCACGTGACTGTCGACTGATGTAAGCCAAAAACATTTAGCTCACGAAAAAGGAATTAGTTGCATTTAATTGCATATACACCTTGAAATTGCAGCATTAAACTAAGCGAAGCGAAATCAACCGCAACAGTTTTTGGAGTCACGCAGAGAAAGCGATACATTGCCCTGCGCACCATTATCGAGGCCAGTTAAATGTAACATTTTCAAAAGCTTGCACTGGTTCTGATGCCGCGTCCGTTATTAGAAATATATATTTCAAATGAAGTCTTTACTACAGGATATAGTAAGATTTATTTTCTACTCCGCCTAACTCGAAAGAGAAATCATATAAAGAACGGAAAGCATCTACGACAAACAAAAAAGCCAAGAAGGAAATCCTGCTTCGCTACATAAGGGAAAAATTCCAGCACAACTAGGTCCCCATCCAAGACACGAGTGGGTTCATGTCGCACGCAATGTTGCCACAAGATGGGTTGGGACACGGGGTAAAGATTCGTATTGAACAGAAATTCGCTAGTATTTTAGTAGTAGCTAACAATAATAACTGGTCCAAAGACCTAGAAATTGGTCTGACTTGTTGCAATAGGGATAACAGGAAGAAGGAAAGAACAGCGTAGAAAAAGGCGGAGAGACGAAAATAGCAGAAGAATCATTGTTTCGTACTATGTATGATCTTTGCTAGCCGATTATAACCAGAAGTAGTCGTTTTGTCTGGCTTAAAAACTTTTCAATTGAAATGTGCTATATTTACTACTGAAAAATTAGACAAGTAGTTAAATAGGCATATCGATATCTGTTGTTTAAATTTGTAAAACGGAATATATTATAGAGCACTTTTTGCTAATCAGATTGCTACAGATCAGATTTTGTTGGAATAGTAGAATAGCAACAATAAGATGAGTAACAGTGACTTATATTCATCGAGCCAGTAGATTTGTTAGTGAATATTGCTCTAGTGCGTGTTAGATAACGGTATTAGGAAATGGTTTTCTGTCAGCGCAAAAGACCGCAGTCTAGGTTGTTAACGCACCGCATACTACGGTGCAAACATTGCGAACTTAGATAAGAAGTAGATAGAAATTTGGTAGTAATAAAACAGACTTTAAGCGATATAGATACAACTAAATGTCATGCACTAACAGTCTTCAAGGCAAAAAATCATTTTTTTAACTCGGGAGATAAAATAAAATACATTTTTTTACTAAAGAGGATATGTGGGTTGCGAGGAGTCGATTCTGACTATTCTGATATTCCAGCGACATTAAACTTAAACTTAAGATGGCTTCAGCCAACTAGAAACCGTTCGTGAGGAAATATCTTATAAAGGCAAAACAGGTGCAAACCTAGTGCTTTTCGTTTAGGAATGTTTTATTGCTTCAAATTTTACCAAATAAAAGAACTCTGACTAATTCTTTGAACCAAAAACTAGGTCATGGAGAGAGGGTGAAAGCTTTCAAGAGGTGAAGACTGAAAAATGTAAAGCTTAGTAAAGGAAGCATTTCAAAGCTAATTCACCCCAGCCCGAGTTATGTAACACTTAGATGTCAGACAAACCAGAAAAGAAAAAAACTTTGACTCTAAATGCACCATTACAATTCTAGGAAAAAAACTAATTTGAAATAGAGATTGATTTTTAAATTTGTCTTATATTGGAGTAATTGGAGTAAATATGAACAAAAGATGGCTATTCGAAAATTTCCGGTTTTACACAATGTGATTAATTATAGCTGATATTTAATAACTTAAAATTTTGAGCGTGTCATTGTCTTGACAAAATTTCAAATCAAAGGATTTTTATACGTCAATCGATTTATCATTTCGATGTGCACTTTAATTACAGAATCTTTAGCAACTACTGCTTAGCGTATATATACTAATACACTATTATTTTAACAGGTTTTAGAGGTTGCTTATTAGGAATTTAATTTTATCTAAGAACAAAGCCAAGGATTTTAGCAATCTTCGAGTATTATGAAAAAATGCTTTGTGTATCGAGCTTAAATGCAATCTGAATGTCACTGCTTTGAATAGTGTTCTGTAAAAGAGTCATTCCTTTCATAGGCGACGATAACAGCTAGCTAGTCTCCTATAGAATTAAAAATGAGACAGACAAAAAAAATATCCCAAACGAGAACAGTGGAACGCCACCTGGATCTCAAAAGAAGCCAAAAAGCATTGGGCGAGCTATTAAATAGAACAATATACATTTGCCTTCTTTGTCAATTACTCGTAGATTTAGCAATGTCTGCTAATAAAAGCATAGAGAACACTAAATGACAGGATACTTCAGAACATAAATTTATATTTGATGGCACTCAGATTGATGAAACTACATATAATAGGGCAAGTTTATTATGCAAGGATAAACGAAAATTCAGGCACCTAAAAAATTATAAATGAAACTAGGAAATTCGGAATAGAAACAGTAGAGTAGAGAGCGGAAGAGGGCAGACAGTAGAGTAGACAGAGGGAAGTGGGTAGACAGGAGAAGACAGCGGGAAGTGGGTAGACAAAGGAGAAGACAGAGGGAAGAGGGTAGACAGAGGAGACAGCGGGAAGAGGGTAGACAGAAGAGGAGACAGCGGGAAGAGGGTAGACAGAAGAGGAGACAGCGGGAAGAGGGTAGACAGAGGAGACAGCGGGAAGAGGGTAGACAGAGGAGACAGCGGGAAGAGGGTAGACAGAGGAGACAGCGGGAAGAGGGTAGACAGAGGAGACAGCGGGAAGAGGGTAGACAGAGGAGACAGCGGGAAGAGGGTAGACAGAGGAGACAGCGGGAAGAGGGTAGACAGAGGAGAAGACAGCGGGAAGAGGGTAGACAGAGGAGAAGACAGCGGGAAGAGGGTAGACAGAGGAGACAGCGGGAAGAGGGTAGACAGAGGAGACAGCGGGAAGAGGGTAGACAGAGGAGACAGCGGGAAGAGGGTAGACAGAGGAGACAGCGGGAAGAGGGTAGACAGAGGAGACAGCGGGAAGAGGGTAGACAGAGGAGACAGCGGGAAGAGGGTAGACAGAGGAGACAGCAGGAAGAGGGTAGACAGAGGAGAAGACAGCGGGAAGTGGGTAGACAAAGGAGAAGACAGAGGGAAGAGGGTAGACAGAGGAGACAGCGGGAAGAGGGTAGACAGAGGAGACAGCGGGAAGAGGGTAGACAGAGGATACAGCGGGAAGAGGGTAGACAGAGGAGAAGACAGCGGGAAGAGGGTAGACAGAGGAGAAGACAGGGAAGAGGGTAGTCACAGGAGAAGACAGATGGAAGAGGGTAGTCAGAGGAGAAGACAGCGGGAAGAGTTTAATCGAAACATCCTCTATTTGATAATCCTTTTTCCTATTCCTCTTACGGACTAGTACCGAGCAGACAACTAGGCCGGCAAATTCATGCCGTCAAGGTCAACCCTAGATGGGGCAATCGAATCTAGACTACAGTGCTTGGGCTAGCCATATAACTCTGCACTTTTCCACATCCAATGGCCAGCCTAATGCATTCTCCCTCTCCCGGTTAAAAAGGGCGCTTGTACTTGAAATCGACGCCGCTATCAGTTAGAGAAGTAGGCGGGTGAGTAATAGGTACCACGAGTGATACGGACTGCCCAAAAGCTAGACTAAAAAACACTTGACTCAGAAAATTAAGTGCCTGAGTGCTTGAGTATCAAAAAAGCTGTGCAAAAGTGCAAATAGATGCACTATGATCATTGCATCGAAAAATGCGAACAAACTTTTTTAATGCGCATCGATAGACTGCCATTTTGCGTCGAAAATTATAAAAAAACTCGGCTTTGAGTAGCACTGCTTATTTTTGCAATTTTTGCTTCGATTCACGGTCGATAATATCCGTTCTTTTAGGCCAAATAACTAAACCCAAAGCTTAAGACCAAAGTCTAAGGATCTGTCTATTCTCTCTGCATTATATCTATCTCGTCTCATTCATCCCATGTCTAATCTCTCCATGTCTTATTTAATCCAATGTCTAATCTTTCCCTGTCTTATTTTATCCCATGTCTAATCTCTCCCAGTCTTATTTCATCCCATGTCTAATCTCTCCCAGTCTTATTTCATCCTATGTCTAATCTCTCCCTGTCTTATTTTATCCCATGTCTAATCTCTCCCTGTCTTATTTCATCCCATGTCTAATCTCTCCATGTCTTATTTAATCCCATGTCTAATCTCTCCCAGTCTTATTTTATCCCATGTCTAATCTCTCCCTGTCTTATTTCAACCCATGTCTAATCTCTCCCAGTCTTATTTCAACCCATGTCTAATCTCTCCCAGTCTTATTTCATCTCATGTCTAATCTCTCCCTGTCTTATTTCATCCCATGTCTAATCTCTCCCTGTCTTATTTCAACCCATGTCTAATCTCTCCCAGTCTTATTTCAACCCATGTCTAATCTCTCCCTGTCTTATTTCATCCCATGTCTAATCTCTCCCTGTCTTATTTCAACCCATGTCTAATCTCTCCCTGTCTTATTTCAACCCATGTCTAATCTCTCCCAGTCTTATTTCAACCCATGTCTAATCTCTCCCTGTCTTATTTCATCCCATGTCTAATCTCTCCCTGTCTTATTTCAACCCATGTCTAATCTCTCCCAGTCTTATTTCAACCCATGTCTAATCTCTCCCTGTCTTATTTAATCCCATGTCTAATCTCTCCCAGTCTTATTTCATCCCATGTCTAATCTCTCCCTGTCTTATTTCATCCCGTGTCTAATACCCCGTCTGATCTCACCCTCTGTGGCTCTCTTATCTCCTGTCAAATCTCCTACCTGTCTCACCACACCTTCTAATCTCATCATTTCCGTCCTATCTCACCCACATCATTGTCCTATCTCTCTCATGTCTTATTTTTTATCTAGCTTGTGTCCTATCATATTCCTATTTCCATTTTCAATCCTGCGAATTGTCGCATTCTAATCGATAATGTCTAATCTCTTTTAGTCAGTTTTAAGCCCTTGAAAATAGGATTTTAGGGTTGAAAGTATAAATAAAACTAATAGTTAACAAATAAACGCACTGTTATAATACAAAGAGTATAAACACTCACCACGTTAACAGATTAGGAGAGTTTCGTTCCATCCATTGCAGGTGCTATACCACCCGATAGTTAGTGAATTGATCAAACTGCAAGCTCATTTGTCGATAAACATAATTGTATCTCTCAGATGAACATATATCAATGGAAGAACGTTTTTTAGCTTAGGCACTTGAATCGGAAGTTGCAGACGATAGAAAGGCACCGTGACTGTCTTTAATAAGCAATGCAATTAGTGGAAGACAATTAGTTCAGTTGGACCACTCTTGTGTCTGAAACAATATAGAGAATTTGATGAGTTAATTTAATAATATACTGTTCTTTTATTAAAACAAATAAAAAAAATAATTGCAGGAGGGCTGTGGGCAACGTCACATCATTTGTTCACACTAGACCCGCAGCCAGCGAGGAGGCAATTCTACACATTTACAGGTGAGTACGACTGCCTTGACTTTCTCATCGTCACGCAGTGTACACTCTAACTGTGCCTAGGAGGCTGGCCCTCAATGGCGTAAATTGCACGACATTTGGGGTGCACGACTGCGCCCCAACTGAATGTGGCCTCGCCGCGGAATCGAGCTCAGGGACATCATTTTTCAGTAAAGAAATAACTGACACTGTTATTGCAGTCCAGATTTTAATTTGAATATTTATAACACTGACAGTTCGATTTTCACTAGTTTTTTCGAGTTTTTTTATTGTCGCAGTTGCAAACAAAAAACAGAACGCAATAAGTAGAATCTGATATACACTCAAGTATTTATACAAGCACAGTAGCTTGGGGAATGGGGAAATCGTTTATAATGTATTGTTAATAATATGGCCAGATGGAATCAATCACGATACCAAACAAAAACAAACACGAAAATTGGTAAGCAAATACTTTTAATTGCACAGAAACAAAATCATTAAAATAAAATAATAGAGCTTGATAAATAATACAGTGAGAAAAAAGATGCAATGATTGAGATAAACTCGTGAGAGAACAGGAAACAGGTAGGATAACACAATAGGGAAAGCGTTGAATTGTATTGCATCCGCATAGTAACAATGTCATTTAGGGAACAAGTAAGCTAGACATCAATATGTAATTATTTCACAAATCACGCTCGCGTCGTCCGCGTCGACTAGCATGGCCAGGTAAATATTTATCGCCATTTGTTGTCGTTGGCAACCGGCCAGTTAATAGAACTCCATTGAAATAAGCAGTCTTGGCAACTTTGTACTGCGACAAATAACAATGCTTGGACTTGGCTGATATTGCACTGCTGCGCTTGCGAGAGGAGACACTGCCGACGACGGCTACGCCACTGGCGCTGCCATTGACGCCCGAATTCTGATGCCGATGAGTTGACAGATTCTGGGCTCGGGTTCGTCGACAAGGTGGAAACCGAAGGTAAAATTTATCTGTCTGATTAGCAGTTCCTTCCGATGAAGATTCAGCTGGACTAGCTCCAGAACTGTTGCAATGCTTGCCATTACTGTTGACATTTTCAGTAGTAGATGCATGCTGGCAACGCTGCTTCGATGACTCTTTAGGATCCGTTTCCATGGCAACTATTCGCCGAGCAGAGGGCGATCGATTCTGACAGGCTCTAGGATTGAATAACTGTACCGGCTGACCATTTTGAGACTTAATAGACGTCTCTGAACACAAGTCCGTTTCCATTGGCTGTTCGTCGACGCGAACGCAGCCGCCGCTGGCAAGTGAACTTCTTTTAAAAGAAGCTATCGGTTTCTCTTTGTTCATCATTGTCGTCGGTAAGTTCAAGAAAATATAGGAACACGCCTTTAATTGCGGTCTTTAAAAGCCATTCTTGGCCTGCATCGCAAATTGAAGTTGAAAAACTGCAGTCAACTCCGCGTGAATGCGCTCAATAGAAAATCAACCAGGAAATTTGTTGCTAGCTCCTGTGAGCTTTTTTAACTGAACAATAGGGCGTTAGCTTAAATTAACGGCTGTGGACAACAATGGGCCTGGAGTTTCATTGAAAGAGCTAACTCAATGAAAAAGTATCTACATGAAGGTCATGCTTTTAACAGTGGTACAACAAGTTCAACTTCTGACTTGATTAAATATAGCTTGAAGTCAATTTGCGAAGACTACTCGGTTTGCAGAGTTGATTGACTCGTTTCAAAGTTATATAACGCATACGCGGGGGGCCTAAAATCCTTTGAACCGAAGAAGGGGTGTGCGTATGCGCACGCTGTGTGAAGGAGGCGGGGTGGCTGTCGTAGTCACACAAGGCAGTGAATATATATTATATATGAAGGAAGGTTTTCTATACGTAAGAGAGAGAGGGTAAGAGAATTTACTGTACACTGCAGGCGTTTTGAATGTACATTAGGGCCCAACGCCGGGAGCACGAGGACGAAAATAGACTTTAGGTGATGAAATGTAGGAGGGACAGAGAAGCGCTATTGGGGGGAGGGGATGAAAAACCCTCACGCTCACATGCCAGCCCAACCCCACCCCAAGGCCGGCTTTCACACTGCCAACTACTCCCTTTTTATCGGGAATGCGTCATCGAGATAAGAGAGAGGGAAGAGAGAAATTTGAGTAGAAAGAGGAGTAGAGAGGACCTAGAACTTAGACTTTTAGTAATGGGGAGGAAGGAAATAGAGGGTTTAGTAGAGTTGGAGAATGTAGGATAGGAGACATTGCGAAGTTGGACGGTCAGAGTGTAAAAAGCCTACAGAGAAAAGACAGAGAGAGAGAGAGAGAGCTAATGAGAAAGGAGAGAACAGCGATAAGAAAATAAAGAACTGAGCGAACTCTCGATATAATATAATCGGCCCGTGGTCGGGGATGGTCAGAGTAGTGAATCGCGACATAAAGTGCAAGAGAGGAGGAAGATGACGTTGGACTTAGGATCGCTCCCCTAGCCAAGCCCACACGCTCGATTTTGGAAGACATTGCAGCTGCTAGACAGCTTGAATGGGCGACCTTAGCTGGATTTGAACTGGCCAATCGGAATGAAGAACCCTAAAGTGCATGCATACGTACGAACTAACTCGCCTCCTGGATGAGTAGTGAGAAGCTTGCACTTTTCCAAATGTCAAATGCAGGAGCGAGAAAAATTAACTGTCTTATCCATGCTAAGCATGGCTTCACTCATACTCAATGAGCCTCTGCCTAGACTTGCAAGCCAAAACCGACAGCAAGCTACAACTAAAAGATTTTGCACGGTTTATCAATATTTTATAGTTTCTACTCAATTTCTTCATCTCCTATTGAAATATTTCACTGCTTTAGTCTAATAGTGAAACTTATATCACAGTGTCCTCAACTAATCTCCCAGTGTCTTAGCAGCCACCCACCTCCACAAATCTCTCAGAGTCTTAACAGCCACCTCCACTAATATCCTAGTGTCCTAGCAGCCACCTTCACTAATCTCCAAGTGTCTTAGCAGCCAACCACTTCCACTAATCTCCCAGTGTCTTAACAGCCACCTCCACTTATCTCTCAGTGTCTTAACAGCCACCTCCACTTATCTCTCAGTGTCTTAACAGCCACCTCCACTAATCTCCAAGTGTCTTAGCAGCCACCCACCTCCACTAATCTCCTAGTGTCTAAGCAGCCACCCACCTCCACTAATATCCCAGTGTCTCAGCAGCCACCCACCTCCACTAATCTCCCAGCGTTTTAGCAGCCACCTCCACTAATCTCCCAGCGTTTTAGCAGCCACCTCCACTAATCTCCCAGTGTCTCAGCAGCCACCCACCTCCACTAATCTCCAAGTGTCTTAGCAGCCACCTCCACTAATATCCCAGTGTTTTAGCAGCCACCTCCACTAATCTCCAAGTGTCTTAGCAGCCACCCACCTCCACTAACCTCCCAGTCTCAGCAGCCACCCACCCTGACTAATGACTTAGTGTCTCAGCAGCCACCCA
Source organism: Macrostomum hystrix (assembly GCA_950097015.1). Lineage (NCBI taxonomy): Eukaryota > Metazoa > Platyhelminthes > Macrostomidae > Macrostomum > Macrostomum hystrix. The sequence continues at coordinate 6,890,537 of CATNEN010000001.1, forward strand.
TTCTACTAGGTGTATGCAAAGCATCAATCGAATTTTCTGTACCCAATCTAGCGTACTTTTTTTCGCTTTTAGTCCCAAAAGTAAAAAATAAGAGAAACGTCGGCGAAAGAATATCTGGAGGGCATTTTAGTTTATATGCATACTGCACTACTCATAGTAGAGAAAGTACTCTTAGGGTAATCGAGTATTATACTTACAGTAAAATAATTATATTGATGATTTAAATTTCATCTTAGTAAAGAGTAAAATAGTTGCATGCGAAAGACTGTAGCCGAGTAGTTCTGAACACAGAACACAGAAAGTGGACTAAACTTAATTTAAAAAAATATTTTAGACATAATTTTTTCTCATGATTTCACCTTTTGTTATACATTATTTATTGTGAAAAGAGCCAAACAAACTAACTAGTTACTTGTCAATCCTTTATACTAAAGGACAAAGTCTAACTCTGAAGTTGTTACTTAGATTACTATTTGCTTTATTTCCAAATATAAATTCAAATGATTGAATTATACTTATATTATTTTTGTGACTAACTTTTGACTGTTCTAGTTACACTTTTTCATATATATAAGTATAATTCAATCATTTGAATTTATATTTGGAAATAAAGCAAATAGTAATATAAGATGCTTTTTAATATATGTAAGAAAATCCAATACTAAATAATAATGAATAATTCCAGACATTTTGTTTGAATACACTATCAAAAATGTAACTAAAGAAGGGAAAGAAAGGTGCAGGTTGTGCCCTGAGTGCTATAAGTATAATTATTCATTATAATATATATCATATAAGTATAAGTATTTAAATATATATCAACTGCTAGACAACTTCTAGCAGTTTTTTAGACAACTGCACCATGTGGAATGGCTACTTGGACACATTTTGTATGTGGAGTCCCCTACAAATAATTATCTCCTAGAAAAACTTACTAGGACTTAAGTTAAGTTAAAATAACTTGCAGAATACAATTTATCTTGCAGAATAACCCACAAACTACAGTTCTTTTCAGAATGACATTTTCAAACAACAGCACTGTGTGGAATGGCTACCTAGGCACACAATTTGCATGCATTGTCCAGTATAAAAATTATCATTGCAGAATAGAGGTGTCACAAGATCTTGATGAGACAAGATTCAAGATGAGATCTTGAATTCTTTTTATATTTTAATATGAAATTTTCAGGAGACAAGAAATATAAGTCAAGTATTTTTTTAATACACAGATACTTTTTAGAAATTGGTTTTTTGTTGTAGTATCTGCAGTAATGCAATTTTGAAATGGTTTAAAACATAAATGTCAATCAGTTTTGGCTTTTAATGAATGTTGTTACTCGTAATAATTGCTATAATACTAGCTTGTATATGTGCTCTTTTAGTTATCATTTGTTCAGCAACAAGGTGATATGGCAGCAGCCTTAAAGTCAATATGCTTGTCTTTTGATGTATTTGTACTAAACACTAAGTAATTATCTACTTATATGTAAATACTAGAATACATGAAGCAAATTTTCAAACTTGGAAATATATGCGGAACATTTTACTTGTCCCCAAATGGATAGGAAAGAATAGCTTCTCACTTGTTCTTTATTTCTTTCTTTCTCAATGATAGCAAGCACATATTATGCATTAAAAGTTATAAAATCTGTTGCTCTGCTGTATAAGTGAGGCACCTGTCAGCATCAGTCATGTAGGCACATTGCCTTTGGCTTTCATATTGGCCTTCAATGCATGGTTAAAAAAGGTAAAGTAAACCTAGTGATTACATATAGAAACACATAGCAAACTACACACAGATAGGGAAACAGAGCAAACAATAAACATATATAATGACGTGAAAATGCAAAGCATAGTTGGCTACAACCAAGATGATAAAAACATGAGATGTAACTGCTTGCACATTGTATAGGTAATAGGTATTAACACTGAGTATCCACTTGGTAGGCTCTAGCTAATAGCACTTTCACATAGTATTAAGTATGACTGTACAAGTAATAAGAATTAAATGTTTAAGAATTATTTTAAATAAAAAATATACCTTTTTATTTGTTTAAAAGTTTAGAATCAGAGAAAAATAAAAAGACTTTGAAATTTCTTGCAAATCTAGATTTCAGAATCTTATCTTGTCTCATCTTGTCTTGAATTTCTCAACTAATAACCTATTCTCATCTTGAATCTCGTCTCAAATAAAATCTTAATTTTATTAAAGCTCTATTGCAGAATACAATTTTTCTTGCAGAATGACATTTACAGACAATGGAACTGTGTGGAATGGCTAGGCCTACCTAGACACACATTTTGCATGCAGAGTCCCCTACATATAAATATCTTGTGGAATAACTTGTAAAATAAAATTTTGAATACAATATATGTTGCCAGAGAACTCAATTTTATGATTTTAATGCAGAAAAGCTCACAATTCACCACCCAGTAAATTGACTCCATGGCCTGCTAAGCTGACAGGAAATGACAAAATGACAATCAGTTAACCAGGGCTATTTAATTATAAACATTTATTTATTTAGTTTATAACTAAAAATTAAAAAGTAAAAAAAAAATTAAAAAAAAAATAAAATATAGCTTACAAAATGTTTTATATTATCATTTTAAACATTTCATGAATGCTGATTGTTATGCCTATCATATAAACCAATACCCTAAACCTACTTACAATACAGGTAGCTTGACAACAAAGGAAATAAAAGGCCTAGTAACAATTGCCAATATTCACAAGCTGACAATCTTAGCAGCAGAGCTTATAAACGTATGAGCTAGTTTTTAAAAAGGGCCAAGGTCTTAGGTCTAGACCTTTTTTACTTGTACTGTAGCCTGTAGGCTCTGGCTAATAAATAGGCCTAGGCCTATGCACTCTAGAAAGTTGAAATAACTACAATAACTGTCATGGACACGGTTTTGCAGACACACACGTTACGACGATGCTACATAAACATAGGCCTACTGTCGAGGCGTATAGATAGCAAACGATAGTAAAGTACTATTTGCAAGACACCCTGTAGTATCAATTAAATTGCCGGGTGTACTTTAAACGAATTGCAAAAAAGCTAAAACTTTCAAAATCGAAAGCACAAAAGAAGCTTAAAAATTATAAAATTTAGTAGAAATTACTTGTTGAAAAAAATGCACATACACGGTAATCTGTTTCGTTATAATATGCCTCTTAGTTTTTAGTTTAATTTAAAAATTGAAAACTTGCTAAGGTACTTGCTAAGGTATGAAAGCTGGCTGGCACTACCGATACTAAGACTTCAGAGAAGTCATTTAAATAAACATAAATTTATATTGGCAAAACAGGCTGTTTGCCTGAGCCAGCATTCCTTCTACACTTTAAACTCAAGAACAACTAGAATAAAATCTAGTGGTTATTGTATATACGTCGTACTCGTAGGTCAGTTCAGATTAGCCGTTTTGTTTTTAGCACACATGATCAATGTTTGTTGTTTATTAAACATCAGTTTTGTAAACTGAATACTGTAAAAGGCCTTTTCATTTCCGAGAAAAAAACTTCACTAACTCAAAAATGACTTGTTTTTTTTAATCCAGTCCGCTTTGATAAGAATTGTATTTTAGTAGCTATAAATAAATAAATTATTGGCACTGTTTAGGCCTAGTAAATTTTAATAGGGGGCCTAGCTTTTACATACTTCTCTAATCACTATCTTTTTCTGTATTAGTCGCGTAATGATCTTGCTGATCTTTTAATTGTTTTATCAATTCTGTGTGTATTTCTTTATGCTTAACTGCATGGTGACTCCAGGTCAAGCATTTTGCGCTGTCTATGTCTATTGATCCAGGCGCTTTTTCTCCCAAAATCTTCTGGCATGTTAGCTGAAAGTTCAAATTAGAAGTTCAATTGCACAAAACCTGTGATTTTTTGCTACTGGATTTTGATAAATGCATATATTGGCTATCTATTTCGGCAGAGCATATTCCCACAGTCCCATGCCGATAATTTTAATTTTATCCACATGGATCCATGCCAATAATTTTCTGCTTAGGCCTATCCTCACGACAGCTTTTATGAATAGGTCTACAACTAAGAAAATTGTCCAGCAAAAGCATTGGGACACTGTTTTAACTCTCAAGAATTAAACGCTTAAGTCTGAAGGACACACAATTATAAAGATTCGCAGAGGAAAGCGTGGAACTAGTTAACATGCTTTTGTCAAGTTTCTGAAACCTTATTTTCGTACGGTACAAAGTCAGTAGTATCATTTGCGCATGTGCATTATATCATATTTCAAGCGCGTGTGCAATACAAATGTCAGTGCGATTCTTCATGCGATTGTTAGCAACGTTACATAGGGGCCTATTTTTCGAAATTAACAATTATTTGAAATCTAACGTGTGTATTGCTTGCATACATGCGCAACACCCGGCCGACCTGGCCGAACCGGCCGGGTGAAACGAGGGCCAAGCAAGGTAAGTCGCAAAAACCAATTGACCAAGCGCAAAAAAATCAAAGGGGGGACCAAGGGACAAAAAAGGAAGGCGTGAAGAAAAGGAAAAAGGGGAGAGAAAAAGAGAGCAAATGAGAGCAAACTAAGTCGTAAATAGAGCAATGAAATGAACTAAGTCGCAAATGAGAGCAAAAACTAAGTCGCACGGCCGGCTAAGATTTGGGAGGTTGCGCATGTATGATTGCTTGTAATTAAAAGAGGCCCTACTACAGGTTCTGGAAAACATGTATAACCAGTTGTATATAGTACATAAAATTGCTAGGCCTACACAGTTCCTGTATAATATGTGCTTTAAGTTCTTAAAGTTATCGGCAAAACAAGGTGCCATGTGGACAGGCAGAGAATTATTGGCACAGATCAGTGTGGATAAAATTGAAATTAACGGCATGGCATATATAAAGAGTTGTAGACCTATTCATACAAGCTGCCATGTGGATAAGTAGAAATTATCTACTTATTTATCTATTTATCTATTTATTTACTTAAATTATCTATCTACTAGAAGTAGCATATCACAATTTGTTGTTGTTGCCCTAATGACAGAAACTGGTTATACTTGAATAGTACCTATCATTATTTCATCTGTGCTACATCTAAAGCAGCAAACAAATTAATTGGATACTAAGTATATAGGAAATTATATAATATAATATAAAGCATCACTAGATGTTTAAACTGCCATTCTTAGAGACCTGAGTATACAAAGCCAATCAGTGACAGCGTCGCCCTGATGACATACAATGCGAAAGACATACAAAATAATAAATAGTCAACCAGTAAAATGCTGGATAAATATTTAAAATGCAACACAAATGCACCTAGAAGATATGCACTTCCAGTTTTCATTTAAAAAATAATACAAAAAGGCAGGCAGCATATGTTGTAGACTAAAAAAGAAGTTGCATCTGTTGTGGGGCTAATTTCTTATTTCTTACTAAACTCAAAACTCAAATAATACCAATCCTACTGCTGTTACCAAAGTTGTCCTAGGCTTACACAAAATACTATATTTATATCAATCTTATTAATGTTTTTACTTTATTCGCTTTACACACTTTCTTATTTCAAATTGGTAGCATTTATGTATCTAATCTGGTAGCGTTATAATATGGCTGACTTCTATTTTATAGTTTTATTCCTATAAGTACTTTGTATCAATCTTATCCATCTTTATCCATCTTTATTAGTCTTTATCTGTCTTTAATTTCTTTAATTTAATCTTCAGTTCAATCTTTAGTCCTTCCTTGGGCTTTACCAATGGATCTAGATTTACAGCTTTTTCTTCACTCTATTTACTTCTCTTTCGCAATGTCTCTTTCTCAAATAACTTCAATATGAACACTTCAAGATTCAAGCTTCTTTTACTTTTGAACTCCTTCTCAACCGAGGTTGTCTGAGTTAGTTTTCTCTTTATTTTGCTCGTGTATTTATAGTATATCCTTGCCTCCTCTCCTCTGCGACTTCAGTATAACTATTATATTTTTGGTGCAGATAAACAAACTTTGCATTAAAACAAAATTTACATAACATTAAAACAAACATATTAAATTTGCGGGAATAGTTTCTAAGAAAATAAAACAATCGGAAACCCTATTTCAACTGATCTCCCTACTAGACATTTGAAATGCTAGTCATAAGTGAAATCATAAGTGAAAATATGGCTAAAATATAAAAGCAACACATGAATTTACACAAAATAGAACACAAAATATATGGCACTAAATGGCTAAAATATAAAAAGAACACAATAAAACACATGAATTTATACAAAATGGAACACAAAATATATGGCACTAAATTACAACACAAAACCCTTCACCAAAATGTAAGTCCATAATTGTCTCTCCTTTTCATACTTAGAATGCGCATGGGGCCGGCAGAGCTCTGTAGTATGGCCAGCCGATCTGCTTGAAGGCCCACCGGAATTCCATATTCGTTACCTTCCGGTGAAGGACCGCCTCGCCTGATGTTGTGCTGCCGTGCACGTTGTGCGCCACCGCTTGCAATACCGCGACTGCCTGCTGCTGCAGCAGACTTTTCAGAGCCGTCATGCTCTTCCATATATGTGTCCTTTGCAGATAGGACTGCTCATATATATGGAAGGCTACTCTTTCCATATATTCCGTTAAGTCGTGTACCATTTTCTCCTTCCCCTCTTCTTCTGGTGTAGGCTGAGTCGCTTGCATAGGCTGAAGTACCGTTGGCGTAGATCGTGGCGGCTGCAACACGGATCGTGGCGGCTGCGGCACAGCTTGTGGCGGCTGAGGCACAGCTTGTGGCGGCTGAGGCACAGCTTGTGGCGACTGAGGCACAGCTTGTGGCGACTGAGGCACAGCTTGTGGCGGCTGAGGCACAGCTTGTGGCGGCTGAGGCACAGCTTGTGGCGGCTGAGGCACAGCTTGTGGCGGCTGAGGCACAGCTTGTGGCGGCTGAGGCACAGCTTGTGGCGGCTGAGGCACAGCTTGTGGCGACTGAGGCACAGCTTGTGGCGGCTGAGGCACAGCTTGTGGCGGCTGAGGCACAGCTTGTGGCGACTGAGGCACGGCTCGTGGCGGCTGAGGCCACTCAAAATTCCAATAATACCAATCCTACTGCTGTTACCAAAGTTGTCCTAGACTTACACAAAATACTATATTTATATCAATCTTATGAATGTCTTTACTTTATTCTTTTTACGCACTTTCTTATTTCAAATTGGTAGCGTTTATGTATCTAACTAGCTTTTTTTGCCCGTTGTTTTTGGGGCAGAAATTTAAAGCAAAGCAGTAAGCAATTCACGTCTCTGTATTAACTTTATAGTGAAGGTCACCATTTATTTATTTACTGCATTAATGAAAAGTGAAGAGTTTGTTTAAGGGCGTTTTAAGTAAAAAATAAGTGAAAAGTTTGTCCAAACAGCCCCCCTCTTGATTACTTCTTTAGAAACATGTCTCTTAGCCACTCCTCTATACAGTCAGGTGGCAGATCCAGGAATTTTGTTTTGGGGCGGTCTGTCAGGGGAGCGCCATGAGAATCACAGAGGGGGTGCCAGCGGCCGAAAAAGGGCGCCAGGAGCCAAGAAAGGGCGCCAGCGGCTGAAAAACGGGAGCCAGCGGCTGAAAAAGGGGCGCCAGCGGCCGAAAAGGGGCGCCAGTGCTGCGACTGGCGCCCCTGGTGGGGGCATCTTATTCCCATGATTAAAATTTAGGGGGCGACTGCCCCCCCGCCCCCCCCCCTAAATCTGCCTCTGTATACAGTATGCATGTACACGCGTATACATAAGGAAAATAGCCATGGCATAACAATAACAATGTCAAAGAAACAAAATTAAACTGTTTCAGAGTTCAGAGTTAGACAGGTCAAGGTCAATTCGTGACTACTTTTCTATTAATTGCTTGCGAGTCACCTCAAGGCCTGGGGATACACCACATTCTTCGTTCTTCCCCTTGGTGCGAAAATGAATAGGCCAGCTGGAGTTCCAACACGGGAGCAGGCGACATAAAGCTGCCCATGCGAGAAGCAAGGAGTCTCCAGGTTGATGCCAGCCACCTTCAGCGACTGTCCCTGAGCCTTGTTAATAGTCATCGCAAAGCAGGTGAACTCTCACAGGGAACTGCAGTCGCTTGAACTGAAATGGCAGGTCCGTGGGGATAATTGGAATCCGGGGAACGAACACAGACTCTCCTCTGCCAGATCCAGTCATTATCGTGGCCTCAATCACGTGTGGGAAGAGCCGCCTGACTATCAGTCTGGTGCCGTTACACAGCCTTGGCGCATTCAGGTTGCGGAGGAGCATAATTGGTGCCCCAACTTTCAGCTGCAAGTTGTGCCATGGAGTTCCAGGAGGATCTAGAGAGTTCAGAAACTCAACAGGATACTCCACAGCGGTGTCATCAGTCAACGTTGTATCAATTGACTTGTAGGTGAAAACTGCACCTGGCAACTCCTGAAGCAGTTGGTAGTTAATTTCGTTGGCGGCATCATTTCTAGGACACAGAATTGCCCTCTCTGACAGCCAGTCAAAGTCAGCATATCGAACCATCAGGTTCGGGTAAACTTTTGCCTTGAGCTTTTTTGACGATTTTTGAGCAGTTTTTTGCACTTTTGAGCAGGAAGGAAATGATTTTTCGGGAATTTGAGTAGCCTATTGCACTCAGCGTAGGTGGTTTTAGGTATGTGCAAAGTTTGGTGCGATTTGGTTGAGCGGTTTCGGCGTCTATAAAGACAAAAGACAGACACTGGGACGCCACCACACTCACCGCACTCAGTCTCAGTGCTGCTTGGGGGCCAGTAGACAGTCTAGGTGTTTGGGCTGTGTACATTCACGGCTTGAAATACAATGTACAGTCTGGGGCTTCGGCGCCCGGGGAAGGGAGGGGGTGGCTGTAATAAAATTTGGCCCGCAGAGTGGCGGAGGGGAGTTAAGGTTGGCTGTCCTCGGAAAACAAAAAGTGACTCACTTTGAGATGATGCAGCTTTGCCCTGGATTGAGTAGAGATGTTCAAAATTGACAGCATTGTTAGAAAACATGTAAAGTGTAAGTGGATCAAATTTGGAGAAAATCTGACAAAGTGGGGCAACGATATGTCGAATAGAGTGATTTTTTGACGATTTTTGAGCAGTTTTTTGCACTTTTGAGCAGGAAGGAAATGATTTTTCGGGAATTTGAGTAGCCTATTGCACTCAGCGTAGGTGGTTTTAGGTATGTGCAAAGTTTGGTGCGATTTGGTTGAGCGGTTTCGGCGTCTATAAAGACAAAAGGTTGCACACAGACAGACAGACAGACAGACAGAGTTTTCACTTTTATATATATAGATCTGGTAGCGTTATAATATGGCCGACTTCTATTTTACTGTTTTATTCCTATACGTACTTTGTATTAATCTTTATCCGTCTTTATTAGTCTTTATCCGTCTTTAATTTAATCTTCAGTCCGTCCTTGGGCTTTACCAATGGATCTAGATTTACAGCTTTTTCTTCACTCTATTTACTTCTCTTTCGCAATGTCTCTTTCTCAAATAAATTCAATATGAACACTTCAAGATTCAAGCTTCTTCTACTTTTGAACTCCTTCTCAACCGAGGTTGTCCGAGTTAGTTTTCTCTTTATTTTGCTTTATTTTACTATAAATCATTTATAGTATTTCCTCGCCTCCTCTCATTCCGCGACTTCAGTATAACTATTATATTTTTTGGTGCAGATAAACAAACGGTGCATTAAAACAAAATTTACATAACATTAAAACAAACATATTAAATTCGCGGGAACAATTTCTAAGAAAATAAAACAATCGGAAACCCTATTTCACGTCATTTTTGTGGCACGTGTATATTACACGTTATTATTTTAACAAAGGAATCTGTAACTTACATTTATTAAGATGCATAAAGAATTATCACTTCCATGTCTTATATTGTAACTTATTTTACAAAAAAATGCAATTGACATAACGTAAAAAATAGACACTCGTGATAATTACCCTAATGCTTCAACTCTTAAACCTTCTGCTTGTAAAATACATGGTTGGGCTTCCAATAGCATTGAGTATGGCCAAGAAGTTTCTTCCATGGACTGGGCTGTGACTGTGGCAACTGCTACAGCTGTTATGGCTACAACAGCTCCTTTGGCTGCAGTGGTGGTCGTATCAGATGGCGACAGATATGTGCCATTTGATGGCAGTGGCAAAGATGACTGTGGTGCTGATTTGGCCTCGTGCAAGTATAATTAATTATTATTAGTCTGTTACAAAACTGTCTTTGAGAATTTTCTGTTACAAAATTGGCCATTACTGAATTGTCTTTTACCAAACTGTCCTGTCTTGTCCAAAAATGTTAAGTCATGAAATATGTTTTTTTTATTTTTCGAAAAAATCGAGAACACTAGTCACAGTCATACAAAGTTTCATTTTAATAAAAGCACAGCTTTCTTTGCATATAAAACCCTGGTAGCTAGGCCTACTGCCTATCACAAACAACTCTAGTTATGCACCCGATTATAGCTATGTAAACTCGGACTACTCGCAGTAGCTTTATTTAGCCACTGAAAACAAATGTTATTGCAATGATATGTGTTACACTGTTTTTTCAGCAACTACTTATTTCTAGGCCATTTTATTGTCCGACTTGTACTATCAGTCACATCAGGCAATACTAGATCTGCATTCTGCAATATCAAAAGAAAGAAATGGCTAAAGCAGCAATTCTATTGTCAGTCTTTCTGGATATCAGCCGACTGGCATTGGCTATCTACAGTATCTACGTTACACAAATGATTAGTTCTGGTCCTAGCTATAAAGCCCAGTGTGACATATCTGACTATGTTAGCTGCTCCAAGACTTTTACATCAAAGTAAGTATTGTCATTACCATTTTTAATTAGTATTACTACCAACCTGTCATCATAGCTAATACATCTAACTTTTCACCTGTAAAATATTGTAGGTATGGCAAAGGCTTTGGTTTGATTGGCGACTTTCTTGGCGAAAATCACCCTCTTAACCAGCCCAATGGTATCTATGGCTCTGTTTTCTACTTTATTCATCTACTGATTGGTGAGTTTTCTAGCTGTTCTGTTAAGTTCTTTCCTAATTTGATTTAGTTAAGAGCTTTTCTCCCTAGTCATTCAGTGTCAGTAATCACAAAGTGTCCGTAATCATTAATTGTCAATAATGATTCAGTGTCAGTAATCATCCCTAATCATGCAGTGTCAGTAATCATCCCTAATCATTTCTGGCAGTGTCAGTAACCATCCCTAATCATTTCTAGCAGTGTCAGTAACCATCCCCAATCATTTCTGGCAGTGTCAGTAATCATCCCTAATCATTTCTGGCAGTGTCAGTAATCATCCCTAATCATTTCTGGCAGTGTCAGTAATCATTCCCAATCATTTCTGGCAGTGTCAGTAACCACTCCCAATCATTTCTGGCAGTGTCAGTAACCACTCCCAATCATTTCTGGCAGTGTCAGTAACCATTCCCAATAATTTCTGGCAGTGTCAGTAACCATCCCCAATCATTTCCGGCAGTGTCAGTAACCATCCCCAATCATTTCTGGCAGTGTCAGTAACCATTCCCAATCATTTCTGGCAGTGTCAGTAACCATTCCCAATCATTTCTGGCAGTGTCAGTAACCATCCCCAATCATTTCCGGCAGTGTCAGTAACCATTCCCAATCATTTCTTGCAGTGTCAGTAACCATCCCCAATCATTTCTGGCAGTGTCAGTAACCATCCCCAATCATTTCTGGCAGTGTCAGTAACCATCCCCAATCATTTCTGGCAGTGTCAGTAACCATCCCCAATCATTCCTGGCAGTGCTGTTCTCTCGCGGCAAGCTCGGCCTTCAGATTAGACTAGTGAACTCTGCCGCCTTAACAGTCGGCTGTGGCTGGCTAGCCTACACTCTACTGTTCGTCATCAAGCACATGTGCATTGTGTGCATTCCAATGTATTGCCTGAATGTGATTTCTCTAATCACGGACGCGTGGCAGTTGAGGTCGCGTTCAGCCGCTGTTGCCTCCGCCGCTAAAGCCGACGCTTTGAAGAAGAGAAAATAGATTCTTCTATCTGTTTACAGTCCGAGTGTCTGGGTTACTTATTTATATTTTGGCTTGTCTTCATATTTTTTCACTTCAACATGTAGTTTAGTAAGGTGGGGGTCTTTGTTTCATTTTAGAAATTGTGTTGTTTTCGACTTTTTGTGTCTTTAGCTGCTATATTGTTTTATGTCGCATTGTTTTGCCGCCTTGTGCTTATAAAACTAGCTAAAAATCACCCGTCAATTGTTGTTTGTATTTATTTTCATTTCCTGCACCGCACCAGATGCAAAAGTAACACAATTATGTTTTTTTAATTGCACTTCATTGTACTTTTGTGGCATGGTCTGTTCGCACTTATTTTTTGCTTAGTGATTTGAAAATTAATTTCAATTTTAAGAGTTTATGTAGTTTTCATATTCCCGGTACAATATCATTGTTCTTTGTTGTTTGAAAATTTTGAAATAAAAAAACTAACTTTTTCAGGAAATTTTTCTCCTAAAACGAATATTAGTTTTTCGCTTACTTTCATCCGGTTGTTTTAAAAGTAACTAAATCAGAGAATTATCCAGATATTCAGTTTTTTTCATTTAGAAATTCAGTAGAACTACCAAGAAGGATCCCCCTGACAATTTTTTGTGCTGCACCCGAACGGAACAACACTAGCACACGAAACTCAAGAACGCGGGCCTACTTTTTCTTGCGCATTTTCTGTCAATTCGCCAGCTCTTCAGACCGTCAAGATATTCAATATTTCTGGCCGAACGTCAGATTTTTCCCATAAGCGCTAGTGTGTTTCATACACCCCTGTACACGAATTATTAGCACTGCGCCTCAGTGCGGCCTTGCCAGGTCTTAAAAACTTATCAGCATGTCACCCGAATATGCCTGCATCATCTCTGTCTTCGATGGTCACCTACCTTTTATCTAGATGGATTTGCTGGACCTTCAAGGGCTATAACAGGTGAAACTAGGCCACTACGGGCACCTGACGCGAATTTCTCCAATTTCACTGATCAAGACTAAATATATTAGGCGCAGCCGCGACCACAGTACACCAACGCCTAGTCTGTCAACCAATCAGTCACCACCAAACACTGTTAGCATTCAGTCGCTGCCAAAAAATTCCGCCCTGGATATTAAAACAAGCGGCAAAATCACTTGGTAGTCCAACTTTTACAAGGGGTGTTCCAAAATTACTTTCCCTTTTGAGCATAGCTCAGGATGTAGAGCTCTGATTGCAAAGCGGTTTTCGATGGCTTATAGAACCTTTTTCTGTGCTTCTTTTGACACCAAACTTATTTAAAAAAGACCTACTTTTACAAAACGCTAGGCGTTTTACTATGGAGATCTAGTGAAAGGTTTACAGAAACAACGAACTCAAGAGTCGAGGCACCCAGCGGGCAGAAAGCTTCACCAGACCCAGTTCTTCCGTTAGCACTCGGTAGACAGTTGTTGTGGGAGCATAAGACGATCAGAAATCAGGCATACTGTCATCCGTGTATCTTATCATCCTTATCCAGAAGTGCCCAGATGCAAGGGGCAAGGTCTTCGATGAATGGAGCAGTATGGCGGCCGGAGCGAGGTTGATCACTCAGTTGCTCTCGACCTGCTTGAAAGCGCTCAATCCAATTGCGAACGGTGCGAAGAGTCACTGCTTGATCCTGGTATGCGGTGACCAAGGCTTGATGAATTAGAATAGCCGACAGGCAATTTTTCCACAGTGAAAAGATGGCAGCTCGCTGTGCTTCGACACTGTGGGCATCCATGGAGGTGATCCAAACTCCAGATGTCAAAAGAGACAGCAAACTTGTTGATAAGAAATAAGGCTTTTGAAAACACAATACTTGCAGAAAGACTATTGTAATGTTTCAGCAAAAGCATGTAAAGATTATGGCTAACATTTCCTTTCTTGGGCTTTAAAATTAAAGTCAATACAACACAAGACTTGGTTTTAGGCAGAAAAATCAATCTTTGTAAACATAATGGTAGGTGTCTATGGCCAATGCCCATATATCTCAGAAACAGCTTTACCGTTTAGCATAAGCTTGGTGTCAAAAGAAGCACAGAAAAAGGTTCTATAAGCCATCGAAAACCGCTTTGCAATCAGACCTCTACATCCTGAGCTATGCTCAAAGGGGAAAGGACTTTTGGAACACCCCTCGTAAAAAGCACAAAAGTACAAGAACGAATAGTCTTTTTAACCGAAAATAAAAGCACTTTTTTGTCGAGTTACAAAGTGTACTTTTAGGTAATCACTAGGGTTTAAAGAAGCGAATAACTATATTGTAATGCAAATCGATATTGCTGAACGAATTTATTAAAGATTATCCACTATGGATTACAAAAACAATGACATTTGTCAGTTGTATGAATATCCTTCAAAATGAAGGCAAGTTTCTTGCAAATCGTGACATTCCTTCAGAGTAACCTACTACGATTCTTCCAGCGTTTCTTGCTACGATTCTTCAAGCGTTTCTTGCTACGATTCTTCAAGCGTTTCTTGCTACGATTCTTCCAGCGTTTCTTGCTACGATTCTTCAAGCGTTTCTTGCTATGATTCTTCCAGCGTGTCTTGCTCATTTTATTCCTACGATTGTTCTAGCATCGATAGATATTTTCAGAATTTCTCGCTAAGATTCTTTTAATCGTTCCTTAGTACGATTCTTTCTTGAGTCCACTTTCTACTATCTACTGTGTTTTACTTGCCACGATTCCTGCTTCGACTTGGACTATGGAATCATAGTTCACGATCTTCTTTCGAAACCAATCATAACGTGGAAAGGTGCTTCGATGAAAAATGTTTACGTCCTAAAAGTAAGGCATGGTGTGATTAATTTGTCAGAAATATCCCAAAATCAGCTGACCAAATCACGGCAAGTCCCCTTCGGGTGGCGGTCGCTCTCCTTGACAGCAGCGGCCGCAGTTGTCTATGGTATAACTGGCGCTGTCAGCATTAGCTGCGGGACCTTCGTGCCAGGGTCCCGCCTGCCGGTATCGTAGATCCTGTGTCAGCTCGTCATCGCTCTGCAAATAGTCATTGTGAATGTCCTCGCCGTCGTCTGTGTCGCTTTGATCGCGCACCGAGGCCGATGACATGTTATTCGTCGGCTTCGACTTATTTGCTGTCGACTTTGTCTGGCGCGGCAGCAGTTTCTTCGGATAAAGCCGACTGGGAAACCCGGCCATAATGCGGCCTCGGCGAAGATTCGAGTTTAGGACGTCACTGAATGGCAGTCCGTCTAGATCGTCACCGTACGGGTCCATTAATAGGAAAGCAACCTGACGATTGTTTGAATATAGAAATCATGTACTTATTTCTATGCTACTCCATCACTTCTAACAGCTTCAGTTCCTCAGTAGATATGCTACTCCGTCAGTTCTAACAGCTTCAGTCCCTCAGTAGATATGCTACTCCGTCTTCTAACGTGATCAGTTAGATCAGGGGTCGGCAAACTCCGGCCCGCGGGCCAGATGCGGCCCTCGAAGCTCCCAAATCCGGCCCGTTGCCCCTTCTGACATCTACAGTGTCCTGTTTCATCTCTCTCGTGTCTAATATCTCCCGTGTCTCATCGCTCTCGTATCTAATCTCTCCCGTGTCTAATCTCTTCCCTGCCTTGTCTCTCCCGTGTCTCATCGCCCTCGTATCTATAATCTCTCCCGTGTCTAGTCTCTCCCGTGTCTAATTTCTCCCGTGTCTAATCTCTCCCGTGTCTAATCTCTCGTGTCTCATCTCTCCCGTGTCTAATCTCTCCCGTGTCTAATCTCTTCCCTGTCTTATCTCTCCCGTGTCTCATCTCTCTCGTGTCCCATCTTTCCTGTGTCTCATCTCTCCCGTGTCTCATCTCTCCCTTATCTCATATTTTTAACAGTCAATGCGGCCCGCTGTCGTCTTTTAGGCTCTCTCTTTGGCCTCTCTTTGGCCCGCCAGCAAATAAGTTTGCCTACCCCTGAGTTAGATAAAAGAAATCGAATAAAAGTCACCTTGAACCAACCGAGTACAAAGAGCAGCTTGACCAGTGCAAATATTGGCACATAGAAGTCTGTCCAATACTTCACTGAGAACATCTGCTCCGAGTTTTGCACGGTTAGATGATCGCCAACCATGCTTGAAACTGTTGCAGAGGCGGCGATAGTTTTCGTCAAGTTAGTGACGTGAGATTCCATGAGATTCTGAGAGGCGACCACTTCGATGAAGAACCAGGTGTACACGGCGATGATTACCACCTATCAAGTGGTAAAACGAAGTGTCAGATTGTTTCGTTTTCATTAAAAAAACTGAAGCTCAAATTAAAAAAGGTTAAGGTACGGGAGATTCGGCTGTAGCTGACTTGCTACAAATGTTGCTAGTTGAATTCAAGAGTCGGCAAAAGCTTGAGCTTGTTTATTTAGTTTTGTCGTGGGGTTACATTTAAGTGTTAACCGGGCGACTGTGCCTAACGATAACAAGGGTCATAGACAAATTAGCGGTAAGGGGGGGAATAAAAGTACCATTTGAATTAGCAAGGATTAGAAGAAGACAAGACAAGTTTCTTAGAAAATGTATGTATCCCCCACTTGCCCGCCAACATTGTCTATGTCGTAACGCGTTTCGTTTATTTGCCCTAGGGCAATAAATCATTTATTTCCCGCACCCCCGCGCGAAACAGAACTTTTACCACAGACATAAGTCACACCCGTCTGGGGAAATAAACAAAGAAAGTGCAAAACGAGAACGCTCGGAACCAAACACACCCTCCGTCCAGCAGTCATCTTCGATGGGCTTTGACACCGGGTCAGACTTCTTGAGCCCGACGCCCTTGCCCTCAGCAGTTGATAGCTTCATAGCAGCGTCCAACGCTCTTCTGCACTCGGCAAACTCGACATTCGTCCAGAGGCACCAGTCCTTGCGATGCACGTTGCGCATTTGGTATTGTAGCATTGAGAAGAAGTCCTTCAGGGTACCAGCCGAGTACCGTTCGTTCCGTTTTGTCCGGACCTCCAGGATAAACAACTTCAGGAGAAAGTTCAGGTCCGTCTTGTCAAAATCATCCATGTCCTTGATAACCATGATGGATGGTCCACCATTCGTCGCCCATTCTTGCTTCTTAAACGCGTGCCATTCATTGAAAGTAGACAGCATCCACTCGCATTTCTTTACGGTGTTCGGAGGGACCGTGCCGCCAATCATGGCCTCCGCCTCGGCCTCAGTCAAGCTTTCAAATCGAGGGCTAGACATATACAAGCGTCTGCTATTCTGTCCTGTTCTGTCTTTTTCGCATAAAGGCTGTCTTTTTTAGCGTCTACCCTCCTCTCGGATTTTGATTTTCACCATAGACTACAGACAGAGCGTAGCAAGAAACAGAAGACTTAAAGTGCAATGAAAGTCGGCAGCCAAGTGGGGGATACATACCATCTCTCCCACTTATTTCGGCTGTCTAGGGTGCAAAGGCACTCGGCGCGAATTTCATTGACCTCGGCTTCGCCTCGGTCAATAAATTTGCGCCTCGAGCCTTTACACCCTGGCAGCCGAAATAAGTGGGAAAGATTATACATTTATAAGGCAGATTTTGACAGGGAAAATGCACTATATAGTGAGATAAGAACTTTTCACGTTTTACACTTAAAAATGTTAAAAACAAATTTGGAAGCAGATACAATGCTGTTCTTTTAAAATATCTCGCAATACTTGTTGCTTCAACGAATTGTAGGAAGCTTAATTCATGAATAATTTGATCTTCCTTTTATTTTCGTTTATTTTACATGAAGCACAATAGCCAGTCAATAGCTATCTCGTGACTAAGTTTTACAGTCACTTTCTTATCAAGTGCTCGTATAAGTGTATTACGAGAATTATGTGGAAATTTTTCATTAACAAATCAGTAGGCAAGCTGTGAGGGAGGTATAGGCAAAATTTATGTCTGATTGGTTGCTATTGTGATTCATGATAAATAAGCCAAACTAACATTAACATCAATTATTCATGAATAGAGCTTTCTTAAATTCGTTGAAGCAACATGCACGATATATTATAAGAAAAGCATTTTATTTGCTTCCAATAAAAAGTTCTTAACAGTTAAAAGTGAAAAATGTGAAAAGTTCCTATCCCGCAAGTGCATTTTTCGTGAAAATCTGCTCTTCAATAAATTTTCTAAGAAACTAAGTGTCTCGTCCTTCTAGTGATCCTTGCCAATTTGCTGACACAAAAGCATAAAAGACACACACAAAGATTTTCACGAAGATTTTCATGAAAATCTTCCTTCAATATATTTTTCAACAAACGAAGTGTCTCGTCTCTGGTCGATCCTGTCGACTTAAAACGCTGCAAGACAACTGACTCCAGTCCTTTTAATGGCATCGCCCAACTACTGCTGATTTCAATCAGTTTGGTTTGAGGATTGACCTCGGGTTAAATTCTAGAGCCGTAAGTTGACACGATATCCCCATATTATCCCATTTATACCCTACAGGTTCTGCTGTAACCCGTGTACGTTCCCTTTCTTAGAACCGACAAGAGAGTAGCAAAAATGCAGGACTTGGTCGCAATTGGTCGCAATGATACGTCTTAGTATTTCATCGGGCACATGCCACATGCTTATTTAACTCACCTGCGTATAAACCAGCGGCAGATTCTTATTGGCGTACTTGCTGATTGCAGCTAAAAGGGCCAGCCAATCGCAGAGGACTCGAACCAGCGACTCGTAGCCTTCGTAGCCGTGAACGAAGCCTTCGCGAGACGCCTGCCAGGCTACAGCGGCTGCCCAGTGAAGCGGCAGCTCGTACTCGATGGAATACAGCCCGGCTGACTGTCTGGCGCGGTCTTCAAATACGGCGATCTCGCTGGGTGTGATGATTTCGCCGTAGTTCTCTTGAACTACCGGGTCTTGGTTTAGCAGCACCAGGTCTTGAACTAGAAGCTCAACCTTTAAAACAAGACCAAGCAATGGTGGCTTGATTATTTTATGAATCTACTTTTTGAGAGGTTAATATTTCACTGCGTATCGTTCCCAATCCAGTAGGATCATTCATAGTTTTAAGCCCGGTAGCTTAGACCACTGTTTCACCCATCCATCCCCCATGCTAGTCACTTATCAAAAACGTAAGATACAGTACATTGTTTCTATTTATAGCGATCAAACACCACAGCCTAAAACCAACCTCACTCTATGCTATTCATTCGTCAAATAAGTTATGTACATTGTTTCTATTTTTAGCATCAAGTGCACGCAGTCTAGCTAACCTGGTGCTCTTTGACTTCGGGTCGCACAGAGGCCGACTGAATTCTATGCAGAGCCGGATAGGCTCGTCCGTTGCTACCGACGCCGCAGTGAAAAGCGTCCTCGGCGTTGCCGGAATTTTCCAGATGACCAGCGGAAGCTGCTAGGAGTTTACTGTGATGATGCTGCTGTGAGCTGCAGGGACTTGGTCGTCTTGTTGAGGCGACACTACCCCAATCTGCATTTAAAAACAAAATTTTACAACTGTTAATACTGTGTACTAAATAAATTAAGAAGCAGTACAATTGCTAATATATGTAAGAACGCCTCACGAGCTGTACGCTTGTCCGGAAATCGATTAGTCTCTCCTACAAGACTTTTTAATATGCGAAATCTCTGCTTAATCTTCTCGCTAATCTTCCACATGTAGAGCAGCCAGGCCAGGTTGAGATAGCGCGACAGAGTCAGCCGGATCCGTTCCGCTTTGCCGGGATCTCGATGGTTAAATACGGCCGATTCGATTCGCAGGGCCGCTGTTGACATTGTCGGGATGTCCTGCGAGGAGGTGCAGTCGTCGGGGAGTGAGCAGGCCAGCTATCTATGGAGTGAGCAGGCCAGCTGTCTATGGAGTGAGCAGGCCAGCTGTCTATGGAGTGAGCAGGCCAGCTGTCTATGGAGTGAGCAGGCCAGCTATCTATGGAGTGAGCAGGCCAGCTGTCTATGGAGTGAGCAGGCCAGATGTCTATGGAGTGAGCAGGCCAGATGTCTATGGAGTGAGCAGGCCAGCTATCTATGGAGTGAGCAGGCCAGCTATCTATGGAGTGAGCAGGCCAGCTATCTATGGAGTGAGCAGGCCAGATGTCTATGGAGTGAGCAGGCCAGATGTCTATGGAGTGAGCAGGCCAGATGTCTATGGAGTGAGCAGGCCAGCTGTCTATGGAGTGAGCAGGCCAGATGTCTATGGAGTGAGCAGGCCAGATGTCTATGGAGTGAGCAGGCCAGCTATCTATGGAGTGAGCAGGCCAGCTATCTATGGAGTGAGCAGGCCAGATGTCTATGGAGTGAGCAGGCCAGCTGTCTATGGAGTGAGCGGGCCAGCTATCTATGGAGTGAGCAGGCCAGCTATCTATGGAGTGAGCAGCACAGGTGTCTATGGAGTGAGCAGGCCAGCTATCTATGGAGTGAGCAGGCCAGCTGTCTATGGAGTGAGCAGGCCAGCTGTCTATGGAGTGAGCAGGCCAGCTATCTATGGAGTGAGCAGCACAGGTGTCTATGGAGTGAGCAGGCCAGCTATCTATGGAGTGAGCAGGCCAGCTATCTATGGAGTGAGCAGCACAGGTGTCTATGGAGTGAGCAGTCCAGATGTCTATGGAGTGAGCAGGCCAGCTATCTATGGAGTGAGCAGGCCAGATGTCTATGGAGTGAGCGGGCCAGCTATCGATGGAGTGAGCAGGCTGGCTGTCTATGGAGTGAGCAGGCCAGCTATCTATGGAGTGAGCAGGCCAGCTATCTATGGAGTGAGCAGGCCAGCTATCTATGGAGTGAGCAGGCCAGCTATCTATGGAGTGAGCAGGCCAGCTGTCTATGGAGTGAGCAGGCCAGATGTCTATGGAGTGAGCAGGCCAGCTATCTATGGAGTGAGCAGGCCAGCTGTCTATGGAGTGAGCAGGCCAGATGTCTATGGAGTGAGCAGGCCAGCTGTCTATGGAGTGAGCAGGCCAGATGTCTATGGAGTGAGCAGGCCAGATGTCTATGGAGTGAGCAGGCCAGCTATCTATGGAGTGAGCAGGCCAGCTATCTATGGAGTGAGCAGGCCAGCTATCTATGGAGTGAGCAGGCCAGATGTCTATGGAGTGAGCAGGCCAGATGTCTATGGAGTGAGCAGGCCAGATGTCTATGGAGTGAGCAGGCCAGCTGTCTATGGAGTGAGCAGGCCAGATGTCTATGGAGTGAGCAGGCCAGATGTCTATGGAGTGAGCAGGCCAGATGTCTATGGAGTGAGCAGGCCAGCTATCTATGGAGTGAGCAGGCCAGATGTCTATGGAGTGAGCAGGCCAGCTGTCTATGGAGTGAGCGGGCCAGCTATCTATGGAGTGAGCAGGCCAGCTATCTATGGAGTGAGCAGCACAGGTGTCTATGGAGTGAGCAGGCCAGCTGTCTATGGAGTGAGCAGGCCAGATGTCTATGGAGTGAGCAGGCCAGATGTCTATGGAGTGAGCAGGCCAGCTATCTATGGAGTGAGCAGGCCAGCTATCTATGGAGTGAGCAGGCCAGATGTCTATGGAGTGAGCAGGCCAGATGTCTATGGAGTGAGCAGGCCAGATGTCTATGGAGTGAGCAGGCCAGCTGTCTATGGAGTGAGCAGGCCAGATGTCTATGGAGTGAGCAGGCCAGATGTCTATGGAGTGAGCAGGCCAGCTATCTATGGAGTGAGCAGGCCAGCTATCTATGGAGTGAGCAGGCCAGATGTCTATGGAGTGAGCAGGCCAGCTGTCTATGGAGTGAGCGGGCCAGCTATCTATGGAGTGAGCAGGCCAGCTATCTATGGAGTGAGCAGCACAGGTGTCTATGGAGTGAGCAGGCCAGCTATCTATGGAGTGAGCAGGCCAGCTGTCTATGGAGTGAGCAGGCCAGCTGTCTATGGAGTGAGCAGGCCAGCTATCTATGGAGTGAGCAGCACAGGTGTCTATGGAGTGAGCAGGCCAGCTATCTATGGAGTGAGCAGCACAGGTGTCTATGGAGTGAGCAGGCCACATATGTCTATGGAGTGAGCAGGCCAGCTATCTATGGAGTGAGCAGCACAGGTGTCTATGGAGTGAGCAGGCCAGCTGTCTATGGAGTGAGCGGGCCAGCTATCGATGGAGTGAGCAGGCTGGCTGTCTATGGAGTGAGCAGGCCAGCTATCTATGGAGTGAGCAGGCCAGCTGTCTATGGAGTGAGCAGGCCAGATGTCTATGGAGTGAGCAGGCCAGCTATCTATGGAGTGAGCAGGCCAGCTATCTATGGAGTGAGCAGGCCAGCTATCTATGGAGTGAGCAGCACAGGTGTCTATGGAGTGAGCAGGCCAGCTATCTATGGAGTGAGCAGGCCAGCTATCTATGGAGTGAGCAGCACAGGTGTCTATGGAGTGAGCAGGCCAGCTATCTATGGAGTGAGCAGGCCAGCTATCTATGGAGTGAGCAGCACAGGTGTCTATGGAGTGAGCAGGCCAGCTGTCTATGGAGTGAGCAGGCCAGATGTCTATGGAGTGAGCAGGCCAGCTATCTATGGAGTGAGCAGGCCAGCTGTCTATGGAGTGAGCAGGCCAGCTATCTATGGAGTGAGCAGTCCAGATGTCTATGGAGTGAGCGGGCCAGCTATCGATGGAGTGAGCAGGCTGGCTGTCTATGGAGTGAGCAGGCCAGCTATCTATGGAGTGAGCAGGCCAGCTATCTATGGAGTGAGCAGCACAGGTGTCTATGGAGTGAGCAGGCCAGCTATGTATACATTTGGACATTTAGCGGAGTAAATTTTTCGAAGCATGAATCCATTAACAATCGTCTGTATACTCTCATTTAGAAGCACTTCTTAAAGCAATTTACCAGATAAGCTTTCCACCAGCGATCAACCACTGTGCTGACGTAGAAGCCGAGCAGAAAAGTTACTGGCACATTCGACTGCCAAACACCAACAGAATGCACAATGCGTACAAATGTTGCTTGCTGGTTAGGATTCAGCAGATGCCTGTACATCACGTTGACAGTCGTGTACAGACCGATCCACAGCAGGACGTCAGTCCACACCAGGCTGTAGACGCTGACCTGCCAGTGCAAGAGATAGCGAATCATCAGACTGTAGTTCCTCGGCTGCTGCTTGCTATTGATGAACTGGAATAGTCGACTGCGGAGTCGACGAATCTCTCGACGCGATTCTGAACGACTTCGCTGACGACGCTCGCTTGAAGCACTCGGTGACGACGAACTCGACTGACCGCGGGTGCCGCATCTGAAGCAGGAAGCGAATGCGGAGTGACCGCCACGGCTGCCACTGCTGCTGCTGCTGCTGTTGTTGCCTTCCTTTGGCGGTCCAACAGGATCTGTTGAAAGATTTTGATAACTATTCATTGCGTTCGACTGCTATATGATTACAATGTTTTCTTTAAGCTGGGAAATTAACCATTTCGTTATTTTGCATGTATTTAAACAGTTTGTATATTAACTTGTTTTTGTTTTTAACCACGCGCAGCACGAGTTACTTGGGTTGGTCGGTATGTATTTCAGTTTCAAGGGGTAGAAAATAGACTGCAGCTTAGGTGGGTTGAATTTGCATTAACGACGCATGGAAGTGAGAGTACAGTGAGTCTCCCCCACCCCGAGAAAATAAATGTACACGGTACTCCTCAGTTCACTAACTATATTGATAAGTATAATTGAAGTTAAAGCTGATAAATAAAACTAGCAATATGTACACGTTTATTTGCAAAGTAAATAGTTTTCATTGCTTCCATCCACTCTTGACCTGTTTTTTTCACTATACCGACCTAATTTTAATTGGTTATATATTTTTCACTCATCAACTCGGTCACAGTCCTTTTTGTAGATAATGTCACAAAAACTTTTTTTCTTAAAAAATTTGGTGTAGCATGACCTGCTGCTCACACAGTGTGTGTCGCATGACCTGCTGCTCACACAGTGTGTGTCGCATGACCTGCTGCTCACACAGTGTGTGTCGCATGACCTGCTGCTCACACAGTGTGTGTCACATGACCTGCTGCTCACACAGTGAATGTCAGATGACCTGCTGCTCACACAGTGAATGTCACATGATCTGCTGCTCACACAGTGTGTGTCGCATGATCTGCTGCTCACACAGTGAATGTCACATGACCTGCTGCTCACACAGTGAATGTCACATGATCTGCTGCTCACACTGTGTGTCACATGATCTACTGCTCACACTGTGTGTGTCACATGACCTACTGCTCACACTGTGTGTCACGTGATCTACTGCTCACACTGTGTGTGTGTCGCATGATCTGCTGCTCACACAGTGTGTGTCGCATGACCTGCTGCTCACACAGTGTGTGTGTCACATGATCTGCTGCTCACACAGTGAATGTCACATGACCTGCTGCTCACACAGTGAATGTCACATGATCTGCTGCTCACACAGTGAATGTCACATGATCTGCTGCTCACACAGTGAATGTCACATGATCTGCTGCTCACACTGTGTGTCACATGATCTACTGCTCACACTGTGTGTGTCACATGACCTACTGCTCACACAGTGTGTCACATGATCTACTGCTCACTGTGTGTGTCGCATGTTCTGCTGCTCACACAGTGTGTCACATGATCTGCTGCTCACACAGTGTGTGTCGCATGATCTGCTGCTCACACAGTGAATGTCACATGACCTGCGGATTGTAGATTGTTAGATTTTTATATGTGTAGTACTTATCTGGTACATTTCGTCTTTGGCTAAAGCTGTCAGATTTACCCGTGCGTGGGCACATATTGTATTAATTTATTTTTGAGTCTTTTAGTCCAACTATATTAAGTTGGAATATACTCGTTCATTTGCGAAATTCGATTATATGCAACGCGTCTCTTAATTGCCTATTTTGTACTACGATCAGCAATTATGAGCACAGCTTTACTCGCGATACACACTCGATGGGAAGTCATCTCCTGCCTGGCGATATTTTGCACCTTTCTAATCACTCTGCTGTTGTTCTCTCTATTAATTAATCAGCGCACATTCGGCTCCTTGATGGTGCGACGCCGGGTTGAAGAGCAACAGCTGATTGGTGCGCCTAATCGGAGCGGAGTGCGAGTGACAAGGGAGCTGCGAATCGTTCGAAATCCTAATTTGAATCCAGAGGATAAAGTCTGACCTATTGCTCATTGTTCTGTACAGTTTACCGAAAAATTTGAATGCTAACAAAAACTTTTTAATGTTTGATTTGTCTAATTGGTTCATATTGGTATTCAGCAGGTATTCGACAATAAAACATTGTTGTCTGGGAGCTATTTAGTGTCGCAGTATCGAATCTTTCGATGTTTGTACGTCGAAAACGAATACAGTTTTCTTTAAAAAACTGACTTGAATTTTACAGGAATTTCTTTTTCTTTTAGTAGAACGTAGAGCAATAAAGCTTTCACCTTTCCTCTGGGACTTCTTTTCTGGGATTCCCAGAGAAATGCTCATGAGCGTGCTCGTGTGTAATACTTGTTGATAACATTTTTGTGACATCGGTGCCCAATTAGTTTGATATTTAGAGAACAGAGAACACTAATAATGTCCACATTCCTTAAACAGTATGTCTCTTCAAAACTTTAGAACTTCAGAACTAACGAGTAGTTTATTATTAAGCAGTGAATAATATACCATTTTACGTTCTATTTGATAAAAACTGCAACCAATTTGGCCACGGCTCAGCCTGACGCAGCCGCAGCAATTTTCCATAGACAGCCGCCGCTAGCAGCAACCAATTTGGTAAAAACTGCGAGCTATTTTGCCAGCTTGAAGATATCATTCTTATCATTCTTATCATCTTATCTTTCTTATCATCACTCTGATGGCGAATCGTGGGCCGTACCAAAAGATAAGTCAGCTGGATCGAGAGCGAATCGTGAGAGCGTACAGGAATGACGACGACTGGAGAGAGCTTGGCAGAATGAT
The DNA here is from genome assembly GCA_950097015.1 of Macrostomum hystrix. Taxonomy (NCBI): domain Eukaryota; kingdom Metazoa; phylum Platyhelminthes; family Macrostomidae; genus Macrostomum; species Macrostomum hystrix. The sequence goes on from CATNEN010000001.1 coordinate 6,916,390, forward strand.
GGGGATGAAAAAACCGACAGAACGTAAAAAGGTACATTTTTATAATAAGTATTACTTTAATAAAAAGTAATATGCCTTTTAACAGTGTTGTTGGGCATAAGTGAAATTTATCTAGTCCAAGTGCTCCTACCACTGAGCGAAGTGAGTTTGATTTAGTCGCTTCAATTAGCTTGCAGCCATAGACGGTGAATTCAATATAGTCGTTTTTAGCGCGCGCAACGAGATCGTAGCTTTTATTTAGCCAAAGTGAAATGAATACGGTCAACGAGATCGTAAACTTTCATAAAAGGCGCAAAAACACATAAGATGTGTAAGATGTAAGATGTAAAATGTAAGGTGTAAGATGTAAGATGTAAGGTGTAAGATGTAAGATGTAAGGTGTAAGATGTAAGATGTAAGGTGTAAGATGTAAGATGTAAGGTGTAAGATGTAAGATGTAAGGTGTAAGATGCATACGCTCCCTCTCCCAAGTGGAGTTGCAACGGCAAATTGGCGATAGGAATGTAGGTGCCGCGTTAGGCATTACGCTGCAGGAACACCGCGCACGCATTCTGGAGCGTGAACTGGAAGACTGTATGAGCGCAGTTACACAGCTGCACTGCGAAGCCTGGCACCGAGAAAGTCTGCGCTATGTACCGCGCTGCATAGCCATGGAGGACATCGTTGCCTAATTGAACACTGAACAGTTTTGTTTGCCTGACGGTCACTAGTTGTGTGCTGCCATTGCATCTTACACCTTACATCTTACATCTTACACCTTACATCTTACATCTTACATCTTACACATCTTACGTGTTTTTGCGCCTTTTATGAAAGTTTACGATCTCGTTGACCGTATTCATTTCACTTTGACTAAATAAAAGTCACGATCTCGTTGCGCGCGCTAAAAACGACTATATTGAATTCACCGTCTATGGCTGCAAGCTAATTGAAGCGACTAAATCAAACTCACTTCGCTCAGTGGTAGGAGCACTTGGACTAGATAAATTTCACTTATGCCCAACAACACTGTTAAAAGGTATATTAAAAAGAAAAGAATTAAGACAAAAATTAGCGATAGAAAAAATACAGCAAATCAAGCTTTAATTATTTGCAAATACCATAATTTTCATACTAAACTTTGCTTTGCTTTTCTTTATTGCTTTAACAAATACTTTTATATTTTGTTATAACTGGTAAAACGCTTTGTCGCTCATTTTAAGATTTTGCGAAAACTTGATGGATAGCTCAAGACGTTAAGATATATAAATGCTTTATGCACCTGTTGTCTTTACTTCAGACTTGTGGATTGTTATCCTAAGGAAAGACTAATTAAGTCTATAAGTTTTTATCCAAAATCCATGACGCACTTAGTACTGTCTAGAATTAGTGTTTGATTTGATTTTAAGAACCCTATCGGCTTTTTTAGTTGTGTCAAGTTACTCAATCTTGTTATATATTATACACTTAAAAGTAACAAGAAGGACAAAGAGTGTATATACGGAAGTTCTGCATGCTAAATTCAGTTTATATTTTACAGATAATATAATATAGACTTATAATCCTCTTTTTTGTTTGGTAGCTAGCTACTGAGAAGTATCTATATAGAATTAGTTCTAAAGATGGCTATGGCTCACAATCCTAGTTCTAGTGTTTTGATTCCAAAGAAGAATGCTATTAGTGATGAATACATACTTACAAATCATGTTCTTGGTTTAGGTATTAATGGGAAGGTTGTTGAGTGTGTTAGCAAGAAGAACAATGAGAAATGTGCTTTGAAGGTAAGTGGAATGGTATGTTTTGATTTTGGCAGTGCTTATCCCCACGGTACCGTAGAAATAATTTTGTCTTATTCCTACAGTACAGTGGGAATAATTTCCTGCTTATCCACATGGCACACTGACAATATAGTTGTCCTATTTTCAACATATTCCGTGGGAATAATTTCCTACTTATCCATATGGATATCCACTAGGCCCAGTACATTTAAGTTAAAAATACAGGAACTCAATAAATAAAATAATAAATTTACATCTGATTAGGTCTGATTAGGCCTAGCACCTTTTGATTCAGAAAAATGTGTGCCATTGTTGTAGCACACATAAACAGCTTCATAGTACTTCAATGCAACCTTTAGGGCCTAGTGTAGTTTTTGGGACTCTGCATTTAGCACTAGAAATAGTGTATGATTCTCTCATTTTCAAGATAGATAAGATAGATAGAAAGATATGTTGAAGATAGGATAGCTATCTCGTCAATTGCAGTGCGGATAAGCAGGAAATCATTCCCATGGTACTGTAGGAATAAGACAAAAAAATTCTACAGTACCATGGGGAATCTGGGGATAAGCACTGCCTTTTATTTTTCTGTAAATTTATAGCTTTTTGTTTATTGCTTAATATTATGCCATAGTTTGGAAGCCTCTGTATGTATAGGCCTACTGAAAAAATGAGCTTTGGTATATGCCATGTATGCTATATAAAATTTCATGATTGTCTTATAAGATCTAAATTGCTATACAATATTTTTTAAGTTTTTATGTAAACTAATCTATAATTCAAGCAATTTTAGTAGTGTTTTACATTTATAAACAAGAAAAAAACTATTATTTTTGTTTGAATCAAAGCTTTATTCTTATAACTGGCAAAAACATGAAAAGAAGTATCCATAAATGTATCTATTCTTTTAATTTTGTGGTAATGCTTTTAATTATTGTGGACTTATATATTACCAACATAACTTTTTTACATTTTTGGCGGACATTGCACACAACATACATCTAACATAACATCTTAACATCTGCTCTCTAAATCATTTGTAACTTTTATTTTTATTTAACTATACCTAAATAGCTTTATTGTGTCATAGGCTATAAATACTATATAGCCTGTCAAAGTTCAGATTTACTATTTTTATTGTTAGATTATAGCTATTGTAGCTACTGGTAGTAAGTGCTAATATAAAAAAAACTGGCATATTGTTCAATAAGATTATTTCTGAGTTAAACAGATTAGCTAAGATTGAATTGCAGTTGATATAGAATAAAATGTCTAATAAATTATAAATAGAATTTTTATTGCTATAGACAAAAGAGAATAGTAGTCTTATCGGTATATAAAATAAGTAAAACCCTTTTTGAATTCCATTAAATTTTATTAGTTATTTTTCTTTACTAATTTGATTCCTCACAAATAATATATAAGTGAGTTTATCTCTCTTAACCTCTTATTGTAGTTAATGTCACAAAATCAATAAATCTATAGCCAATTTATCTCTGTTTATATTTTTGTTTAGCTAGTTAGGCTAAAAGTTAGCTGTTTTTAATTCGATTCAACAATTATTTTCCCATTTCTAAGGTGCTTCAAGACACACCAAAAGCTAGGCGCGAAGTTGATCTGCACTTTAGAGCGTGCGCCTGTCCACAGATTGTGCAGATTAGAGATGTTTTCGAGAATATGCTATCCGGCAAGCGTTGCCTACTGGTTGTTATGGAGTGTATGAGCGGCGGCGAGCTGTTCAATCGCATCCAGGAGCGAGCCGACTCTGCATTCAACGAGCGCGAAGCCGCCCAGATTGTGCGAGGCATTGTCACTGCAATCGCCTATCTGCACAATATCAATATTGCTCACCGAGATCTTAAGGTGAGGATCTACTATCACTCACCCATTGGTTGTTTTATAATTAAAGATTGGGTTGCAGGGTTCCAATGGTTGTTAGCTAATTGAAGATTGGGTTGCAGGGTTCCAATGGTTGTTAGCTAATTGAAGATTGGTTGCAGGGTTCCAATGGTTGTTAGCTAATTGAAGATTGGGTTGCAGGGTTCCAATGGTTGTTAGCTAATTGAAGATTGGGTTGCAGGGTTCCAATGGTTGTTAGCTAATTGAAGATTGGTTGCAGGGTTCCAATGGTTGTTAGCTAATTGAAGATTGGGTTGCAGGGTTCCAATGGTTGTTAGCTAATTGAAGATTGGGTTGCAGGGTTCCAATGGTTGTTAGCTAATTAAAGAATGGGTTGCAGGGTTCCAATGGTTGTTAGCTAATTGAAGATTGGTTGCAGGGTTCCGATGGTTGTTAGCTAATTGTTCTAAATCTATATTTCCTCCCTACTTCTTGAAACCTAAAGTTCAGGTAGAATGACAAAATATGGTGCTACAGATGTTTTCGTTTATTTATCTTTCAACAATATTTGCCTAAAAATCTGCTTGGGAAAACGAGATCGTGCAATTGTTACAGCACAGTGTTGTACCTCATTTCGTCATTTCTGCTTTCGTGGCTTTAATGAAAAACACTTTGTTTATGAAATTATTTCTATTCAGCTGCATTTGACACGCTGACTTGTTGTTAAATGAATTGCTTTGGCGAAATAATCTGTTCAGTTAACTGATGTTCTTAAGTGATTCGCTTTTTCTTTCAGCCTGAAAATCTACTGTACACTAACGCTGGCCCAGATGGTGTACTCAAACTGACCGATTTCGGATTCGCTAAAGAGGTTGGAGTTAATAAAAGCCTGCAGACACCCTGCTATACGCCATACTATGTTGGTGAGTGCGTGGGGAACTTTTATTTAAAAACTGCATCACTGACTTTATCTCAGATTTATTAAAATAAATCGCGGATTTCGTGAATGTCTGCAAAGTCTTCGTTGTGCCCTTTGTAGAATCGTTAAATGTCTAAGAAATCGTTTAACATCAAAGAAATTATCTCAACTTCCTAAATATGTAAAAAATTGTTTGGAAATCCTTAAATTAAAAATATCGCTACAATTTTAAGAAATCAATGGACTTTTGTGGAAACTTTCAATTTCGAAGAAATGGGTGGATTTCGAAGAAAAATCTTTTTATTTCAAAGAAAGTTGTTGGATTTCTAAGAAAATCGTTAGATGTCGATGAAAAGTCGTTGGATTTTTGGATTTCTGATAAATCGTTAGTTTCAGAAGGTATTGTTAAATTTCAAAGAAATCGTTATTTTTCGAAAATATCATTCCATTTTAAAGAGATCGTTACATTTTAAAGAAATCGTTATATTTCAAAAATATCGTTATATTTCAAAGAAATCGTTATATTTCAAAGAAATCGCTATATTTTGAAGATATAAAAAATTATTTCTTTAACGCTTTACTTTCCGCGGACATTAAAAAGAATAATTGACACTTTATGTAAAAGTTGCAAAGTTTTTGATTCCCATTAGTCTCTCTGTTTCTTGAGTTATTGTAGAGACGGCGCATCTTTAACCCACAGCTCCTGAAGTTCTTGGCCAGGAAAAGTACGACAAATCTTGTGACCTTTGGTCTCTAGGCGTCATCACCTACATCCTGCTGTGCGGTTATCCGCCATTCTACAGCAACCACGGCGCCCCGATATCGCCTGGCATGAAGCAGCGAATTCGCAACGGCCAATACGACTTCCCGTTGGCCGAATGGCGCAACGTTTCCGACGATGGTTAGTTACTATGCGGATCTAAAAATTGGCATCACTTGCACTGCACAGACTATTGACACTATTTAACAGTAGAAGGATTACAGGGGTGTATTTCAAATGCCCATATTTTTATTTTTTTACCATGAAAATGCAGAACGCGGGCTCAAATTTTCCGCTCTATCCGATGAAACAACTTCCAGAATCAGAAAACATCGGCATCGTCGACATTTTCAATGATTCTCATCGGGCTGTCTAGTGGCAAACAGACAAATTTTTTTTGCTCAAAAAAATTCATAATGTAACCATGCCGACTATCATTGTTAAAATTGTTAACTTTTTCACTTTTGAACCAATGTTGATTAACCAAAGAGATTTTTGGTTATTAGACGATGCTAAATCGGACGGCTTTGAAAGTTAATTCATCGTAAAGGGCGGAAATGCGCGGATGGTGAACTTTCACGAAAATCGGTCAAAAATAGCGTTGTCTTTCTACTGTTAAGTGTTTTGTCGGCGGACCTTAGTGGGCGCCACAGCCCAAAACCACGGATAAATACTACTAGTAAAAAAAATTGATTTCATTCGATTTTCAATCCGCAGCGAAAGATTTAATCAAGCGATTGTTAAAGACAGATCCCGATCAGAGACTAACCATTCAGCAGGTGATTAATCACCAGTGGATTGCGGTGAGTGTGCTATTGCGTTCTTTCTATAAATTCATTCTATGAATACCTGGTGTATCTTTATGCCATTTTAAATTTATTATCGATCGCATAGTAGTCCCACAGAGAATGTATCAATTGATTCTTTATTCTCACAATTCTCAGTACAAAAAGTGATCTAATCGAGTGCTAATCCTACTAGGCGATTATCCAATCAGGTGTTAATCCAACTGGGAGTAAGTTTTACTCCGTCTAGAAAGTTTTCCCATTCAATTTTTATCTTTCTAAGATATTTCCTATTTAGTTTTGCCTATTCTAGGAAATTATCCCATAGAGTTTTGATCTAACCAAAAAGTTCATCCCAACAAATATTTTTTACTGGAAAACATTTTAGGTCATTTATTTTGGTCATCTCTTTCAATATCCCAATAAAATAAGTTATCGATTTTATCCGAAACCGCAGAGGTACAACACGGTGCCCCAGACGCCCCTAACAACGTCCCGAATCCTCAAAGAGGACGCCGATCAGTGGGTCGACGCCCAGGAAGAGATGTCCGTCGCGTTGGCCACAATGCGGGTTGACCACGATCAGCACGTGATGCTGAAGACTCTGCAAGACAGCGAGAACAAAATCCTGGCTAAGCGTCGCCGCGCCAAGAAGCAGGCGCCGCAGCCGCATCCATCCACGCTGCCCGAAGAGGAAGCCATGGATGTGAGCTGATTGTATGCTCCGGCGAGGCGTGGCCCTGACTGAGATTGCCTGCCTGACTGCTACTTTTGACTATCGCAGCACGCTCTGTTGTCCTTTTGTTTAGTGTTTATTATGATAAAAGTTTGTAGACCATTTTTCACTTCTGTTTTATTATCTACTGTCTGCTCCTTACCGTCTACCCTCTTCTATCTACTGTCTACTTTCTACTCCACACTACCTACTCTCTACTCCTCACTACCTACTCTCTACTCCTCACTACCTACTCTCTACTCTACACTACCTACTCTCTACTCCTCACTACCTACTCTCTACTCCTCACTACCTACTCTCTACTCTACACTACCTACTCTCTACTCCTCACTACCTACTCTCTACTCCTCACTACCTACTCTCTACTCCTCACTACCTACTCTCTACTCCTCACTACCTACTCTCTACTCCTCACTACCTACTCTCTACTCCACACTACCCACTCTCTACTCCACACTACCTACTCTCTACTCCACACTACCTACTCTCTACTCCACACTACCTACTCTCTACTCTACACTACATACCCTCTACTATTAACTGTCTACCACTATCTAGTGTCTTCTCTCTACCCTGTACCCTTTAGTCCATACTGCCTACCCTTTAGTCCATACTGCCTACCCTTTAGTCCATACTGCCTACCCTCTACTGTCTACTGTCTACTCCCTCCTACATACTGTCTACCCTCTAATATCCACTGCCCACCCTTAACCATCTATTATCTACTGTCTACCCACTGCGCTTTAGTGTGCACTCTCTACACACTATTCTCAATATTTTTATTTCTTATCGCTACTAAATTAGTGGTAATATTGTCACGATTTTAATTCCATTATTAAATAATTTGGGCACCCTGTAGGTTAGCGAAAGCACATATTTATTTTCTGACTGTTAACTCATTTTGTCAGTCTTTTGATATGATAATGTGTCCAATCCAAATCCAGCTTTCAATATTATTGATTTATTCTAATGTTAAGTTAAAAATGTGAAAATTTGCCATATTTTTGTTAACAGGAGTAAAATATTTTCTGTTTGGATAGATTATCATTCTTTCGGTCCTGATTATATTGTTTTGTAATTTAGATTTAGATTTACGAGCGTAGATTGGCCAAATTACTATTTAGTGACTAATTCTCTACTCTGCGAAGGCAACAAATAGTTTAAAAGCCTATCCGGATCTTGTAATACATTATCTGCAGCCTGCACTATATAGATAAGAAATTAGTTTTCTCTCGCATCATAGTCGCATTGTAGGCAAATGTAAACCATTATACAGTAGCTTACAGATTACGTGTGTTAACAATATAAATTACAAATAACATTAAAATAAGTATAAGTAAGTAAAATAAGTAATAAGTAAAATAAGTAAGGCACTACATATATTATAACTAGGTATTCATACGAGCGAATGTCTTTAGCAAAAATTAAGTTAAATCTATTTTTATAGACTAACTAAGAAGCTTTTATAATTTAATGGCTTACGCTTTTTATTTGTTCCTCTTCGTTAAAATATATTATTTTTCTTTGATCATTTATATGCACAGATTCTTCTATTCAGCCAAGGCCTGTTACCGTGCTAAACAAAAACTAACGGTTATAATTTTATAGAGGATCGGATAGTTTTATTAAAATGTCTAGAAGCTAGAATCTTCTAAACTTCACCTGTAGTGAAAATTTGTCTATAGTGCCTCCATTTAATCGTCTTTGCCTTGTTTAGTGCTCTTGGACTCGTGGAATTTTTTTGTGAGGATTTCTAATATTCATAAGCTGGAAGTTTTTATAATATAAATACACATTTTGCTGCGTTTAATATAGTGTGTGAATAGCTCTCTACGATTTATCTTATCTTAATATGAAAGCTGCATAAAAAAATGTAATTGTCAGTTTTTTGCACAACTGTATGGCTTTTCATCAGTTTATCAGATAGCATGATAATCAGACTAAAACCTGAAAGTAATATTAGACCAACTGTTGGGTCAGCAAACATTCTTTAGAAACGTTACGCTAAGTATTATCAATACAAATCTTTACGCGTCGATTTTCAAAGCACTTATGTCCAGCACACAATATAGTGATCCTGCCTGCGTAAGGCAAATGTAATAAAAGCAATGCGCAAGAGAGCAAGCTGTATAATGAAAATAGCTGGTTGCCAGCTACTTCTGTAAGTTCAGTGCCTATATAACAAATAAATCTGAATAGCTGGAGTCGACGTTAAGAGCTTTTCGCGTATTTAAACAACAACGTCTTGTGTAAATAGCTGCACAATAATTACTAGAAATTGAAATTCTTTATAAACACAATAAATTTAGTGAAATTCTCGACAATAAAAAGATATAATGTTCATGCTTTGTTACTTTTTAAAATCCATATTATTATGCTAATTATTTAAATTTTGCTTAACGTCTCTTTCAAACTTATTTTCTATTGTTTTTGGATTTCCGGGCCCATTTGTGTCACTAAACAATATTGTTTGAAATAAGCTTAAATGAATTCCTTTATCGCTTTAACTGAAGCGGCGCAGGTAAGTAAAGTTTTCCCATAACCTAGTGTTAAGTGCTATTGTTGTATGTTAATGTAGTAAATTGTTTTATTTTTGTATTTTTTGCGTTTAAAAGTCTGATCATTTTCTGTATAATATTAGTGATGCACCATAAAATTTCAATTTTTTATCTAAATATTATATTTCATGTGTACGTTTTTATCAGTTGTTATTATGATAGTCACACTTGTCCCTATATTATTTAGATATCAGATTTTGTCTAATTGGTTCCTTCCATACCTGCAATGGCCAATGCTTATATTTTCTAAATGACAAATCTTTTGGATAGATCTTACTGGAATAACACCACTACTCTAGGTTGCATGTTAGTGTCCCAAGTTATGAATGTGACTATATGTGCAATGCACTACACCAAGAGGTTAGCTAGGTATTTACATAGCAATAAAATGTGTCTTTTGCTACAATAAAGTCAAAAGTGCCTAATAAACAGTAAATGCACAGTAAAGTTCTGTGTTAATTTTAAGCATATTTTTCTTGACCATTTTTTGTAGCATTCAATCAGTTTTTCTAAGCCAGCTTTCCAGAAAATGGCATGAAAGTGATTCAAGGATTTGTTGACTGTATGAATAACCTCATCTTGATTTGCAAAGATCTTGCCACATATTGGCATCTTCATTAGACCAAATAAGTGAAAGTTTGTGATTGCAAGGTCAGGACTCTAGGCAGGGTGGTGCAAGCTCTTCCACCTTGGCTTGCTTCTATGTGGCTGCAAGAGGTTAGGCATTGTCCCAAAGGCTGAAGGTCTTTTTTGCATTGTTCCATTGTGATTAGCAGCTCCTCAAATTTTCTGTCACAAAATGTCATTCCACAGCACCCAGTTCTCCAGTGAGTAATGTGCACTAGCTTTCTTGTGTTGCGCTGTTAGCACATGTGGAACCAACTTCGCGCAGATGTTTAAGTATCCTTGATGTTACAGAAAGTGGGACACAGACAAATGTGGATACCACACATGCTTTCCATTTCACATACACTGGTAGAGGGATTATCTTTCAAATAATAAAGGGCAGCAGTTGCTTGGTCTTGGCCTGTGCTTGAGTGTAGGTGGCCAGATCAAGGGAAATCAGCAACATTGGTGGCACCATCAGCAACAAGTCAGATGCTCAAACACTCGTGTGCAACCAAGAGCATGAAGACCAAATGAAAGGAGCACCTTATCAAAGGTCTGCCTTGCTGTATTACCCTCTCATTGACATGCCATGATAAAATGGTGCTGACTCTCCTTAGACCCTTAAAATTTGGCAAGGCATTTGCAGTTGTCCTGTACACTTATTTTATGCTTGCTCACAAAGACACTAACAAAGAGTGCCATCTGGGCAACAGTGACTGCCTGCACAAGCATCCTGCACCAGCTGGTCCCATTCTGCTTCAACAAGCCAGCCTTCTAGAAGCTGCATGCCACAAAACTCACCACCAGGCAAGATATTGTCAGCACAGGCATCATAGCTAGGATATTCTGACCAAATAAAAAATCGCACTATATAGTATTTAGGAATGGGATGCAATTCCGTTATATTAAACCACAGTATGCTGAATGCTGTAAGCATGAGGAACAAAATGGCCGCCAAACAAGTCTAAATCAAATGTACAAAAGCAAAAACAGACAAAACTGAAAGCAAACTATATCTTATAAGTTTATCAAATATACAAAATTAGAAAAATGTTTAAATTTTCAAATATATTTACTTTTATTTAAAATAAAACTACTTGCCAATAACATTTGCTCAGGTAGCCGAGTTGAGCAAGTTCTTAAAGAATGCCGGCTGGTCGGACAGTTCCACTGTGGACTCATCGGCTCCATGGCCGGAGCAGCTAGTCAAAGTCCTGCCTGGATTATCTGTCCTGTCCCAGCGGTCGATGCAGCCAGCTGACATTGAATCCGTGCTAAACGGCATCGTCTCTCTAATTGTTGAAATGCCGCCAGCTGCGATGCCCGCAGCTGTAGAATCTTTCTGTCGCGCTGTCTGCTCCCTAAATCTGAGCCTAAAGCAGGCGACGGACGATGCTAAGCAGCAGCAGCAGCAGCAGCAGCCGGCAGTTCTTCCATCGGCCAGAGAGGCGATCGCCGCTTGCAAAGTGGCGCCGTTGCAGAATCTATTCCGCCTATTGCCAGAGAGTTCCAGCCTGCGCTACCATGTCTACCTGGCGCTGGTTGAAGCCGCATCCGAGGAGCGTCGCATGGCCCAGGTGGTCACCGATAGGATTCAGCTCAGGGGCTGGATGAACGACTGGCAGTGCAACCAGGAGGATCGCAAAGTGAATTTTTATACATTTTTTCTTCTGTTAATGCGATTCAGACAGGACGAGAATTGATTTTGTTTAGAATCGAACTCCCGACCTCTTGGTTAGAATTTTGAAGCTCTAACCACTGGGCTGCAGACTTCCTTGGAAATGTATGGCATTGTAAAATCGTAGGTTTGAGTTTTTGGACTGAACTGATGTGCGTCTGTAGACCAGTTGAGCACGCTGTACAACAACTGGTCTAAACTAGGTGTGGTTAAATTCTCAATTCACACTCTTAAGTATGAGCGTACTTGTCTCTACTAAGTATTTATTACTTAATACTACGCCCGTGTATTTAAAATAACCTAGCCAAGGGTTGTAGCCTGGTGGTTAGAGCGTCGGACTTACGACTTCATGGTTCCCGATGGTTCGATTCCCGACTCCACTGGAACAAATTAAGTTTTTTGCAAGACTGGGTAATGTATGTGTACGAATGGGTAACAACATCATCTGGTGAATGGGGCGGGTGGCATAGTGGTTAGCGCGTTTGCCTCGAGCACCAAGGTCCTGATCTCGATTCCGCGGCGAGGCCACATTAATTTAGGGCGATGGCTCGGGGGCTTGTCGTGTAATTCACGCGCTTGAGGGCCGACCTCCAAGGCACAGTGAAAGTGTACACACCCGTGTGAGTATGTGCCTGCGTACGGTATCTGTGTGCGTTTGTGCTCAGGAGTCAGCGAAATGGGCAGAATTGCCTCCTCGCTGGCTGCGGGTCTAGTGTCACTAAATGATGTGCCACTGCCTGCAGCCCTCCTGCAATTATTGTTACTATCATCAGTAGGGAAAATTGTAGATGTGGCGTCCTCCCCAGTCCATGGACTGAACAGGAGTTCGCAGCCTTTCATTCTTATCCTACCCGATACAGGCCCTGTGGCGCCGGCTGCACACGGCCCTTACACGCAGCGGCGATCAGTCCAGCGCCAATGTCTGCCTAATAGAACTGATGGACTCCTACACTGAGGCGGACGCATCCAAGGCCAGAGAGGATGCCATCCTGTGCATTGTGGCCACACTATCAGACGATTCCGTCTACATTATGGACCATCTGCTCAGCCTGAAGCCAATACAATTCCTTGAGGGCGAGCTCATACACGACCTTCTACTGATCTTTGTCAGTGGGAGCCTATCTGACTATCTGACCTTCGCCGACAAGAATGCTGAATTCGTCCGCGGCCTGAACATCTGCACAGAGTCTTGCATGAACAAGCTGCGCCTGTTAACTCTGATGCGATTGGCTGAGAATAAACAGGAATTGGACTATAGCCTACTGCAGGAAGAGCTCAAGATGGAGTCTGACGATCTGGAAGAGTTCATCATTGATGGTTAGTCATTCACCACCTTCGTTGGTCATTACCCCCTCGCATTGATGCTTAAGTTGGTTATTAACCCTTTTCATTTATGCTTATGTTGGTCATTACCCTTCGTCATTAATGCTTAGGTTGGTCATTAACCTAGATCTTAGATGCTTAGGTTGGTCATTAACCTAGATCTTAGATGCTTAGATTGGTCATTAACCTAGATCTTAGATGCTTAGGTTGGTCATTAACCTAGATCTTAGATGCTTAGATTGGTCATTAACCTAGATCTTAGATGCTTAGATTGGTCATTAACCTAGATCTTAGATGCCTAGATTGGTCATTAACCTAGATCTTAGATGCTTAGGTTGGTCATTAACCTAGATCTTAGATGCTTAGGTTGGTCATTAACCTAGATCTTAGATGCTTAGGTTGGTCATTAACCTAGATCTTAGATGCCTAGATTGGTCATTAACCTAGATCTTAGATGCTTAGGTTGGTCATTAACCTAGATCTTAGATGCTTAGGTTGGTCATTAACCTAGATCTTAGATGCTTAGATTGGTCATTAACCTAGATCTTAGATGCTTAGGTTGGTCATTAACCTAGATCTTAGATGCTTAGGTTGGTCATTAACCTAGATCTTAGATGCTTAGATTGGTCATTAACCTAGATCTTAGATGCTTAGGTTGGTCATTAACCTAGATCTTAGATGCTTAGATTGGTCATTAACCTAGATCTTAGATGCCTAGATTGGTCATTAACCTAGATCTTAGATGCCTAGATTGGTCATTAACCTAGATCTTAGATGCTTAGATTGGTCATTAACCTAGATCTTAGATGCTTAGGTTGGTCATTAACCTAGATCTTAGATGCTTAGATTGGTCATTAACCTAGGTCTTAGATGCCTTGATTGGTCATTAACCTAGATCTTAGATGCTTAGATTGGTCATTAACCTAGATCTTAGATGCTTAGGTTGGTCATTAACCTAGATCTTAGATGCTTAGATTGGTCATTAACCTAGATTTTAGATGCTTTGTCTGATCATCTCGCTCTTTGACTTAAATATTGCATTGACCACAGAGCATTTTTTATGCCATACTCGTATTTGTTTTAACAGCCTCTCGCAAGGAGGCAGTCTTCTGCAAGATCAATGAAGTCCAGCGCAAGGTCCTTGTCTATGGCACAACTCATCGCACCTTCGGCCGAGCCCAATGGACCTCGTTGCGCAAGACTCTGCAACAGTGGCACGACAATCTGCAAGAGGTGCAGACTAGACTGCAGGTTCTGGCTCCGGGCGAACTGCCCGAGACTGCTCCGACCATTGCCGCCGCTTCGGCTAGCAGCGCTGCCAACACTGCCCAGCAATCCACCGTCAGCTCCTAGATAGTCTCTGATTTTAGTCTCTGAACTCTATTTCACTGTTAGAATCCAATTAGTGATGTTTTGTGCTGCGCCTAAATGAAAAAATCATTTAGTTAACAGTTATTCAGATGAGAAATAAAAGTTCATGAAAATTAAGACTTACTTTCTAAAAACTTCAGGAAGAAGTTTAAAACTTCATGGTCATTCCTGAAACTTCTAGGAACTTTCTGAAACTTCAGGGATCTTTCCGAAACTTCGGGGATCTGTCTGAAACTTCAGGAATCTACCTGAAACTTCAGGAATCTTTCTGAAACTTCAGGAATCTTTCTGTAACTTCAGGAATCTATCTGAAGCTTCAGGGGTCTATCTAAAACTTCAGGAATCTTTCTGAAACTTCAGGGATCTTTCTGAAACTTCAGGAATCTATCTGAAACATCTTTCTAAAACTTCAGGAATCTATCTGAAACTTCAGGAATCTTTTTGAAACTTCAGGAATCTTTCTGAAACTTCAGGAATCTTTCTGAAACTTCAGGAATCTTTCTAAATCTTCAGGAATCTATCTGAAACTTCAGGAATCTTTCTGAAACTTCAGGAATCTTTCTGAAACTTCAGGAATCTATCTGAAGCTTCAGGGGTCTTTCTGAAACTTCAGGAATCTTTCTGAAACTTCAGGGATCTTTCTGAAACTTCGGGGATCTTTCTGAAACTTCAGGGATCTATCTGAAGCTTCAGGGGTCTATCTGAAACTTCAGGACTCTTTCTGAAACTTCAGGGATCTTTCCGAAACTTCCGGGATCTTTCTGAAACTTCAGGAATCTTTCTGAAACTTCAGGGATCTTTCTGAAACTTCAGGGATCTTTCCGAAACTTCGGGGATCTTTCTGAAACCATAGGAATATTTATAATCTTTTTGAAACCTGAAACAATTTAGCAAGTTTAAGAACTGCTCTTTGTTCCTTGAGTTAGTCTAATTTCATTGTTGTGGTGTCTTTGTTTGTAAGTCCACTTATAAACTGGGAAGTGGAAATAATCCATCTACCCCACTTCATTTCCGAAATATACGTGTCTGAAGATTTAGAATTTAAGGCCTAATTTTGTTTTCATTCGTTCTTTACAAGACTAACAATGATAATATGATTATTATAATTAATAATATGCTTCCTTCGTTCGAATGTGGGTCACCATAGAGTGTCAGCTATTTCGTTATGAACGCTTGAGACACAAAGAAAGACTTATTATAAAATCCTAACCATTTATTAAGTACCGTTATATGCTTATTTAACATGGCATTATTATAATCATCAGTTGTCATGCTCGATTGAAACATTTATTTTGTGTTAACTACTTATATTTTTGTGAGATTTTAAATTAACTTGAACTGGTTTGGAGTGCTTTGAAGTGTTTGTTTATTTGTTTAAATTGGCTAAAGAGTTGTCAATGTGAATTAAACAATAACTATTAAATGAACGGCAACTAAAAACTGTTTGCCATAGAGACAGTTGCTCTCTGTGTACTGATGGACAAAAACATTCTCTTTATTGTCATTTATTATTGACATTTAATAACTTTTATCCCTTTATTATAAGTGGCTAGAACTTCGGACTTCTAAAAACTTCAGGACTCAGTTAGGAACTTCAGTTATCTGATTGAAACTTCAGGAATCTGATTTAAACTTCAGGAATCTGATTTAAACTTCAGGAATCTGATAGAAACTTCAGGATTCTGATTGAAACTTCAGGATTCTGATTGAAACTTCAGGACTCAGTTAGGAACTTCAGTAATCTGATTGAAACTTCAGAAATCTGATTGAAACTTCAGGAATCTGATTTAAACTTCAGGACTCAGTTAGGAACTTCAGAAATCAGATTTAAACTTCAGGAATCTGATAGAAACTTCAGGATTCTAATTGAAACTTCAGGATTCTGATTGAAACAGGACTCAGGACTCAGTTAGGAACTTCAGGAATCATTTTCAAAGCTTCTATAATCTTTCTGAAACTTCAGGGGTCTTTCTGAAACTCTAGGGATCTTTTTAAAACTTTAGGAATCTATTTAAAACCTCTTTCTACATAATCCGATTTGATTAACATTTCAGTGGCATCATGACATCAACAGACAACAACAACACATCCAACTTGACTGCCGACGAAGCCTCTTTGGTTGCAGCCTCCGGGCACGAGGAGGCCCTTCGCCGCAAGGCTCGCCTACAGAAGCTTCGCCAACGCCAATTGAATCCTGAGTCCTCCACACCGGATGACGATCAATCAGTTACCGGCCTTCCGCCTGCCCTGCTGCCAGTGTTTCGCAACTACAAGCCCGACACCGAGCAGCTCGCCGCCGGTCACCTGCCGGCGCCAAATCTGGTGGATGTCGAATCTAGACTCGGCGATCAATTGAAAGCCGCCGAGCCTAAGCCGCTGCTGACTGCGGACTCGGACATCACAGCTATCGCGCCTAAGAAACCCGACTGGGATTTGAAACGCGGCGCCGAGAAACGACTAGCCAAATTGGAGCGACGTACTCAACGAGTCATCGCTGAATTACTGCGCGAAAGATTGTCCAAGCAGAGCGACCCGGAGAGTCTCATGCAGGCCGTCAACGCTGCCGCTGAACAGCCCGGCAGCTGGCGACCCGCTAACTGACGAGACTGATTGTTTGGGATTGCGGAATCTTGGGTATACTGTTCCTAGATATTAGGTCGGATTTCTCCTTGGGATTTTCGTCTAATGGGGTGAGGTCTCTCCTTGAGATTATCGTCTAATGGGTGAGATCTCTCCTTGAGGTTGTCGGCTGATGGGGTGAGATCTCTCCTTGAGATTATCGTCTAATGGGTGAGATCTCTCCTTGAGATTATCGTCTAATGGGGTGAGGTGTCTCCTTGAGATTATCGTCTAATGGGTGAGATCTCTCCTTGAGATTATCGTCTAATGGGGTGAGGTGTCTCCTTGAGGTTATCGTCTAATGGGTGAGATCTCTCCTTGAGGTTATCGTCTAATGGGTGAGATCTCTCCTTGAGGTTATCGTCTAATGGTTGAGATCTCTCCTTGAGGTTATCGTCTAATGAGTGAGATCTCTCCTTGAGGTTATCGTCTAATGGGTGAGGTCTCTCCTTGAGGTTATCGTCTAATGAGTGAGATCTCTCCTTGAGATTATCGTCTAATGGGTGAGATCTCTCCTTGAGATTATCGTCTAATGAGTGAGATCTCTCCTTGGGATTATCGGCTAATGAGTGAGATCTCTCCTTGAGATTATCGTCCAATGGATGAGATTTCTTATTGAGGTCATCATTTAATAGGGTGAGAGTTCTCCTTGAGATTATTTATTAATGGGTTCTCTATTAAGTGGTTGAGATTTCTCACTGAGACTCTCATTCGACTGGTCTTAAGAATTTTCACAATTTTTCTTTTTCTTAGTAGGCTGGGTGTTTTTACTAGTAAACTTGTAATTTTCTGGCAAAATAGAGATTGAAAGTGCATTGCATTTTTTGTTTTACTTTTCGAGTACATGTGTTTGCCTGTTCAGCTCTTACTAGTATTTGTCGTCTGTATTGTAAGGCTCGTTAGTTCGGTGTCAAACTTGCAAATCCCTTTCAATGACTATTTGAATATATATTCTACTCGTACTTACTGGAATTAGCCTGTGTAAATAAATCTGCGACTCAATATTATACTCACAGTTAATCTCAAATCTAGAATGTATATTTCGAATCGAATTTAAGACCTTCAACATTTATTTTTTAAAATACGAACCTACATTCTACTACAAGTAGTCACAACGAGCGTCAACGGTAAAAAACTCAGCAGAAAACAATATAAAAATCGTATCTCTTATCTGCTACATCTAATGGATGGGATCCATGACTGACCGGTAAAATCATATTTAACTGTTGAAATCCATGCCTTAACCGGTGAGATCCATGCCTTAACTGTTGAGATCCATGTCTTAACCAGTGAGATCCATGCCTTAACCAGTGAGATCCATGTCTTAACCGGTGAGATCCATGCCTTAACTATTGAGATCCATGCCTTAACCGGTGAGATCCATGCCTTAACTGTTGAGATCCATGTCTTAACCAGTGAGATCCATGCCTTAACCAGTGAGATCCATGCCTTAACCGGTGAGATCCATGTCTTAACCGGTGAGATCCATGCCTTAACTATTGAGATCCATGCCTTAACTATTGAGATCCATGCCTTAACCGGTGAGATCCATGCCTTAACCGGTGAGATCCATGCCTTAACCAGTGAGATCCATGCCTTAACCGGTGAGATCCATGTCTTAACCAGTGAGATCCATGCCTTAACCAGTGAGATCCATGCCTTAACCGGTGAGATCCATGTCTTAACCGGTGAGATCCATGCCTTAACTATTGAGATCCATGCCTTAACTATTGAGATCCATGCCTTAACTATTGAGATCCATGCCTTAACCGGTGAGATCCATGCCTTAACCGGTGAGATCCATGCCTTAACCAGTGAGATCCATGCCTTAACCGGTGAGATCCATGTCTTAACCAGTGAGATCCATGCCTTAACCAGTGAGATCCATGCCTTAACCAGTGAGATCCATGCCTTAACCAGTGAGATCCATGCCTTAACTATTGAGATCCATGCCTTAACCAGTGAGATCCATGCCTTAACCGGTGAGATCCATGTCTTAACCAGTGAGATCCATGCCTTAACCAGTGAGATCCATGCCTTAACCGGTGAGATCCATGTCTTAACCGGTGAGATCCATGCCTTAACTATTGAGATCCATGCCTTAACTATTGAGATCCATGCCTTAACTATTGAGATCCATGCCTTAACCGGTGAGATCCATGCCTTAACCGGTGAGATCCATGCCTTAACCGGTGAGATCCATGCCTTAACCGGTGAGATCCATGCCTTAACCAGTGAGATCCATGCCTTAACCGGTGAGATCCATGTCTTAACCAGTGAGATCCATGCCTTAACCAGTGAGATCCATGCCTTAACCAGTGAGATCCATGCCTTAACCAGTGAGATCCATGCCTTAACCAGTGAGATCCATGCCTTAACCAGTGAGATCCATGCCTTAACCAGTGAGATCCATGTAGATTTGTTTCAAACCGATGAGATCCAAGTCTAACAGGGGAGATCCGTGTGTAAAAAAATTCTATTAGATTATTAACCGGTGAAATAACTGTCTGGATGCGTTACTATCCTGTGGGATAAACTCGTGGGCTACACATCCGACAACAAAAAATGGCACATTTTCAAAAGAAAATTTCAGAGAAACCTATTAACGCATTATTATTGTTGAAAACAAAATTTAGAAGCTAAAAGTCAGGACTTTTTTACTTTTGTCTGTTCGTTCAGGTTTCAAATGACTGAATTAAATTGTCTCATAAATGTCAATCATAAATCATCATTTTATCTTATCTTTATATCCAAATCTCTTTGATGGCACCTTTGTGTGGGTCTAATTTATGAATCGATTGAATCCGTTTATTGATCATTAAGCGTTTAATTCTAAGTGTTTAAAATGCGCGATCAGGTTTCAAAATGTAACACGACACACCGCCAAACCACTAGCGACTGCTAGTTCTATAAAAGCATACGCCTGTGTATAGCTCATCAAATTGGTTTCCTTCTCTTTGATTTCTAAACAGGACAGAACTATACAATATTAGTTCGATTCACAAATTAATTCAACAATTTAAACACCATGTTTCGGCTTTTCACTTATGCAAATCGGCTCATGTTGACTATGCTGGTCATGCTGACGGGTGAGCATTGTGTTCCTCTAACTGCTTTAGTGTGCATCGATTTTAGTCCTTAGAAAGTGGGGTTGAAAGTCAGGGGTTCGATTCCCGAATCCACTGGAAAAATGTGTGTCCTTTAGCAGACACTTAACTGTATATTGCTTCAGTTCACCCATCTGTTAAATAAATTATCAGCATCAGCTGGGGTAATTGAGGGTGGGTGTGGGGTCCCCCCAGTCCATGGACTGAACAGCCGTACGCAGCCTTCAGATGCGCCGCGCAAAAGCTGCGGCTGTGCTGTCGGCTGCACACCTGACCTGATCGGGGCGGGCGTAATTTGAAAAGAGCTTTCGATCACAGAATCATGAATGAACAGAAATAACACACTATAACAAATAACAAGAAATAACACACTATAACAAATAACAAGAAATAACTAATTATAACAGCACCTGTCAGATAAGAACAGCACCTGTCAGATAAGAACAGCACCTGCTAGATAATAACAGCACCTGTTAGATAAGAACAGCACCTGTCAGATAAGAACAGAACCTGTCAGATAAGAACAGCACCTGTTAGATAAGAACAGCACCTGTTAGATAAGAACAGTACCTGTTAGATAAGAACAGCACCTGTCAGATAAGAACAGCACCTGTTAGATAAGAACAGTACCTGTTAGATAATAACAGCACCTGTTAGATAAGAACAGCACCTGTTAGATAATAACAGTACCTGTTAGATAAGAACAGCACCTATCAGATAATAACAGCACCTGTTAGATAAGAACAGCACCTGTCAGATAATAACAGTACCT
This sequence comes from Macrostomum hystrix, assembly GCA_950097015.1. Classification (NCBI taxonomy): domain Eukaryota; kingdom Metazoa; phylum Platyhelminthes; family Macrostomidae; genus Macrostomum; species Macrostomum hystrix. Next base: position 6,937,223 of record CATNEN010000001.1, read on the forward strand.
GTTAGATAAGAACAGCACCTGTCAGATAATAACAGCACCTGTTAGATAAGAACAGCACCTGTCAGATAAGAGCAGCACCTGTTAGATATAGAACAGCACCTGTTAGGTAATAACAGTACCTGTCAGATAAGAGCAGCACCTGTTAGATAAGAACAGCACCTGTTAGATGTAAGAGCAGCACCTGTTAGATAAGAACAGTACCTGTTAGATAAGAGCAGCACCTGTTAGATATATGTAATCTCACTTTCGTTCATTTCAGTTTCGGAGGCCGACATCAACTGCTGGTCGCGCACAATTTCCTCCCATTCTGGCAACGGCACCAGCGCCAGCTGCACTGGGACTTCAGCCTGCTATTCCTACACTTTGGATATGGTTTTCTTATTTTGTTCAACTATTTTTGTTGAAATATTTTCATATCGCTACTTTAAGTAGAGGATTTTGCTTATTCCTAAAATCTAATTACAGGTAAATTTAGCAGGCTGTGGCAGTTGCAGCGGACTGCCAAACACCTTTGCCGACTGTTTTGTCTGCAGCTCACCATTTTGTAACACCTTGACTCCGTCCGTGATTTCCTGCTACTTTCGTTCATCATCCACTGCTGCCGGAAGCAATGGCAGTCTAATTGCCTGCGCCACTGGTGTGAACAGCTGCTACGCCTACTCAGCAGGCTCTGTGAGTGGCCTTTGATAGCATCTACCTGTAGTTGGGCAAACTGATGGATCCAGCATCTGAACATATTTACTCAACACCTGAACTCTTGTGTCTAACACCTGAACTCTCATGTCTAACACCTGAACTTTTGTGTCTAACACCTGAACTCTTATGTCTAACACCTGAACTTTTGTGTCTAACACCTGAACTCTCATGTCTAACACCTGAACTCCGTTTTCTTGACCGTCCCAGATTCAATACGCCGGCTGCGGTGTATGTAACGCCAACACCAGCTCTGACTGTGTTGTCTGCGGAGGCGCCAACGGCTGCAACACGATTGGGCCGTCCAACATCAGCTGCTTCTATCGCAACTCGGTCAATCCGTTGTCGAGTGGTAGCGCCGATGCTAACGGCACGTTGATCGCCTGCGGTAGAGGCGTGCTGTCCTGCTACAACTATAGCACTGGATCGGTGAGTGACAGATGATTGGCTGCATGGTTGCGAACACAGAGCTTCCTTAAACTTTATTTAAGCACGCATATGCTTGAACTAAAATATAGAGAATTTATACAGTTTTCTAAGAAAAAAACTTTTTGAAAATATGTTTTACGATACGGAAGTTAACAGTTTTTTTCTTCAAGTGGTGCTAGTTAGAATTTCCAATCTGCCCAGTGTATTTTCGGACAGCCAGTCAATATTGGTAAATTTGCTGTTTATCGCAATAACAAAACTTGTACAGTTCAGCTACGCTGGTTGCGGCTCGTGCACTCCCGCGATGACGCAACAGTTCGGCTGCGTCACCTGCGACTCCAATAGTCGATGCAACTTTGTTGACGTAGACGGGTTTTTGCCGAAATCAAAATCATCGCCAACAGTTTTAAAGCCGTTTCGTTGGCCCGTGATTGGCTGCATTCTAATTATTGGTTTTGTTATAACAGGCTAAATAAAGGGTGATATGCTCAAACAAAAATAAAAAGGACCTACGTTTATTGAGAAATATCTAATGTAAATGCTAAAAATGTATATTCAGAAGATAATACAATTTAATATTGATATAATTAATTTTTTAATATACGTCGTTTTCACTTTAAAAGTTCCATATGCAATTAAAAGTTTTTTTGTTTTTGTTATTCTGTTTTTATTATCTATTTAAATAAAAATACGAATTTAATATATAATGTATAACAAGAAACATCATTCAATTTGTTAGTTTTTGCTATTTTTATGCGATTCGAATAAAATTTTATCTGTTTGAAAGTTTTCAAGCAGTTTTTGTTCACTAAAAGTTCACATTGAAAGTCTACCACTCTACCTGAATGTACTCGAACTACACTAAAGCACAGCGAAAGTACACTTGCCTGTATGTAGTTTAAGCGCAATCATTTATATTCTCTTGTTATAGTTCTTTTTAATTTTCATTCTAACATTTTTCTAAATATACCATATTTCTACTATAAGTAGTTTGTTGATAAAAGCTGTTTGTTGGTTGTAAAACAGTAGTCTAAAACATTTTCTGTTTCACCTTACGATTAAATTTTGAACTGAGTTTAAGACATTGTCACCTGTTAGACAGTGCCATCACACACTGGAATCAGTGTTCACCTGTTATACAGTGATAAAATCGTAACCACAATGTCCACAGCCAATCAGACGAGATTTGAAACTCGAAGTGGAGAAATTGCGAATTTCGAGACCTTTTCAATTTCGGCCAATCAGGAATACAAACTGACTGTTAAGTTTTTTGCGAAAATTTAGGATAAAGCCAAGTTTTTTGAGCATATTGTCATCTAAAAAACGACCAAGAAACAATGCAAAATCAGCCAAAAAAATCCACCGATTTTCAAGGTAATTTCGACTTCGATCCGGAGCAAAGCTTTGATGCGACGGCTCAACAATCGTTGAGCACAGTTGATAGGATAGAAACACAGCCGGATGAAGAGGTAATGGGACTGTGAATGTACACCAGTTTTCAATCGCTTATCCTGACGCACACAAACAGGTTTGTGAGAATCCAGACGAATGTGTCACGACAGCGTTTCACGTTTCCAGTGGCAGAACGGTCTAACGCGTTTGCCTCTCGCACCAGGGTCCCTGAGCTCGATTCCGCGGCGAGACCAAATTCATTTCGGGTCCCTGACGCTGAGAAAAAGGCTTTGTGGCTTGTCGTGCAACTTACCCCCTTGACGGCAAGCCTCCAAGGCACAGTGAGAGTGGTTAGATCGTCGGACTCACGATTCAAAGGTCGGGGGTTCGATTCCCGACTCCACTGGAACAATTTGTGTCCAATAGGGTAAATGGGTACCAGCATTAGCTGGGGTAATTGAGGGTGGGTGTGGCGTCCCCCACAGTCCATGGACTGGACAGCAGTACACAGCCTTCAGATGCGCCGCGCAATAGCTGCGGCTGTGCTGTCGGCTGCACATCTGACCCAATTGGGGCAGGTGAAATTTATTATTATTACAGTGGGAGTATACACTGCTTGACGAGCAAAAAGTCAGAAAGTCAGCGGAATGGGCGGAACTGTCCCCACTCTGGCTGCGGGTCTACATTCGCCAAATGAAATGCCATTGCCCGCAGCCCTCATTCAGTTCTTTTCAGTTCAACCAGCTGTAAATTTAGATGGCTGCGACGGCTTTCCGAGTCCATGGACTGAACAGCGGTACGCAGCCTTTGGATGCGCCGTGCAATAGCTGCGGCTGTGCCACTGGCTGTGCAGGTGTCATTTCCGTTCTCTCTATCTGGCGCAAACGAGAGTTTTGTTTTACCTAATTAAAGTGTTTAATAAATTTTGACGAAATAGTTTTCATATAGTCTTTGTTACCCTTTTCCAGCAGCATTCACTTCTGAACTTCGAAATTGCTTCTGACATCAAACTAGAACTTGATGACGCCACTGGTGAGACCGCCTCAGCGCTAACTAGCCTGACAACCCAGGAAGCCGATGACAATCGTCTGGTCACTCCTGTGCAAGCGCAAAGTCCGTCAATGTTGAGCTGTGAAATTGTCAACATCGGAGACGATCCACAGGACGTGTTGCTGCGTGAGTTAACGCCTATGCTAGATTTTATTGTCACCTGTTATAGTGGAACGCTACCTGTAAGTCGAGGTAGTGTTGGTCATCAGTGTCACCTGTTGGTCATTATTGTAAACTGTTAGTCATCGGTGTCACCTGTTGGTCATTTGTGTCACCTGTTAATCGTTAGTGTCACCTGTAACTCGCTAGTGTCACCTGTTACTCGTGAGTGTCACCTGTTACTCGTTAGTGTCACCTGTAACTCGCTAGTGTCACCTGTTACTCGTTAGTGTCACCTGTTACACTGTAGTGTCACCTGTTACACTCTAGTGTCACCTGTTACTCGTTAGTGTCACCTGTTACTCGTTAGTGTCACCTGTTACACTGTAGTGTCACCTGTTACACTGTAGTGTACCTGTTACTCTGTAATGTCACCTGTTACTCTGTAGTGTCACCTGTTATACACTGTAGTGTCACCTGTTATACACTGTAGTGTCAGCTGTTACTCTGTAGTGTCACCTGTTACTCGTTAGTGACACCTGTTACACTGTAGTGTCACCTGTTACTCGTTAGTGTCACCTGTTACACTGTAGTGTCACCTGTTACACTGTAGTGTCACCTGTTACACTGTAGTGTTACCTGTTACTCTGTAGTGTCACCTGTTACTCTGTAGTGTCACCTGTTACTCTGTAGTTTCAGCATTATGTCCCATTTTTCTACTGTGCTTTTTTTCCGCAAAAAAAATCCCTTAAGCCCAGGTGTTCAAAGACAATTTCCAAATATTGGCCCACCCAGGTTTCTGGCCTCGCATGAAGCATTCTTTTCCAACAATCGATCCCACGTAATAGCCTTTAATCAGATTTTTGCTTCAGTTTTGCTGCAGCAATTTCATCAGTTCTTATTTGAATGTCTCTCTTTTAATTTTGCATCTTCACCCATTAAAAGCGTGCTTGCAGGCAGAAATTTTGTTGCGACCCAGGTGCTGTGTTGGAAGTCGATGTCTATATTTTCCGCGTTGCTTCAGCAATTACTGGCCAATTTTCGCCATTAATTGATTTTTTTACAAAAAACGTCGACAGCTAATTTTGGAATGGGTTGACTAGAGCTTTTGGAAGCTGTTTTATGAGTAGATGAATAGCCGGCGGGACAAAGCTTGGAGGCTTGTTGTGCAATGAGGGCCAACCTCCAAGGCACAATGCGAGTGTACACTGCCCTGATGATGAGAAAGTCGGGCCAGATGTACACACCTGAGTGAGCTTGTGACTTGAAGGTCGGGGGTTCGATTCCCAAGACATTTAACTCTGCATTGCTCAGCTGTTAAATGGGTACCATCATTAGTTAGTTAGAAGTTCCTGGTCTGGCGGGTCCGGGGGTCGGGTCAGCGACCCTATCGCCTCGAGATAGGACAGGACACGGGGGCCGTCGTCGGAGAGGATGGCCAGCGTCGGGTTAGGGCCGAGTCTGGGCGTGGGCTGGACATTCCAGCATCACATGCTGCAGGTCCTCCTCCTGGTGTCCGCAGTGCCCGCAGGACGCTGGCTGTTCTTGGTCGATGCGGTGGCGGTACTGAGCCAGCAGAGGCGAGTGGCCCGTGCGAAGTTGCGCTAGCGTGATCAGCTCGCGTCTGCTGAGAGTCGTCTCGGATCTGTGGTGGTCGCGGAAGGCAGCGCGGTGCGTCCGGCAGTGCGGGTCCGCTTCGTAGGCTGCGCGAGCCTCGGCGGCCAGTGTGCGGCGGATCGCGGACTTTAAGTCGATTTCCGCTTGGTCTTGCGGGAGTCTAGCGGCGTCTTTTGCGAGGTTGTCCGCCAGATCGTTGCGCCGCAGGTCAGTGTCCTGGGACCCATTGAATAGTCACGTGGTGGTCCGCGGGGACTTTGAGGAGGAGGCGCCAGATGTCCCGGCAGCAGGGGGACAGGTGAGAGTGCGGGCCTTGTTCGAGCGATCGGATGAGGGCCTGCGAATCAGTGGCGCAACGCAGTTCTGCCGTACCGGGCCATGGGACGCGCTCCAGGGCTGCGCGGAGACCAGTGCGGAGGGCACACTCCTCCGCCCTAAAAGAAGAGCTGAAAGCGCCCGCTGGAGCAGTCAGGTAGACTGGCGCGGCTCCGCGGATCAACAGGGCCACCGGATCCGCCTCTAGTGATACCTCCGGAGGCCGAGCCGTCGGTCCAGAGTTCCAAGGCGGGTTCCGGAAGCCGGTCCAGCGTCTCCAGTGCAGCTTGGCGTTTGGCGTGCGGGGGATCCTCCCGGTTGGTCGGTTTGACGAGCTCCGCTGCGAAGTGGATCCTGTCTTTAGGCGATAGGGGAGGCGGTGGCACGCTGTCAGGTTCGCGCTTGGATCCCGCGAGGCCAGCGCGGGCGATCAAGCCGTTGGCCTCCGTCCTCCAGTTGCGTCTGAAATCGCCGTGGTTGCCGTGAGTGCGAATTCTCGGTTGAACGTCGAGTTCGGCCAGTGTTCTGAGCGGTGTCTGTTGTCTTTGTCGCCGGGTTTTCTCCATCAGCGTAGCGGCAGCGGCCGTAGCCGAGGTGTTAAGTGGAGTCAGTCCGGCCTCTTTCAGGAGCGATAACGCACGCTGCGGCGAGGTGTTGGGTCTCAACTTCCCGGCGGCAGGCGTCGGACGCGAAGCTCATTCAAAAGGAGGCGCCGTGCAGGACCGCCGCTTCCGCGTAGGTGCGGTAAAGCTGTCTGAGGGATCTCGGGTCGCGCCCCCAGTCTCGACCAGCAAGGCACCTCAGGACGCCTTCTGCAGGTTGCGCTTTTGGGCCGTCGCGTGGGGGCGGAATGTGAGCTGTGAATCGAGGTCAGCAGCTTGGGGTGTTCCTCGAATGGGGCTGGCGTGTCTCCGAGTCTGATATTCGGTCTCGCCTTGCCGTTTGTCTCACGTGGGTCGAGGGAGAAGTAGGTGACGACTGTTTTGGATTTGTTCAGGTCAACTTTCCAAGTCGTGCACCACTCGACGAGCCAGTCCGCCGCGCTTTGCAGTCTTGCTTCACAGGTCTTCAGACTCGTACCTTGTGCGCCAAAGGTCGCATCGTCGGCGTACGCCAGAGAGAAAATGTCCTCCAGCAGGTCGTCGACGAACACCGTCCACAGAGTCGGGGCGATGTCGGAGCCTTGGGGGAGGCCCTCAGGGAAGAGGCGTTGGGGGCTCTGGTTGCCGTCCCAGGTCACGATGGCAAGTCGATCGGAGATATACGAGTGAATCCAGCGGCGAGTGCCGGTCGGAACTTTCTTACGGCGTAGCTTAGCGATGAGGGCCTGTCGCCACATGCGCTCGTAGGCACGCGAGAAGTCCCCAAACAGCATCGCTGCACGGTTTGCTGTTTTTTTCTTCTGGAAGCCGTCGAAGACGTACTGGGATGCCGCGGCGATCTGCTCTTCGGTGGAGCGACCGCGGCGGAAGCCGGCCTGGGCCGGGTGGATGAGGTTCTCGGACTCCAGGTAGTGCGTGAGACGTTCGTTAACCAGACGTTCCGCGACTTACGCCGTGCAGGAAAGGAGGCAGATGGGCGGTAGCTGGAGGTCGCGTCCGGGCTTTTCCCCGGCTTGTGGATCGGCCTGATGTCACCGATTTTCCAGGCTGCGCAACACTGACCGTTACGCCATGAAAGGTTCATGGTGAAGAGGAGGAGCTCGATCCCTTTTGGCGGCAGATTCTTCAGCATCAGGTTGGATATCCCGTCTAGCCCTGGGGCGGACCGGCTCGGGATGGCGCGGAAGGCTCGGGTGAGCGCCTCTAGGTCGAAGTCAGCACACATTCCCAGGCGTTGTCCGTTGCACGCACAGGGCTCATTAAGGGCTCTCTTGGCCTCAAGTTTGACTTTGTGGTCCCGCATTTTGTCTTTAGGAAGTTGCGCGACCGTCGCGTACTCTCTACAGAAAAGGTTGGCCTTCTGTGAATTCGTGGTGGCGCAGATGGCAGCGGATGGTCTGGCCGCCGGTGTCCGCCCGTCGAGAACTCGGATTATTCTCCAGATCGCGGCCGAGTCCAGTTTATTGTAGTTGTCGGATATGAATTCTTGCCAGAGTGCCTCCTTGGCCCTACGGATGGACGCGGTGGCGAATGCACCCGCGGCTTGATACGCCACGGCGAGCTCGTCGTTGTCAGGGTCTGCGCGGAGAGCTTCGAGGGCCTGACGTCTGGCGGTGCACGCGGTTTCGGCCTCTGGGCTCCACCATGCCACTGGGGCTCGGCGCGAGCCCTGCGGAATAGCTCCGCGAGAGGCTGTACGGATGGCGTGGTTCAGTTTGGCTGTTGCTCCAGCGACCGAGCGGGTGGGCGGTGCTGCCAATGCTTGAGTTCTTCGGTGATGAGCTCGCGGAAAAGGGTCCAGTCTGCCTTATGGTAGGCGAGGCGGGTCACCCGTTTCCGCTTTGGGGGTCTCTTGGAGCTGTTTCGAATCTCGATAACAATGGGGAGATGGTCGGATCCAATGTGTGCCTCCGTCTCCCAGGTCATCCGGTCTTGCCAGTTGGCCGGAGCGAAGGTCACGTCCGGGGCGCTGGTCACGCCTCTAGGGCTGATTCTGGTGAAGGAGCCATCGTTAAGCGCGACGTAGTCGAACGTCGTGACCCAGTTTTCGAAGTCGGTCGCCAGGGAGTCGTCGGTCTCGCAGCTCTCGTCCCATATCCCGTGGTGCGCGTTAATGTCGCCGAGGATGACGGTGTCGGGGCCGGATGGGAGCCAGTCTGGTTCGAACTCGCTGACCCGTCCGTCTCCTGCACGGACCGGTGGGATGTAGATGTTAATGATCTAGAGTGGGCGGCCGATACGCGGGTCGTAAATTGTGACCGCGGAGGCTTCCGTGGCCGAGTTGATAGCCTTGGGGGGTGGAATCTGGAGCTCGGAGAAGTCGATGCCTTCTTTGATCAAGCAGCAGGCTCCGACGTGCGGCGTCTCTGCCGGCTCGCCAGCGCGTCGGTCCCTGCGGGCGGGAATTTGCCAGCCCGGCAGTCTTGGGAGGGACACGGTCGCCGCTAGTTTCGTCTCCTAAATACAGGCGACGTCGATGGGCTTGGCCTCGAGGAAGTGGAGTTCGAGCTTACGGGCGTGGAGGCCGGCGGCGTTAAGTTGTAAAATGCGGAAGCTGTCGCCGGGACCATTCTGGTTACACAGGTCTCTCTGGCGAGGTTCCGTGGTGCTATTGGGAATGGTGGTTGGTCTCGCAGTAGGACGGTGGATCGGACGGCTGCTGCCGTTACCCTCGGTAGGCGCTTGGGGCTGCCTCGCTGTCGGGTCAGGTGTCCAGCAATTGCGGCAGTACCAGGGTGAGCGATGCACCGCGTTGATCTCGGCGATGCTCAGACCACTGCAAGCCATATGCCACCAGTGGGCGCAGGTTTGACAGCGTGTTGAGTGGCCGAGGCCAACGTTAGTGCTGCAGCCACCGCATGGGTACGACGTTGGTGGCCCAGGGTTGGTCTCCACGTCGCCAGCTCGGAGGAGCAGCTGGGCCAGGTGAGCAGGGGAGGCTGGTCCAGCTGGGAAAAACCCGAGGTGTCCTGTCCCCAGACGATGTCCAGGGTCAGCGCTGCACTTCGCCGGGGGTGAGTCCGGACGGTCCCGCCACGTGAAGGCGGCAGCATTGGGAAGCGCGCCAAGGCCCCCCCATCTGGGGTTACACCAGCATCACCAGCATTAGCTGTGATGATTGACGGTGGGTGCGGCGTCCCCCCAGTCCATGGACTGAACAGCAGTACGCAGCCTTCAGATGCGCTGCACAATAGCTGCGGCTGTGCTGTCGACTGAACATCAGATCCCATCAAAAAATGGTATCAAAGCTCATTTCTCTCTTACTCCGTCCACAGTAGTGTCGCAGCAGTCTCACGCCACCAACAATGACGACGGCGATTTGGAATTCGCGTCGGCGAACAAAGAATGTGCGCCGGCTGGCGATTTAGACTGCCTGTCAATACTGCTGAATGATCAGCAGCCGCTGCAACTGAAGCCTACGCTGCTGATGCAGCAGGATGAACAAATATGTCAGCAGCAGCAGCAGCAGCTACAGCAATTCTTCATGCAATCATCTGTGGTGGGGTATGAAAAATTTGAATTTACTTTTTATATTCAGTATTTAAATAAGCATATATCTATTGTACATCGCAGTTACACAACTACTGAGGAGCACCATCTTTATCAACTGCAGCGATATGACCAAAATCAGCAGCAACAATTAGAAAAAAGTCAGCAGCAGCAGCAAAACCAGCTGCACCACCATCAACAGCCACAGCAACAACAGCTACAGCAGCACTATCAACAGCAATACTATCAGCAGCAGCAGCAACAGCAACAGCAGCAGCAGCAGCAGCAGCAGCAACAGCAACAACAGCTACAGCAACACTATCAACAGCAATACTATCAGCAGCAGCAGCAGCCACATCAGCTACAGCAACACTATCAGCAGCAATACTATATGCAACATCAGCAACAGCAACAGCAAAAGCAACAGCAGCAGCAACAGCCACATCCGCTACAACAGCAACAGCAAAAGCAACAGCAGCAGCAACAGCCACATCCGATACAACAGCAACAGCAGCAGCAGCAGCAGCAACAGCAACAGCAACAGCAGCAACAGCAGCAGCAGCAGCAGCAGCAGCAGCAACAGCAGCAGCAACAGCCACATCCGCTACAACAGCAACAGCAAAAGCAACAGCAGCAGCAACAGCCACATCCGCTACAACAGCAACAGCAAAAGCAACAGCAGCAGCAACAGCAGCAGCAGCAGCAGCAACAGCACAAGCAACAGCAGCAGCAGCAGCAACAGCAGCAGCAGCAACAGCAACAGCAGCAGCAGCAGCAGCAACAGCACAAGCAACAGCAGCAGCAGCAGCAACAGCAGCAGCAGCAACAGCAGCAGCAGCAGCAACGGCACCAACAGCAGCAGCAGCAGCCGATACAGCAGCAGCAGCAACAGCAACAGCAGCAGCAACAGCAGCAGCAGCAGCAACAGCAGCAGCATCATAATTACTCAACAAACATGTGCGACCAGGCCATATCTTCTCGACCTCGAAATTTCGCTTGTCCACATCCAAGCTGTCAGAGAAGCTTTTCGCGTTCCGACGAGTTGGCTCGCCACGTCAGAATCCACACGGGCTGCAGACCGTTCCCCTGCCGGATGTGCCAAAAAAGCTTTTCCAGAAGTGATCATCGTAAAACTCACGAAAGAACTCACACTGGCGAGAAGCCGTTCAAATGCCGATTCTGCGACAGGAGATTCGCCAGGTCGGACGAGCGCACGAGGCACGAGCGAACCCACCAGTCCTATGGCTCGCGAAGGGACCCCGGATGTGACCGAAGAGGCGGAGGCTCGTCCTCAGGTCAAGGCTCGGTGAGGCTAGCTTAGAAATGTTAACACATGTGTACTGTGTACAGAATCCAAAGACTGTGTACTGCTGTTCAGTCCGTGGACTGGAAAGGGCCACCAAATCTACCAAAATGTCTACCCGAGCTAGCTATTACGAGTATACGTTCGTAGCAACTTTTTTACAGCTGGCAAAAGTGAACTAGGGAATTTAGTGTCTTCCTCAGGAACCATGACAAATAAATTAAATAATAATAGAATAAATAAATAAATAAATAAATAAATAAATAATTACAGAAATAGTTAATGAATACAATAATCGCAAAACACCCCTACCACGCTATTTTTCCGGCTTGGGAGATCGACCACGAGGGTATTTGAAATATTTACTTCACGATATCTGCCAAACCAAATGACCGATTTTTGTGAAAGTCCACCATATAAATAATAAATTCCGCCCTTTTCGATAACTTTCAACAATGCCGTCCGATGTCAGAATCGTCGAGATATTCAACGATTCTTGTCGAAGACCCTTGGTATTTTATTGAAAATAGGGAAAATGTTTGCCTTTTAATGGCGATTTGTTGAATATTTTGTTTATGAGATTCGAAAAAATGTGGGTTTTTGAAATACACTGTTTACTATATTATTAAATAGCAAATAATATTACTACTTATATTTGCAGGAGGGCTGCGGGCAATGTCAAATAATTGGTGACACTAGACCCGCAGCCAGCGAGGAGGCAATTCTGCCCATTTCGCTGACTTGTTGTAACACTCAAGGACTCGAAGGCTTAAATAACTTAATAAGAGTAGGTCGAAGAGTAAGGTTGGATTTGTGTAGAGGCGATGGACTGTCTAGTTATTCATTAAGATGTCGGTCATAACCTGCAAATTTATTTTGATTGCCTTGTCTTAGTAGAAAAGTCTTAATTAAGCGTCCAACACCACTGGCTAGGCCGTGGCGTGAAATACGCAGCGAATCCGATTTTAAATACAATTCGCGCAGATACATGGAATATAGTAAGCGACAACCGGACTTTCAATAATTGCATGAAAATAATGAATAATATGTACTGTTATAGATTTTATATAGACAAAGATTATAAATACCCAAGATACGTCACTCAATGCAAAAATCTGGTTTTCGCTCTCATCACACACTTTATGCCATAGACATTTATACTGCTATGCACCATTTCATGAATCAATGCTGCTATTCTTATTGCCGGAATACTCATACGTGGTACATTGCACAAATAGATGAATTGAACTTCATAAATTTAAGTGAATTTATATCAAATTACGCATGTGCATAGGTTGTTGCTGGCGCTAGAACTATTTGGCCTGGCAATTTTATAAATAATAATCTTTATAAATAGGGTATTTATAATCTTTGAATATAGATAAATAGGAGACATTACACATAGACAAACATCACTAAGAGTACAAAAATGCAATTCACATAGAACTAAAAATTCCTAGACAAATAACGAAATAACGACAAACTATGAATACGAAATAAATGACATCGTCACATTGTGAGCACACACGCACTCAGACAATGCATGCTGACACACGCTCACATAGGTTTGTACATCTTTCCTGACTTTCTCATTGTCAGACAGTGTACATTCGCACCAATCTTAAAGCTAGGTTAGCCCTTAAGGGCGTAAATTGCACGAGATTTGCATTATTAGACAAATTACCAAGAACAGTTTTTCGTTTGTAAGTTCGACTTAAGTAAGAGAACGCTTCGTATTTTTCTCTTGAATTTGAAAGCCATTTATTGAATTTAATAGCGATTTTCTCTCTACATTAATTCTGTTGTACTATTTTCTGTGCTATTTTATCAACATGTACTTTTCATTTATCGAGTTTAGAAACTCTCTTACTCTTATATCTAAGCTACAGCAAATGCCAAAAGTTTTGCTCTATACCGATTTAGAGACAGATTCAATGACAAAAAATCTGAGATTATATTATTTCACTTTGCTACATAACTTTTTAACCATTTTTCATTCCATGCACTTCATATATAACATCAGTAAGACAGCTTTTGCATAATTTTGTCCATCCATTTTGTTTTAACTCCTTAACGGCTTTTGCATTTCAAGAAAAATACACAATAAATGCTTGATGCGTGTTAATGGACCATTTATTGCAGCAACTCTACTTATAGTAGAGTTTTTGTCCTAAATTTGTAAAAAAACACTTTCCCCACGTAAACACATAACGATGTAGTGAATTTGTTAAATTTATTATTTTTTGTAATTGTATGTTTGGTTCGGATCGATGTAAATTTTCTTTCGAAACTGCTGTGCACCTAATTTTTTCAACATTTTTGCATGCATCAACATACTTTTTTCAGTTTTTCACATTTCTCATGTGTATCAAATTTATTCTTAACGTATATTCCCAATTTTGCAATATTTTATCGAATAGAAGTTTTAAAATATTTTTTATAGTTTGTGTTCTTGGTGTTTTGTTAATTGCCACTTACTACTTAAAAGTAATAGGGTGTATAACCTCACACACCTCACCAAAGTAGTTGCTTTTGCTACAATTTTGCAAGTATAATTCCCGTTCGATGGAAAATGTCAACAGTGTGTGAAGAATTAAAGTTTTAATTTGATGTGCAACTGAAACTTTAAATTTCATTCGATTCATTAAATTCTGTCCAACTGGAAGCAGATTCTTCATGATGATCAAGCTCAACTTGCCAGCCAAGAGTAATGTTAACAATAATTGACAACACTTGCCCCAATTTTAATCGATGCTGGTACCCATTTAATAGCTGGATGAACTGGAGCAACGCAAAGTTAAGTGTCTTGCTAAAGCGCAAACTTTTTCAGTTGAGTCGGGAATCGAACCCCCGACCTTCAATTCCTGAGTCCGATGCCGTTTCGGTGGGTCAATTTTAATCGATGTAAAAACTTTTTTCTCGATTATACAATTTCAAGTCTTTGCATGAGCTCTTTATTAAGAAATAAATAATAATAATAATAATAATTGATTACACCTGCCCTAATTGGGTCAGATGTGCAGCCGACAGCACAGCCGCAGCTATTGCGCGGCGCATCTGAAGGCTGCGTACAGTCCATGGACTGGGGGGACGCCACATCCACCTTCAATTATCCCAGCCAATGCTGGTACCCATTTAACAGCTGGGTGAACTGAAGCACTGCTGAGTCAAGTGTCTTGCTAAAGGACACAAATTGTTCTAGTGGATTCGGGAATCGAACCCCCGACCTTGAAGTCGGAATTAATGAATAAAACTACTTCCCTTAATTGTTAAATGAGTAAAATGACATCAAAGAAAAGGCTTTGCTTGTTTATGACCTATTCCTTTTTGTTTGGGTTTATTATCATGCTAATTAAAATCGATCGTTAAATCTATCTTAAAAATTTAGAGGTGGGTTGTAGCCATTTTACAATATGAGGTGAAAGTTTATCGGAAGCAGTGAATCTAATGAAGATTAAAATACTATATAAAAATGACAATAAATCACTTGGGTAGGAAATTCCAGTACAGACTTATTTTACTTTTCCGAAGCCACAAAAATATTCGCTTTGAGCGAAAAGTTAACAATTGAGGTAATTAAGACACGTTTGAAACGTACCTAACTTTGATTTACAATTAGAAATTTGGCCATTAAAACAAAATTTCAAAAAACTTCAGCAGCACTGTATAACAAAAATAGTTAATTTGAGACGACAATACGCAGCAAAAGTGTCAAAGTTTCATATTGCACAAAACTGTGTTAACAACTGGTGGCGAGTTCGGCCCAGAGAGAATTCAGGCACACATTGTCGGGCAGCTCGCCGACGACAAACAGGCAGAGGGTGATGCGCAGTACCAGCTTGCGTCCGTAGCAGTCCAAGAACGCTGGCAGTCGGTTGGGTTGGAAATATTTTCTGCGCACACTTCCTGACCTGCGCTTTTTATAGCTGTCCAGAAGCTCCCACGCTTTGCAGTCTTTCCAGTCGGGGAAGAGGATGAAGAACCAGAATTGTCCCGGCTCAGTGTCCTCCAGCAGTTCGACTACCCGCTTGACCGTGGCCTCGAGCACTGGCTCCGAGTGGGGCGGGTTCAGCAACCAACCACCCGGGTGCGCCTTCAAGTCGACTTTGAAGAAGCTGCCCAGACTGCCGTAGACGGCGTCCGTGTCTGGAAACAGACTGCAGAACTTCGAGTCCGGCCTGTCGCGCATGCGCAAGTTAAGCGGCGACGAGAAGCCCTCGTACCTGACGCCGCCGAAGTTGTACAGCGCGTCAAACACAGCGGGGCCAGGACTAGACTCGCAGCCGGCAAAGTCGTTCAGATTGTGGTAGCGCAGGCAAACTAGCGCAGCGCTCAGCTCGCCGCACATTTGCACCAGTCTCGTGACTTGTTTGGAATGTGGCGTTTGGAACTTGCCCACAATGAGCCGGCAGTGGCCTTTTTTCTCTGTGTAGATTACCTGACGCTTGTTCGCCAAAGAATTCTCCAAAATTTGGCTTTCTTGCAGTTGAAGAAACTGACTGATCTTCTCCTGCAGAGATTCAGCAAACTCTGCAGCTTCATCGTCGGTCATTTCAGGAAAGCTGTACCGGTAATAGTTCACGAATTCTGTCTTGCTTCTGTCGCCTAGAGCACGCGGCATTAGTGGGTATTGGTCGTCAAGTTGTTCCGGGTCCATGACCTGGATTGTCACAAGCCATCTCGCAAACTGGCTCTTCGCTTTGTTCCACGGATTTCTATGCGGCGCCGGCCGAAACGCTGACGTCCTCTGCTTGAGCCATTTTTTTAGCTCTTCGAATGCCTCGAACTGGCTGTACTCGCGCTGAAGCTTGGCTTGCACAATGTCCTCTTCTGATGCCATGCTTTTGGCTTTGAAATACTAAATAACTTTCAACTATTATAAACTTGCGAATCTGAAGTTTGCAATTCTAAATAAAGCTTCCAAGCTTAAAAACTATATTTATACTTTTATATTGTTCTCGTTTTTCGTTTTTCGTTTTTCGTTTTTCGTTTTTCGTTTTTGGATTTTCGTTTTTCGTTTTTCTTTCAGATAACTTTTCTATTTTGAGCGTGCCACTGCCGAAGATGGCGTATATTAATCAAATGATTGACTTATTGATTGTGTCCTATGCAGTGTTAGATCTGAAATCTGTTAGATTTGCGACAGTGGATTCCTAACTTAACCAAGAAAATTGTAGCAGTCTAAATTCCAGACAGATAATACATTTTAAGGGCTATTTTTAGAATAACCTAAGTGGGTTTACGCCTTCTGTAATTTGAAGGCTAAAGCTGTAGTCTCCTGTTTATTTTCAATATATCTTCGTCTTCTATATATATAAAAGTGAAAACTCTGTCTGTCTGTCTGTCTGTGTGTGTGTGTGTGTGTGTGTGTGTGTGTGTGCAACCTTTTGTCTTTATAGACGCCGAAACCGCTCAACCAAATCGCACCAAACTTTGCACATACCTAAAACCACCTACGCTGAGTGCAATAGGCTACTCAAATTCCCGAAAAATCATTTCCTTCCTGCTCAAAAGTGCAAAAAACTGCTCAAAAATCGTCAAAAAATCACTCAATTCGACATATCGTCGCCCCACTTTGTCAGATTTTCTCCAAATTTGATCCACTTACACTTTACATGTTTTCCAACAATGCTGTCAATTTTGAACATCTCTACTCAATCCAGAGCAAAGCTGCATCATCTCAAAGTGAGTCACTTTTTGTTTTCCGAGGACAGCCACCCCAACTCCCCTCCGCCACTCTGCGGGCCAAATTTTAATACAGCCACCCCCTCCCTTCCCCGGGCGCCGAAGCCCCAGACTGTACATTGCATTTCAAGCCGTGAATGTACACAGCCCAAACCCCTAGACTGTCTACTGGCCCCCAAGCAGCACTGAGACTGAGTGCGGTGAGTGCGGTGGCGTCCCAGTGCGCAGGGCTCTCCGGTCAATATTTCTCTCCAGCCAGCCTGGGATAGAAGAAAGAGAGAGGCTGGCGTACAGTGCTTTGCTAAAATACAAGACGGTTATCCGCTGTATCGACGGAGATCACGTGAGGATGGCGGCTTTACCACTCGCATTATTCTATGCAGCCATGGGAATGAAGAGATCGATCTGGACAACAGATGGGTCGTTCCCTACTGCCCGCTACTGTCCAAGGTGTTCAATCCACACATCAACGTTGAGTACTGCAACTCTGTTAAATCAATCAAGTACATTTGCAAGTACGTGAACAAGGGTAGCGACCAAGCAGTGTTCAACATTGAGGGACCTGGAGGCATAGTAAACGAATTTGACGAAGTCAATCGCTTCAAGAGCGGAAGGTATCAGCTCTAACGAGGCAATGTGGCGAATCTTCGGATTCTCTATTCATGAACGCCACCCAACTGTCATGCACCTCAGTGTGCACCTGGAAAACGGTCAGAGAGTATACTTTACGGAGGAGAACATCCAGCAGCGTGCTCAAAGGCCACAGGACACTACTCTTACTGCTTTCTTCAAGTTGTGCGCTGAAGACCCCTTTGCCAGGACTTTGCTGTACCACCAGGTGCCTGCCTATTACACATGGAACGCCTCTTCGAAAGGATGGAAGCGGCGGGTTCAAGGCGCTGCAGTTCCAGGCCATCCTGAAATACGACAGACTGATGCATTAGCCAGAGTACACGGTGCACCCAAACCACAGTGAATGCTACTACCTGCTACACACCGTGATTGGTCCGACGTCATTTAGACACATTAGAACGGTGGAAGGCCATACCTGCCAAACTTTTCATGAAGCATGTCAGCGACTGGGACTGCTGGAAGAGCTGGATGACCAGGAGCAGCTGGGACAGTTCATAGAGGAGAATGAGCCCCGACTCATGCCTGAGCAGCTAGAGGCGTACCGCGAGCTATTGCGCAGAGTCAACAACAACGTTGGTGGCATGGTTTTTCTTGATGCTCCAGGTGGCACAGGAAAAAAATTTCTAATCAACCTCCTTCTGGCAAAGGTCAGGCAACGAGGCGACGTTGCCATTGCTGTAGCTTCCTCTGGAATTACAGCCACCTTGCTGCCAGGCGGTCGCACTGCCCACTCAGCACTGAAGTTGCCGCTTGATCTGTCTTGAGCGGAGAATCCGCTGTGCAACATCAAGAAAAACACAGGCACTGCCAGAGTGCTTCAGGCTTGCAAGCTTATCGTCTGGGATGAGTGTACCATGTCCCACAAACTGGCATTTGAAGCACTCAACTTAACTTTGAAAGACCTGCGCAATAGCAATCAACTGATGGGTGGTGTCACTCTGCTGCTGTCTGGAGACTTTAGACAGACGCTGCCTGTGATTCCGCGAGGCACTCCTGCTGATGAGATTAATGCTTTCCTAAAATCATCTCACCTGTGGCCATCGGTTGTGAAGTTGCACCTACGAACAAACATGAGAGCTACAATTCAAGGAGACGAAACAGCTCATGAGTTCTCTGCCAATCTATTGCGAATCGGCAATGGTCTGCTGGAGATTAGCACAGAGAATGGGCAGTCATCGATCGCTACAATCGGAACCATTGTGCAGTCAGTGCAGGAGCTCAAGGCAAAAGTTTACCCGAACCTGATGGTTCGATATGCTGACGTTGACTGGCTGTCAGAGCCAGTACGCCCTTAAACAAACTCTTCACTTTTCATTCATGCAGTAAATAAATAAATGGTGACCTTCACTATAAAGTTAATACAGAGACGTGAATTGCTTACTGCTTTGCTTTAAATTTCTGCCCCAAAAACAACGGGCAAAAAAAGCTAGTCTATATATATAAAAGTGAAAACTCTGTCTGTGTGTGTGTGTGTCTGTCTGTGTGTGTGCAACCTTTTGTCTTTATAGACGCCGAAACCGCTCAACCAAATCGCACCAAACTTTGCACATACCTAAAACCACCTACGCTGAGTGCAATAGGCTACTCAAATTCCCGAAAAATCATTTCCTTCCTGCTCAAAAGTGCAAAAAACTGCTCAAAAATCGTCAAAAAATCACTCAATTCGACATATCGTCGCCCCACTTTGTCAGATTTTCTCCAAATTTGATCCACTTACACTTTACATGTTTTCCGACAATGCTGACAATTTTGAACATCTCTACTCAATCCAGAGCAAAGCTGCATCATCTCAAAGTGAGTCACTTTTTGTTTTCCGAGGACAGCCACCCCAACTCCCCTCCGCCACTCTGCGGGCCAAATTTTATTACAGCCACCCCCTCCCTTCCCCGGGCGCCGAAGCCCCAGACTGTACATTGTATTTCAAGCCGTGAATGTGCACAGCCCAAACCCCTAGACTGTCTACTGGCCCCCAAGCAGCACTGAGACTGAGTGCGGTGAGTGCGGTGGCGTCCCAGTGCGCAGGGCGATATTTCTCTCCAGCCAGCCTGGGATAGAAGAGAGAGGCTGGCGATCAACTGATGGGTGGTGTCACTCTGCTGCTGTCTGGAGACTTTAGACAGACGCTGCCTGTGATTCCGCGTGGCACTCCTGCTGATGAGATTAATGCTTGCCTAAAATCATCTCACCTGTGGCCATCGGTTGTGAAGTTGCACCTACGAACAAACATGAGAGCTACAATTCAAGGAGACGAAACAGCTCATGAGTTCTCTGCCAATCTATTGCGAATCGGCAATGGTCTGCTGGAGATTAGCACCGAGGATGGGCAGTCATCGATCGCTACAATCGGAACCATTGTGCAGTCAGTGCAGGAGCTCAAGGCAAAAGTTTACCCGAACCTGATGGTTCGATATGCTGACGTTGACTGGCTGTCAGAGAGGGCAATTCTGTGTCCTAGAAATGATGCCGCCAACGAAATTAACTACCAACTGCTTCAGGAGTTGCCAGGTGCAGTTTTCACCTACAAGTCAATTGATACAACGTTGACTGATGACACCGCTGTGGAGTATCCTGTTGAGTTTCTGAACTCTCTAGATCCTCCTGGAACTCCATCGCACAACTTGCAGCTGAAAGTTGGGGCACCAATTATGCTCCTCCGCAACCTGAATGCGCCAAGGCTGTGTAACGGCACCCGACTGATAGTCAGGCGGCTCTTCCCACACGTGATTGAGGCCACGATAATGACTGGATCTGGCAGAGGAGAGTCTGTGTTCATTCCCCGGATTCCAATTATCCCCACGGACCTGCCATTTCAGTTCAAGCGACTGCAGTTCCCTGTGAGAGTGTGCTTTGCGATGACTATTAACAAGGCTCAGGGACAGTCGCTGAAGGTGGCTGGCATCAACCTGGAGACTCCTTGCTTCTCGCATGGGCAGCTTTATGTCGCCTGCTCCCGTGTTGGAACTCCAGCTGGCCTATTCATTTTCGCACCAAGGGGAAGAACGAAGAATGTGGTGTATCCCCAGGCCTTGAGTTGACTCGCAAGCAATTAATAGAAAAGTAGTCACGAATTGACCTTGACCTGTCTAACTCTGAACTCTGAAACAGTTTAATTTTGTTTCTTTGACATTGTTATTGTTATGCCATGGCTATTTTCCTTATGTATACGCGTGTACATGCATACTGTATACAGAGGCAGATTTAGGGGGGGGGCGGGGGGGCAGTCGCCCCCCTAAATTTTAATCATGGGAATAAGATGCCCCCACCAGCCGCTGGCGCACCTTTTTCAGCCGCTGGCTCCCGTTTTTCAGCCGCTGGCGCCCTTTCTTGGCTCCTGGCGCCCTTTTTCGGCCGCTGGCACCCCCTCTGTGATTCTCATGGCGCTCCCCTGACAGACCGCCCCAAAACAAAATTCCTGGATCTGCCACTGACTGTATAGAGGAGTGGCTAAGAGACATGTTTCTAAAGAAGTAATCAAGAGGGGGCTGTTTGGACAAACTTTTCACTTATTTTTTACTTAAAACGCCCTTAAACAAACTCTTCACTTTTCATTAATGCAGTAAATAAATAAATGGTGACCTTCACTATAAAGTTAATACAGAGACGTGAATTGCTTACTGCTTTGCTTTAAATTTCTGCCCCAAAAACAACGGGCAAAAAAAGCTAGTATCTATATATATAAAAGTGAAAACTCTGTCTGTCTGTCTGTCTGTCTGTGTGCAACCTTTTGTCTTTATAGACGCCGAAACCGCTCAACCAAATCGCACCAAACTTTGCACATACCTAAAACCACCTACGCTGAGTGCAATAGGCTACTCAAATTCCCGAAAAATCATTTCCTTCCTGCTCAAAAGTGCAAAAAACTGCTCAAAAATCGTCAAAAAATCACTCAATTTGACATATCGTCGCCCCACTTTGTCAGATTTTCTCCAAATTTGATCCACTTACACTTTACATGTTTTCCAACAATGCTGTCAATTTTGAACATCTCTACTCAATCCAGAGCAAAGCTGCATCATCTCAAAGTGAGTCACTTTTTGTTTTCCGAGGACAGCCACCCCAACTCCCCTCCGCCACTCTGCGGGCCAAATTTTATTACAGCCACCCCCTCCCTTCCCCGGGCGCCGAAGCCCCAGACTGTACATTGTATTTCAAGCCGTGAATGTACACAGCCCAAACCCCTAGATTGTCTACTGGCCCCCAAGCAGCACTGAGACTGAGTGCGGTGAGTGCGGTGGCGTCCCAGTGCGCAGGGCGATATTTCTCTCCAGCCAGCCTGGGATAGAAGAAAGAGAGAGGCTGGCGATCAACTGATGGGTGGTGTCACTCTGCTGCTGTCTGGAGACTTTAGACAGACGCTGCCTGTGATTCCGCGTGGCACTCCTGCTGATGAGATTAATGCTTGCCTAAAATCATCTCACCTGTGGCCATCGGTTGTGAAGTTGCACCTACGAACAAACATGAGAGCTACAATTCAAGGAGACGAAACAGCTCATGAGTTCTCTGCCAATCTATTGCGAATCGGCAATGGTCTGCTGGAGATTAGCACCGAGGATGGGCAGTCATCGATCGCTACAATCGGAACCATTGTGCAGTCAGTGCAGGAGCTCAAGGCAAAAGTTTACCCGAACCTGATGGTTCGATATGCTGACGTTGACTGGCTGTCAGAGAGGGCAATTCTGTGTCCTAGAAATGATGCCGCCAACGAAATTAACTACCAACTGCTTCAGGAGTTGCCAGGTGCAGTTTTCACCTACAAGTCAATTGATACAACGTTGACTGATGACACCGCTGTGGAGTATCCTGTTGAGTTTCTGAACTCTCTAGATCCTCCTGGAACTCCATCGCACAACTTGCAGCTGAAAGTTGGGGCACCAATTATGCTCCTCCGCAACCTGAATGCGCCAAGGCTGTGTAACGGCACCAGACTGATAGTCAGGCGGCTCTTCCCACACGTGATTGAGGCCACGATAATGACTGGATCTGGCAGAGGAGAGTCTGTGTTCGTTCCCCGGATTCCAATTATCCCCACGGACCTGCCATTTCAGTTCAAGCGACTGCAGTTCCCTGTGAGAGTGTGCTTTGCGATGACTATTAACAAGGCTCAGGGACAGTCGCTGAAGGTAGCTGGCATCAACCTGGAGACTCCTTGCTTCTCGCATGGGCAGCTTTATGTCGCCTGCTCCCGTGTTGGAACTCCAGCTGGCCTATTCATTTTCGCACCAAGGGGAAGAACGAAGAATGTGGTGTATCCCCAGGCCTTGAGGTGACTCGCAAGCAATTAATAGAAAAGTAGTCACGAATTGACCTTGACCTGTCTAACTCTGAACTCTGAAACAGTTTAATTTTGTTTCTTTGACATTGTTATTGTTATGCCATGGCTATTTTCCTTATGTATACGCGTGTACATGCATACTGTATACAGAGGCAGATTTAGGGGGGAGGGGTGGGGGGGCAGTCGCCCCCCTCAATTTTAATCATGGAAATAAGATGCCCCTTTTCGGCCGCTGGCGCCCCTTTTTCAGCCGCTGGCTCCCGTTTTTCAGCCGCTGGCGCCCTTTCTTGGCTCCTGGCGCCCTTTTTCGGCCGCTGGCACCCACTCTGTGATTCTCATGGCGCTCCCCTGACAGACCGCCCCAAAACAAAATTCCTGGATCTGCCACTGACTGTATAGAGGAGTGGCTAAGAGACATGTTTCTAAAGAAGTAATCAAGAGGGGGCTGTTTGGACAAACTTTTCACTTATTTTTTACTTAAAACGCCCTTAAACAAACTCTTCACTTTTCATTAATGCAGTAAATGAATATATGGTGACCTTCACTATAAAGTTAATACAGAGACGTGAATTGCTTACTGCTTTGCTTTAAATTTCTGCCCCAGAAACAACGGGCAAAAAAAGCTAGTCTATATATATAAAAGTGAAAACTCTGTCTGTCTGTGTGTGTGTGTGTGTGTGTGTGTGCAACCTTTTGTCTTTATAGACGCCGAAACCGCTCAACTAAATCGCACCAAACTTTGCACATACCTAAAACCACCTACGCTGAGTGCAATAGGCTACTCAAATTCCCGAAAAATCATTTCCTTCCTGCTCAAAAGTGCAAAAAACTGCTCAAAAATCGTCAAAAAATCACTCAATTCGACATATCGTCGCCCCACTTTGTCAGATTTTCTCCAAATTTGATCCACTTACACTTTACATGTTTTCCAACAATGCTGTCAATTTTGAACATCTCTACTCAATCCAGAGCAAAGCTGCATCATCTCAAAGTGAGTCACTTTTTGTTTTCCGAGGACAGCCACCCCAACTCCCCTCCGCCACTCTGCGGGCCAAATTTTATTACAGCCACCCCCTCCCTTCCCCGGGCGCCGAAGCCCCAGACTGTACATTGTATTTCAAGCCGTGAATGTACACAGCCCAAACCCCTAGACTGTCTACTGGCCCCCCATCTAACGGCCGCCGGCTAGCCGACACTTCCACTAGTCAAAAAATACTCGGCTAGCCGGGTGATTCCACGTGGACCCACGGGGGGCTAGCCTTACTGGCGGTGGCCTTGGGGGAATTGCATTCCTAACCCACGTGCATGTAGTAAGAAACTATATAAATAACTTATTTCCAAACATATAGGGAAGCCATTTTTACGGCGTAGTATAGAATAACTTCGACTAAGTAGCTCAATGAGATACATGAGATACATACATGACAAGGCCATTTTTCAAAAGAAACCAAACTAGAATCCTTGTCCCTAGAACTCAAAGAACTCGATATGGAAAACTCTTGCATAATGAATTATAGCTTTTTGGCTAGAACGGCAAGAACTATATACAACACAGGCATATATGCATTTTAGAAATGAAATAGATGACAGATTAATAGAAAGGAGGAATGAAAAGAAAAAATGACAAAAAGTGAAAAAGTTTTATTTCGTCAATTACAATAATCAGTAGTGGTTGGTAATCGAGCTAGGGACCTTCCGCATGCGAGGATTCAGCGCTACTCAACAATCTACACAGGGGAAAGGGAAAAAGGGAAAAAATATTATTATACTGGCTGGCCATAACACTAGCCATTTCTAGACATTTCCAAACATATAGGGAAGCCATTTTTACGGCGTAGTGTAGAATAACTTCGACTAAGTAGCTCAATGAGATACATGAGATACATACATGACAAAGCCATTTTTCAAAAGAAACCAAACTTGTCCCTAGAACTCGAAAGAACTCGAAGCAGTGGCGAACGAATTTCGTATATGGAAAACTCTTGCATAATGAATTATATCTTTTTGGCTAGAACGGCAAGAACTATAATACAACACAGGCATATTATATGCATTTTAGAAATGAAATAGATGACAGATCAATAGAAAAGAGGAATGAAAAGAATAAATGACAAAAAGTGATAAGTTTTATTTCGTCAATTACAAAAATCAAATGTTATTGGTAATCGAGCTAGGGACCTTCCGCATGCAAGGATTCAGCGCTACTCAACAATCTACACGGACTTGATAGAAGTGAAGGGAAAAAATGTTATTATACTGGCTGGTAGAAAGCCCAACTTAAAAGTTCTTTATCGTTCTTAATCGTTCTTTCATTCTTATTTATTCTATACCGTAACAGTTGAACCTAAAATCTGTAATTTAGAAGATACAAGAGAGAATAAGTATCTATATATATAAAAGTGAAAACTCTGTCTGTCTGTGTGTGTGTGTGTGTGTGTGCAACCTTTTGTCTTTATAGACGCCGAAACCGCTCAACCAAATCGCACCAAACTTTGCACATACCTAAAACCACCTACGCTGAGTGCAATAGGCTACTCAAATTCCCGAAAAATAAAAAAAACTAACCCCTAGCCCAAAACTAGCCCAAACCCCTAGACTGTCTACTGGCCCCCAAGCAGCACTGAGACTGAGTGCGGTGAGTGCGGTGGCGTCCCAGTGCGCAGGGCTCTCCGGTCGATATTTCTCTCCAGCCAGCCTGGGATAGAAGAAAGAGAGAGGCTGGTGTTGACTGGCTGTCAGACAATTCTGTGTCCTAGAAATGATGCCGCCAACGAAATTAACTACCAACTGCTTCAGGAGTTGCCAGGTGCAGTTTTCACCTACAAGTCAATTGATACAACGTTGACTGATGACACCGCTGTGGAGTATCCTGTTGAGTTTCTGAACTCTCTAGATCCTCCTGGAACTCCATCGCACAACTTGCAGCTGAAAGTTGGGGCACCAATTATGCTCCTCCGCAACCTGAATGCGCCAAGGCTGTGTAACGGCACCAGACTGATAGTCAGGCGGCTCTTCCCACACGTGATTGAGGCCACGATAATGACTGGATCTGGCAGAGGAGAGTCAGTTCGTTTCAATTCGGATTCCAATTATCCCCACGGACCTGCCATTTCAGTTCAAGCGACTGCAGTTCCCTGTGAGAGTGTGCTTTGCGATGACTATTAACAAGGCTCAGGGACAGTCGCTGAAGGTGGCTGGCATCAACCTGGAGACTCCTTGCTTCTCGCATGGGCAGCTTTATGTCGCCTGCTCCCGTGTTGGAACTCCAGCTGGCCTATTCATTTTCGCACCAAGGGGAAGAACGAAGAATGTGGTGTATCCCCAGGCCTTGAGGTGACTCGCAAGCAATTAATAGAAAAGTAGTCACGAATTGACCTTGACCTGTCTAACTCTGAACTCTGAAACAGTTTAATTTTGTTTCTTTGACATTGTTATTGTTATGCCATGGC
The DNA here is from genome assembly GCA_950097015.1 of Macrostomum hystrix. Classification (NCBI taxonomy): domain Eukaryota; kingdom Metazoa; phylum Platyhelminthes; family Macrostomidae; genus Macrostomum; species Macrostomum hystrix. The sequence continues at coordinate 6,963,251 of CATNEN010000001.1, forward strand.
TATTTTCCTTATGTATACGCGTGTACATTCATACTGTATACAGAGGCAGATTTAGGGGGGGTGGCGGGGGGGCAGTCGCCCCCCTAAATTTTAATCATGGGAATAAGATGCCCCCACCAGGGGCGCCAGTCGCAGCACTGGCGCCCCTTTTCGGCCGCTGGCGCCCCTTTTTCAGCCGCTGGCTCCCGTTTTTCAGCCGCTGGCGCCCTTTCTTGGCTCCTGGCGCCCTTTTTCGGCCGCTGGCACCCCCTCTGTGATTCTCATGGCGCTCCCCTGACAGACCGCCCCAAAACAAAATTCCTGGATCTGCCACTGACTGTATAGAGGAGTGGCTAAGAGACATGTTTCTAAAGAAGTAATCAAGAGGGGGCTGTTTGGACAAACTTTTCACATATTTTTTACTTAAAACGCCCTTAAACAAACTCTTCACTTTTCATTAATGCAGTAAATAAATAAATGGTGACCTTCACTATAAAGTTAATACAGAGACGTGAATTGCTTACTGCTTTGCTTTAAATTTCTGCCCCAAAAACAACGGGCAAAAAAAGCTAATAATATACATTACATAGCCTGTAAGAAACCAACACAGCAAAAAACTCTCTTAACATGCTCACTGGGATCAGTATCGAGATCTACATTCGGATCGGTATCTCAGGTGTGACCAGCAACCTGGTTGAGAGGAAAATGTACAGGGTGGGAAGAAGATGTGGAGGGTGAGAGGAAGATGTGCAGGGTGGGAGGAAGATGTGCAGGGTGGGAGGAAGATGTGCAGGGTGTGAGGAAGATGTGCAGGGTGAGAGGAAAATGTGCAGGGTGTGAGGAAGATGTGCAGGGTGAGAGGAAGATGTGCAGGGTGTGAGGAAGATGTGTAGGGTGTGAGGAAGATGTGCAGGGTGAGAGGAAGATGTGCAGGGTGAAAGGAAGATGTGCAGGGTGTGAGGAAGATGTGCAGGGTGAGAGGAAGATGTGCAGGGTGTGAGGAAGATGTGTAGGGTGTGAGGAAGATGTGCAGGGTGTAAGGAAGATGTGCAGGGTGTGAGGAAGATGTGCAGGGTGAGAGGAAGATGTGCAGGGTGTGAGGAAGATGTGTAGGGTGTGAGGAAGATGTGCAGGGTGAGAGGAAGATGTGCAGGGTGAGAGGAAGATGTGCAGGGTGTGAGGAAGATGTGCCGGGTGAGAGGAAGATATGCAGGGTGTGAGGAAGATGTGCAGGGTGAGAGGAAGATGTGCAGGGTGTGAGGAAGATGTGCAGGGTGAGAAGAAGATGTGCAGGGTGAGATCGAGGAAGATGCGCAGCTAGGGTGAGAGGAAAATTTTCAGGGTTAGAGGAATATGTGAATGTTGGGGGTAAAATGTGCATAGTGAGTAGCTTTTGTAGTCGGATTTTGTATGGTTAAGAGAATTTAGAAGATTTAGATTATGTATTTTTATAGTTTACGCTCGTAGAACTACTCGTAGTTTTACAGAAATCTCGGCTACACATTCAATTACTTTGTTGCCTGATAATTTTCAGTGGCACATCTTGGATTCGTTTTAGTTAGCTCAAATGCTGGATTTGAATTGGCACATCTACAAATGAGTTGGCAATAGAGGCAGGTTCATTGTGCTTTCTAGGACCCCCCTTTCTGATGCTTTAGGCTCACAGTCATTGTTAAAATTTTAGCAAAAATACAAGACGGATTTGAGATTTGAGATTGCTGGAATCCGGTCAAAAATTTCTGTATAAATAGTTTGAGCCAAAAGCTTGGAAATCCTCCAAGAATAACTGAGAAGTCAGTCACCTCACAAAGCTGAGAAAAGCAATAGATTTTCAGCGGGGTCAGGACCAAGCTCATACAACTACTCAACCATGCGAATCGCACTGCAGATCTGCCTGTCTACTGCCCTGCTGCTTGCAGTGATCTGTCTGCAGACATCGGACGCTGCGCCTAACGAGGACCTGGACCTTCAAGATGCCATAGAAGCCGTTGAAGAGATGAAGAAGCGAGGCCTGCTGGATGACAATGAGCTTGCCGAGGTGAGAATTCATACGATGCTGGCACTATAGAGCCCTAATAAATTCAAATGCTTTGGAATTGATTGCCTTGCTCATTCTGAAATAACAAATTTCGAATTTCAGGACGAGCCACAGAAGCTGACAAAGAAGTGGCGACGCATCCGAAGGTTTGTTCGATACGCCAGACAGGCTTATACGGCCTATAAGTTTTTAGGCCCATTGATTGGCTAAACTCCTGGCGCTTATGGAGTTGCTATTCAGTTATTAACAATCGAATTGACAATTCGATGCAAACAATGTTTTTACCCAAGTTATTTTTCGGTCAAGCTTAGCAACTAGTGTTTTGTTCTAATTCTATTTACAATCCATACAGTAGTGTTAAAGAATGGTTAACACCAGCCTAATTAATTTGTCGATCTGTGTTGCCTACATTTCTGACCAATTAAATATAGAAAAGTGAAAAGTCCACAGCAGCCGTCATGCCTTGTGCAGGTGATAAATATTGTACATCGCGCCTCGTATCTTGAGGCTCAAACCATTTTGTCGTTTTCCGAGTTCTATACATTTTCTTTACTAAATCTACCCCTATACTATTTCTAGTGTGCGAATTCCAATTAATAAACACAGGTCTGCAAAGTTTAGCTGCAGTAAAGACCTCTCGACTAAGTAATGGACCATTTGTATTTCAAGGGTATAAAATGCAGGTTGAATATAAAAACGCGAGTAAAAGAAAACGAGGTATGCATTTGCAGACACAAAATATGTTAACAGTGCGCCTCACAAGGCCTCACACGGCCCACCATCGCACGCACCAGCAGGGAGGGCCGGCTCTGGAAGAAAGAAAAACGAAAACAAATTATAATAACTTGTGCGGTTAAGCGTCTGCTGCAGACGCTTTTAGTGTCTTTTTTGGTTGTTGTGCTAAGAGTCTACGAAATCGGTTTCCTGACCGCAGCCTGTATGAAGCTCCATATTATTATTAATCTGTTATATTTGGTGCACTGCAAATTTAGCCACCAAAATTAAAAGTTCCTGGCTAAGACTTAAATAAACCCACAATCACTCTAATCGCTTAGCCTGTTACATCAGTTGGCTGTTCCCAACTTTTAATAATGCTTTTGAAATCTTAATTATCAGCGAAATCAGTCTCGACATGTTACTACAAGTAGTCAATCCAGAAGTATCTCTATAATAATGGCAGAGCGGTCAACGCGTTTGCCTCTCGCACCACGGTCCGAAGTTCGATTCCGCGGCGAGACCACATTCATTTGGGGTGCAGTCGCCGAGAGAATGCTTGGTGGCTTGTCATGCAACCTACAAGGCACAGGCGTCATCAGGATACGACCGCTTTGGTGATGACGCCAGATGGACTGTCGGACCATTTCAGCACGTCGTCAGGCGTGCTGCAGGGTGACACTCTGGCGCCTTTCCTGTTTGTGCTGGCACTGGACTGGGTGCTGAGGACCGGCCTGCCAAACTCGGACGACGGCTTCCTGCTGAGAAGGCACACGAGTCGGCGGCACCCGGAGAAGCGGCTTTCCGTTCTCGGCTACGCGGATGACCTCGCGCTTTTGTCATCGACGGCAGAAGGCGCTCAGCGGCTGCTAGATGGCCTTACGGCGGCAGCATCGCGGGTCGGCCTCATGCTGAACGCGCGGAAGACGGTCGTCTTCACGGTGCCCTCTGACCTGCCTGCCGAGATCAACTATCGAGACGCTGCTGGAGAAGCAATCAGGCTTACCCGCTGCCAGCAGTTCTTGTACCTCGGCGGCCTCGTGCCAGACGTTGCCGACGACCTGGTGAGGCGACGAGGACTGGCCTGGGCCGCGCTCCGCTCAGTGCGCCCCATACTCCAATCTGAGGCCCTGGACGACGGGCTCAACGCTCGGCTGTTTCAGGCAGTCGTTGAGACTGTCTTGCTGTATAACGCCGAGACCTGGACCCTGACGGACGCTTTGGAGAGGCAGCTGAACGCTGCGCATGCGGCCATGCTGCGTGCGGCGTTCGGGGTCCGCAGCGGCCCAGGCAGTGAGACCACTGCCGCGCTCTACGCTAGGGCGCGCCTGACGCGGCCTTCTGACCTGCTGCGCGGGCGGCGACTTCGACTGGCTGGCCACGTCATCCGGTCGGAGGCCCGCTGCCCTGAGCCACTACACGACGTGCTGCTGCTCAAGCTGCAGGGACCGCGCAGGCGAGGCCAAGGGCGAACGGCGAGATTTCCTGAACGGCTTCTGAGTGATGCTGGCGCCCCGGACCAAGCTAGCGGGTGTGACTTTTTGAGATCGTTGGCCCAGAAACGCGCTCTCTGACTGCTCTCCCCCTCTCTGGCCACTGCGTGGCTGGCGGGAGCAGTTCTTTGTTGTTGTTGTTGTTGTCGCCGCGGTCACCAGCCGTCGGCTCTGGTTGGTGTGCCTCGCTGAAGAGTAAGAACACGACATGCTGTTGTTTGTCTACACAATGATTTCTCGTGAATTTGTCCGCCGACAATTTCCGATTGGTGTCAAAGCATTTTTGCGTATTCGCTAACCACAGGCACACACCTTGATGTTAGGTGATAGACAGCATGACCAGATTAATCAGCCATAGACAAAAATTGATGGCAACGAAAGCTTAATTTTGTAAGTTATGCTCGTATTTGTATCAACTTGTATTTCTGGATCTCAAAGTGAACCTAAAAAATATATTTTATTATGAAGCATTTAGCAGAGAAATTAACGACTATTCGGTTCTTAAATTGGCGTCGTCATAAAAGAACCAGAAGCTTTCCTGATGACACGTTGCTAACAGTCGATAGAAAACACTCGTTTGAGACTGTTCTCACTGACTGTGACAACTGTCAGTCTGAGCCAGTGGGTGAAATGGTAGCCAGCGGTAGTCATATTGGCTCTGGTGAGAACAATATTCTTTGTCAAGCGGAGTTAGATTACCTGATTTGTGTTAGACATGTGTTGTTAGACATGTGTTGTTAGACAGTCTAACGCGTGTTGGTGTTAGACAGTCTAAGGTGTGTTGGTGTTAGACAGCCTAAGGTGAGTTGGTGTTAGACAGCCTAAGGTGTGTTGGTGTTAGACAGCCTAAGGTGTGTTGACCAGTGTTAGACAGTCTAAGGTGTGTTGGTGTTAGACAGTCTAAGGTGTGTTGGTGTTAGACAGTCCAAGGTGTGTTGGTGTTAGACAGTCTAAGGTGTGTTGGTGTTAGACAGTCTAAGGTGTGTTGGTGTTAGACAGTCTAAGGTGTGTTGGTGTTAGACAGCCTAAGGTGTGTTGACCAGTGTTAGACAGTCTAAGGTGTGTTGGTGTTAGACAGTCTAAGGTGTGTTGGTGTTAGACAGTCTAAGGTGTGTTGGTGTTAGACAGTCTAAGGTGTGTTGGTGTTAGACAGTCTAAGGTGTGTTGGTGTTAGACAGTCTAAGGTGTGTTGGTGTTAGACAGTCTAAGGTGTGTTGGTGTTAGACAGTCTAAGGTATTTCTGCATGCTACTCTAAGTATCAGGTTTTCATTGTCGTCAATTTGCGTACATCTGGATGATAACTGGGGATAACTGAAGAACGGATCTGATTGGTTGTGGAAAATGTCATGTGATTATTTATAAGTAGAACATTACTAGTAGAGCATGGCCAAGTTGCAGATTCTAGATTATAACCGAAATATTCTTTCAAGTGTCTCATTGCTAATTGATAACTATGAAATGACTCGTCGATTAATCAAATCTTCGGGCGATTTCTATCGCATTCATTCAGACGATGAGATAATAGAAAATGAAATATTGACAGCCAAGACTGCCGTTGCTAGGGGAAGACGCGGCAACAAGCTGGCTAGATACAGCAGCCAGTTTGGATTGGACGAGCAGGAGACTGTACTCAAAGGTGAGACGTTTGAAAATGTGTTTTTTGAAACAATTGATTGATACTTGAAAATAACTGCACTAAAAATTGCAGTGTGCCCGTGCTTTCTGGTATCTGATCTGCTGGTACAGGGCTGCCTCATTGTGACAGACAGACACGTTTGCTTCTACTCCAGCATGTTCGGCATGAGAAAGACTGTAAGAGCTGCTATCTGTGGAGACTCATGCAGGAAAATATTACTCGGATATAGGGAGGGAGAGAAGCAGGGGGAAGAGAGAAGGAAGGAGATTGAGAGAAGAGAAGAGAGAAAAGGAGAGAAGGAGGGAGAAAAGGAAAGAGAGGAGGAGAGAGAAAAGGAGAGAGAAAAGGAGAGAGAAAAGGAGAGAGAAGAGAAGAGAGAAAAGGGGAGAAGGAGGGAGAAAAGGAGAGAGAGGAGGAGAGAGAAAAGGAGAGAGAAAAGGAGAGAGAAAAGGAGAGAGAAGAGAAGAGAGAAAAGGAGAGAAGGGGGGAGAAAAGGAGAGAGAAAAGGAGAGAGAAAAGGAGAGAGAAGAGAAGAGAGAAAAGGAGAGAAGGGGGGAGAAAAGGAGAGAGAGGAGGAGAGAGAAAGGGAGAGAGAAAAGGAGAGAGAAAAGGAGAGAGAAGAGGGTAGAGAAAATGGGAGAGAAGAGAAGAGAGAAAAGGAGAGAGAAGGAGGGAGAAAAGGAGAGAGAGGAGGAGAGAGAAAAGGAGAGAGAAGGAGGGAGAAAAGGAGAGAGAGGAGGATAGAGAAAAGGAGAGAGAAAAGGAGAGAGAGGAGGAGAGAGAAAAGGAGAGAGAAAAGGAGAGAAGGAGGGAGAAAAGGAGAGAGAGGAGGAGAGAGAAAAGGAGAGAGAAAAGGAGAGAAGGAGGGAGAAAAGGAGAGAGAGGAGGAGAGAGAAAAGGAGAGAGAAGAGAAGAGAGAAAAGGAGAGAAGGAGGGAGAAAAGGAGAGAGAGGAGGAGAGAGAAAAGGAGAGAGAAAAGGAGAGAGAAAAGGAGGGAGAAAAGGAGAGAGAAAAGGAGAGAAGGAGGGAGAAAAGGAGAGAGAGGAGGAGAGAGAAAAGGAGAGAGAAAAGGAGAGAAGGAGGGAGAAAATGAGAGAGAGGAGGAGAGAGAAAAGGAGAGAGAAGAGAAGAGAGAAAAGGAGAGAAGGAGGGAGAAAAGGAGAGAGAGGAGGAGAGAGAAAAGGAGAGAGAAAAGGAGAGAGAAAAGGAGGGAGAAAAGGAGAGAGAAGAGAAGAGAGAAAAGGAGAGAGAAGAGAAGAGAGAAAAGGAGAGAGAAGAGAAGAGAGAAAAGGAGAGAAGGAGGGAGAAAAGGAGAGAGAGGAGGAGAGAGAAAAGGAGAGAGAAAAGGAGAGAGAAAAGGAGGGAGAAAAGGAGAGAGAAGAGAAGAGAGAAAAGGAGAGAGAAAAGGAGAGAGAAAGGGAGAGAGAAAAGGGGAGAGAAAAGGAGAGAGAAAAGGGGAGAGAAAAGAAGAGAGAAAAGAGGAGAGAAAAGGAGAGAGAAAAGGAGAGAGAAAAGGAGAGAGAAAAGGAGAGAGAAAAGGAGAGAGAAGGAGGGAGAAAAGGAGAGAGAGGAGGAGAGAGAAAAGGAGAGAGAAGAGAAGAGAGAAAAGGAGAGAGAAGAGAAGAGAGAAAAGGAGAGAAGGAGGGAGAAAAGGAGAGACAGGAGGAGAGAGAAAAGGAGAGAGAAAAGGAGAGAGAAAAGGAGGGAGAAAAGGAGAGAGAAGAGAAGAGAGAAAAGGAGAGAGAAAAGGAGAGAGAGGAGGAGAGAGAAAGGGAGAGAGAAAAGGGGAGAGAAAAGGAGAGAGAAAAGGGGAGACAAAAGAAGAGAGAAAAGGGGAGAGAAAAGGGGAGAGAAAAGGGGAGAGAAAAGGGGAGAGAAGAGAAGAGAGAAAAGGAGAGAGAAGGAGGGAGAAAAGGAGAGAGAGGAGGATAGAGAAAAGGAGAGAGAAAAGGAGAGAGAGGAGGAGAGAGAAAAGGAGAGAGAAAAGGAGAGAAGGAGGGAGAAAAGGAGAGAGAGGAGGAGAGAGAAAAGGAGAGAGAAAAGGAGAGAAGGAGGGAGAAAAGGAGAGAGAGGAGGAGAGAGAAAAGGAGAGAGAAGAGAAGAGAGAAAAGGAGAGAAGGAGGGAGAAAAGGAGAGAGAGGAGGAGAGAGAAAAGGAGAGAGAAAAGGAGAGAGAAAAGGAGGGAGAAAAGGAGAGAGAAGAGAAGAGAGAAAAGGAGAGAGAAGAGAAGAGAGAAAAGGAGAGAGAAGAGAAGAGAGAAAAGGAGAGAAGGAGGGAGAAAAGGAGAGAGAGGAGGAGAGAGAAAAGGAGAGAGAAAAGGAGAGAGAAAAGGAGGGAGAAAAGGAGAGAGAAGAGAAGAGAGAATAGGAGAGAGAAAAGGAGAGAGAGGAGGAGAGAGAAAAGGAGAGAGAAAAGGGGAGAGAAAAGGAGAGAGAAAAGGGGAGAGAAAAGAAGAGAGAAAAGGGGAGAGAAAAGGGGAGAGAAGAGAAGAGAGAAAAGGGGAGAGAAGGAGGGAGAAAAGAAGAGAGAGGAGGAGAGAGAAAAGGAGAGAGAAGAGAAGAGAGAAAAGGGGAGAGAAAAGGAGAGAGAAGAGGGTAGAGAAAAGGGGAGAGAGGAGAAGAGAGAAAAGGAGAGAAGGAGGGAGAAAAGGAGAGAGAGGAGGAGAGAGAAAAGGAGAGAGAAGAGAAGAGAGAAAAGGAGAGAGAAAAGGAGAGAGAAGAGAAGAGAGAAAAGGGGAGAGAAAAGGAGAGAGAAAAGGAGAGAGAAGAGAAGAGAGAAAAGGAGAGAGAAAGGAGAGAGAAGAGAAGAGAGAAAAGGGGAGAAGGAGGGAGAAAAGGAGAGAGAGGAGGAGAGAGAAAAGGAGAGAGAAAAGGAGAGAGAAAAGGAGAGAGAAGAGAAGAGCGAAAAGGAGAGAGAAGGAGGGAGAAAAGGAGAGAGAGGAGGAGAGAGAAAAGGACAGCGAAGAGGGTAGAGAAAAGGGGAGAGAGGAGAAGAGAGAAAAGGAGAGAAGGAGGGAGAAAAGGAGAGAGAGGAGGAGAGAGAAAAGGAGAGAGAAGAGAAGAGAGAAAAGGAGAGAGAAAAGGAGAGAGAAAAGGAGAGAGAAAAGGAGAGAGAAGAGAAGAGAGAAAAGGGGAGAAGGAGGGAGAAAAGGAGAGAGAGAAGGAGAGAGAAAAGGAGAGAGAAAAGGAGAGAGAAAAGGAGAGAGAAAAGGAGAGAGAAGAGAAGAGAGAAAAGGGGAGAAGGAGGGAGAAAAGGAGAGAGAGGAGGAGAGAGAAAAAGAGAGAAAAGGGGAGAAAAAAGGAGAGAGAAAAGGGGAGAGAAAAGAAGAGAGAAAAGGGGAGAGAAAAGGAGAGAGAAAAGGGGAGAGAAAAGGGGAGAGAAAAGGAGAGAGAAGAGGGTAGAGAAAAGGGGAGAGAGGAGAAGAGAGAAAAGGAGAGAAGGAGGGAGAAAAGGAGAGAGAGGAGGAGAGAGAAAAGGAGAGAGAAGAGAAGAGAGAAAAGGAGAGAGAAAAGGAGAGAGAAGAGAAGAGAGAAAAGGGGAGAGAAAAGGAGAGAGAAAAGGAGAGAGAAGAGAAGAGAGAAAAGGAGAGAGAAAGGAGAGAGAAAAGGAGAGAGAAAAGGAGAGAGAAAGGAGAGAGAAAAGGAGAGAGAAGAGAAGAGAGAAAAGGGGAGAAGGAGGGAGAAAAGGAGAGAGAGGAGGAGAAAGAAAAGGAGAGAGAAAAGGAGAGAGAAAAGGAGAGAGAAGAGAAGAGCGAAAAGGAGAGAGAAGGAGGGAGAAAAGGAGAGAGAGGAGGAGAGAGAAAAGGAGAGAGAAAAGGGGAGAGAAAAGGAGAGAGAAAAGGGGAGAGAAAAGAAGAGAGAAAAGGGGAGAGAAAAGGAGAGAGAAAAGGGGAGAGAAAAGGGGAGAGAAAAGGAGAGAGAGGAGAAGAGAGAAAAGGAGAGAGAAGGAGGGAGAAAAGGAGACAGAGGAGGAGAGAGAAAAGGAGAGAGAAGGAGGGAGAAAAGGAGAGAGAGGAGGAGAGAGAAAAGAAGAGAGAAAGGAGAGAGAAAAGGAGAGAGAAGAGAAGAGAGAAAAGGGGAGAAGGAGGGAGAAAAGGAGAGAGAGGAGAAGAGAGAAAAGGAGAGAGAAAAGGAGAGAGAAAAGGAGAGAGAAGAGAAGAGAGAAAAGGAGAGAAGGAGGGAGAAAAGGAGAGAGAGGAGGAGAGAGAAAAGGAGAGAGAAAAGGAGAGAGAAAAGGAGAGAGAGGAGGAGAGAGAAAAGGGGAGAGAAAAGGAGAGAGAAAAGGGGAGAGAAAAGGAGAGAGAAAAGGGGAGAGAAAAGGAGAGAGAAGAGGGTAGAGAAAAGGGGAGAGAGGAGAAGAGAGAAAAGGAGAGAGAAGAGGGTTGAGAAAAGGGGAGAGAGGAGAAGAGAGAAAAGGAGAGAGAAGAGGGTAGAGAAAAGGGGAGAAGGAGGGAGAAAAGGAGAGAGAGGAGGAGAGAGAAAAGGAGAGAGAAAAGGAGAGAGAAAAGGAGAGAGAAGAGAAGAGAGAAAAGGAGAGAGAAGGAGGGAGAAAAGGAGAGAGAGGAGGAGAGAGAAAAGGAGAGAGAAAAGGGGAGAGAAAAGGAGAGAGAAAAGGGGAGAGAAAAGAAGAGAGAAAAGGGGAGAGAAAAGGAGAGAGAAAAGGGGAGAGAAAAGGGGAGAGAAAAGGAGAGAGAAGAGGGTAGAGAAAAGGGGAGAGAGGAGAAGAGAGAAAAGGAGAGAAGGAGGGAGAAAAGGAGAGAGAGGAGGAGAGAGAAAAGGAGAGAGAAAGGAGAGAGAAAAGGAGAGAGAAGAGAAGAGAGAAAAGGGGAGAAGGAGGGAGAAAAGGAGAGAGAGGAGAAGAGAGAAAAGGAGAGAGAAAAGGAGAGAGAAAAGGAGAGAGAAGAGAAGAGAGAAAAGGAGAGAAGGAGGGAGAAAAGGAGAGAGAGGAGGAGAGAGAAAAGGAGAGAGAAAAGGAGAGAGAAAAGGAGAGAGAAAAGGAGGGAGAAAAGGAGAGAGAAGAGAAGAGAGAAAAGGAGAGAGAAAAGGAGAGAGAGGAGGAGAGAGAAAAGGAGAGAGAAAAGGGGAGAGAAAAGGAGAGAGAAAAGGGGAGAGAAAAGAAGAGAGAAAAGGGGAGAGAAAAGGGGAGAGAAGAGAAGAGAGAAAAGGAGAGAGAAGAAGGGAGAAAAGGAGAGAGAGGAGGAGAGAGAAAAGGAGAGAGAAGAGAAGAGAGAAAAGGGGAGAGAAAAGGGGAGAGAAGAGAAGAGAGAAAAGGAAAGAGAAGGAGGGAGAAAAGGAGAGAGAGGAGGAGAGAGAAAAGGAGAGAGAAGAGAAGAGAGAAAAGGGGAGAGAAGAGAAGAGAGAGAAGGAGAGAGAAAAGGGGAGAGAAAAGGAGAGAGAAAAGGAGAGAGAAGAGAAGAGAGAAAAGGAGAGAGAAGGAGGGAGAAAAGGAGAGAGAAAAGGAGAGAGAAAAGGAGAGAGAAGAGAAGAGAGAAAAGGGGAGAAGGAGGGAGAAAAGGAGAGAGAGGAGGAGAGAGAAAAGGAGAGAGAAAAGGGGGGAGAAAAGGAGAGAGAAAAGGGGAGAAGGAGGGAGAAAAGGAGAGAGAAAAGGGGAGAAGGAGGGAGAAAAGGAGAGAGAGGAGGAGAGAGAAAAGGAGAGAGAAAAGGGGAGAGAAAAGGAGAGAGAAAAGGGGAGAGAAAAGGAGAGAGAAAAGGGGAGAGAAAAGGAGAGAGAAAAGGGGAGAGAAAAGGGGAGAGAAAATGAGAGAGAAAAGGAGAGAGAAAAGGAGAGAGAAAAGGGGAGAGAAAAGGGGAGAGAAAAGGAGAGAGAAGAGGGTAGAGAAAAGGGGAGAGAGGAGAAGAGAGAAAAGGAGAGAGAAGAGGGTAGAGAAAAGGGGAGAGAGGAGAAGAGAGAAAAGGAGAGAGAAGAGGGTAGAGAAAAGGGGAGAAGGAGGGAGAAAAGGAGAGAGAGGAGGAGAGAGAAAAGGAGAGAGAAAAGGGGAGAGAAAAGGAGAGAGAAAAGGGGAGAGAAAAGGAGAGAAGGAGGGAGAAAAGGAGAGAGAGGAGGAGAGAGAAAAGGAGAGAGAAAAGGGGAGAGAAAAGGAGAGAGAAAAGGAGAGAGAAAAGGAGAGAGAAAAGGGGAGAGAAAAGGAGAGAGAAAAGGAGAGAGAAAAGGGGAGAGAAAAGGGGAGAGAAAAGGAGAGAGAAGAGGGTAGAGAAAAGGGGAGAGAGGAGAAGAGAGAAAAGGAGAGAGAAGAGGGTAGAGAAAAGGGGAGAGAGGAGAAGAGAGAAAAGGAGAGAAGGAGGGAGAAAAGGAGAGAGAGGAGGAGAGAGAAAAGGAGAGAGAAAGGAGAGAGAAAAGGAGAGAGAAGAGAAGAGAGAAAAGGGGAGAAGGAGGGAGAAAAGGAGAGAGAGGAGAAGAGAGAAAAGGAGAGAGAAAAGGAGAGAGAAAAGGAGAGAAGGAGGGAGAAAAGGAGAGAGAGGAGGAGAGAGAAAAGGAGAGAGAAAAGGAGAGAGAAGAGGAGAGAAGGAGGGAGAAAAGGAGAGAGAAAAGGGGAGAGAAAAGGAGAGAGAAAAGGGGAGAGAAAAGGAGAGAGAAAAGGGGAGAGAAAAGGAGAGAGAAAAGGGGAGAGAAAAGGAGAGAGAAAAGGGGAGAGAAAAGGGGAGAGAAAAGGAGAGAGAAAAGGAGAGAGAAGAGGGTAGAGAAAAGGGGAGAGAGGAGAAGAGAGAAAAGGAGAGAAGGAGGGAGAAAAGGAGAGAGAGGAGGAGAGAGAAAAGGAGAGAGAAAAGGGGAGAGAAAAGGGGAGAGAAAAGGAGAGAGAAAAGGGGAGAGAAAAGGAGAGAGAAAAGGGGAGAGAAAAGGAGAGAGAAAAGGAGAGAGAAAAGGGGAGAGAAAAGGGGAGAGAAAAGGAGAGAGAAGAGGGTAGAGAAAAGGGGAGAGAGGAGAAGAGAGAAAAGGAGAGAGAAGAGGGTAGAGAAAAGGGGAGAGAGGAGAAGAGGGAAAAGGAGAGAAGGAGGGAGAAAAGGAGAGAGAGGAGGAGAGAGAAAAGGAGAGAGAAAAGGAGAGAGAAAAGGAGAGAGAAAAGGAGAGAGAAAAGGAGAGAAGGAGGGAGAAAAGGAGAGAAGGAGGGAGAAAAGGAGAGAGAGGAGGAGAGAGAAAAGGAGAGAGAAAAGGAGAGAGAAGAGGGTAGAGAAAAGGGGAGAGAAAAGGAGAGAGAAGAGGGTAGAGAAAAGGGGAGAGAAGAGAAGAGAGAAAAGGAGAGAAGGAGGGAGAAAATTAGTGAGAGGAGGAGAGAGAGGAGGAGAGAGAGGAGGAGAGAAAGGAGGAGGGAGAGAAGGGGGAGGAGGGAGAGAAGGGGGAGGAGGGAGAGGAGGAGGGAGAGAAGGGGGAGGAGGGAGAGAAGGGGGAGGAGGGAGAGAAGGGGGAGGAGGGAAAGGAGGAGGGAGAGAAGGGGGAGGAGGGAGAGAAGGGGGAGGAGGGAGAGGAGGAGGGAGAGAAGGCGATTGAGTCAAAGGCAGAAACGATTTTTAATACTTTTCAGAAGAAGATCAGCTTCGAGGAAATTGTGCAGATCAGCAAGGAGAAGGTGTACACGCTGTTCCCCACTGGAATCGGTGTGAGAACTCAAACAGAAAAGGTCAGTTTGTTAATCAGGATTCGCGATAAAAATATTATTGATGTCGCATGCATCTCAGTTCTATATTTAAACTAATCTATGAAACAGAAAAAAACATAAATTAAATGTCCACCAACAACTAAACGATAAGAAGTATTTTTTATTTGCATTTCCGTAAAATAAAGAAACAAACCTAAGGAAATGCACAGAAATCAAGATGGCAAATTTCTAAATATGGCACTGCTTTTTATCCCTGTCATTGAAATCCCACGTATAAATATCTTTTCTCTAAATCCCTCAATCGAAATCCCCTCTTTCGAAATCCCTTCCTTCGAAATCCCCTCCTTCGAAATCCATTCCTACGAAATCCCTTCCTTCGAAATCCCCTCCTTCGAAATCCCTTCCTTCGAAATCCCCTCCTTCGAAATCCATTCCTTTGAAATCCCTTCCTTCGAAATCCCCTCCTTCGAAATCCTTTCTTCGAAATCCTTTCTTCGAAATCCCTTCCTTCGAAATTCTTACTTCGAAATCCCCTCCTTCGAAATCCCTTTCTTCAAAATCCCTTTCTCCGAGATCCACTCCGATTTAATCCAGTTTTTAACAGCCCGTCTATTAAAATCCCATTTTCGGATTGTCAATGTCAATTAAAATCCTTTTCAATATCCTATTCTTACACACACTCGCACACACACGTATTCTGCTGTCATATTAAGCATGTAGCGTAGATTTCGCCTTTGTCAAGACCCGTGACGTGTGCCGAGCTAAAGCTAAAAACAGATCCTAAGGAGAAAATATAAAAATAGGTCCCAATCAGTTTGTGTTGCTAGGCGGTTGATACAATTAGAAAATGTTGTAACATACAGCATGAGGCTGACACAAGCTAGAACTAAGAAGATTATAGTAGGTTAATTGTAGCACTTTTCAGAAATTTGTATATGCTTACTTCTTTCTACTATCCTGTCTCTTTTATCCCTCTTATATCCCATCTCTATCATACCTCTATCCTGACTCTACTATCCATCTATCTTTTTTCGATTATCCATCTATCCTGTCTCTATCGTCAGTCTATCCTGTCTCTATTATCCCTCTGTCCTGTCTCTCTCGTACCTTTTCCTGCCTCTATTATCCCGAAATCATGAGCCAATCCGAAATCAACATTACCAGGTGACTTTCTCGTCTGCAACATCGCGAGATCGACTTCTTTTATTGTTGCGCCAGCAGCATCAACAAGTTGCTGCAGCCGCTGCTGCTGCTGCTGCTGCTGCTGCTGCTGCTGCTGCTGCTGCTGCTGCTGCTGCTGCTGATATGGAACAGGCTTCCATCCAAGTCCCAGACAACCATTCTATGGCACAACCAGATTCTATACCGACTTCTCACCTGATTATCGAGCGATGGACTGATGAAAATGTGTCGGTTAGTTTGATTTTTTCGTAAATTTTATTTGCATAAATTAGGAGTAATCTTGTAATTTACTCAATAATAATGCTCAGACACGCCATCGCCGTGTTTTGGCTGCCAGTAATTTCCTGAGGGGTTGATTTATAAAGCAGAAAAGCTGGTACTGTCTAGAAATATCTTTCAAGAATATATTTTGCGCTAAATATGACTAATGGGAGTCTTTTATTGAGAAAAACTCCGTAACAATATTTTTTTATTCCCAATTTTAATCCGATTTATGATCCCCATTCTGATCCGATTTTTATGATCCAGATTTTGATCCCATTTGAAATCCCCATTCTGATACGATTGGAAAACCCCAATCTGATCATATTTCAGATCCCAATCTGCATTAGGTCCCTATTCTAATCCCATTTTAAGATCCTCATTCTGATCCCATTATGAGATCCACATTCCGATCCCATTTTAAGATCCTCAGTTTGATCCCATTTTAAGTTCCCCACTCTGACTTTATTTTACTCTGACTCTGACGCTCTGACTCTGAGCCGGGCGGCCGATCTATGGTTAGGGTTAGGTTTAGGGTTAGGGTTATGGTTAGGGTTAGGTTTAGGGTTAGGGTTAGGCTCTCTACCTTATTCATATATTTTCTTGGGCACTGAGTTGATCGGACAAGCAATAGAAAACTTACTAAACTCTGAAAAATGCATTTATTGACGTATTGCCTTCCACTACCGCATTGTCTAGCCTTCAACAATATCCAGCGGTACAGCTAGAACTCGAGGCTCTCAACTTGGGCACCTTGAGCACATTGACATGACAAATCATCCGATGGTTGCCATGGCAACGGCACTGGGGCCTGAGAACCAGCGTAGGTCGGATGCATATAAGACGCATGACATCTATGATGTCGATAGCTGGCCCAGTTGTCATAGCAACAGTACTGAAAGGCGCGCGCAAGCTTCTGCCAACGGTAAGTAGTATGTGAGCATATTTACAAGTTTTCTATAACTAATTCCAACGTCCAAGCTGTAAATCGCATTGCACTACTCATTGCAGTAATATGTGAAGGACGCATTGATTCCTGCAAAATTAATGGCCGAGATAATGCAACAGCAAACGCAGTTTCTAGATTGCATCGGAAACATCTGCTATTTCTCGGTTGTCTTGCTTGCATGTGAGGATGGGCAATCAAATTCCGTTTAAGTTTAGACTGACAGAGAAAGAAATGAAACCTAGCCGGATGTACGCTGTGTACAACTGTTCAGTCCATGGACTAGAGACCCAGCTATTTCTGATCTCCACTTTACAGCTGGGTGTCTTTAATGTACAGAAGTTCCCAGGATCATGAATAGGAATTTAAAAGCTATATGTTGCTGCAGCTACTAGAAGTAGATTGTTTGAGCATTATTATTATTTTTAAAAACACTTTCAGAATAGCAGTACTCACAATAGTCGGCTTGCTATTTGCTTTTCGTCTTGGAGACATGGAGCGGCAATTGGCGATGGCAACGGCTGACGGCTACAACAGCAAAAGTTCGGCTAAATTGTGAGATTTAATTACCAATCGGGCTCTGAAAAATGAACAAATTTAGGGTCAGCATGTGGTCAGTTGTGTACAATGGGGTCAGCATGTGGTCAGTTGTGTACAATGGGATCAGGAACTGGTCAGTTGTGTGCAGTGGGATCAGGATGTGGTCAGTTGTGTGCAGTGGGATCAGGATGTGGTCAGTTGTGTGCAGTGGGATCAGGATGTGGTCAGTTGTGTACAGTGGGGTCAGGATGTGGTCAGTTGTGTGCAGTGGGATCAGGATGTGGTCAGTTGTGTGCAGTGGGATCAGGATGTGGTCAGTTGTGTGCAGTGGGATCAGGATGTGGTCAGTTGTGTGCAGTGGGATCAGGATGTGGTCAATTATGTGCAGTGGGATCAGGATGTGGTCAGTTGTGTGCAGTGGGATCAGGATGTGGTCAGTTGGGTACAGTGGTGATCAGAAAATGCAGTGCAACGTTGATACAATTAAAAAAAGGCTCGAAACTTTCAGCAGTTCGTCAGTTTTTCCTCACGAAGAAAAGCCAGGATTGGATGTCAAGCTGAATAGTATCATACTGGAACTGGGCAAACTCCAGAACAAACTGCTACTCATCCGACCAGCTCTAACGCTATTGGCTGAAAAGGATTCTCTTCAGGCATCAAACAATAATAATTGAACCATACGTGGAACACTGTACGATATGTACTATAATTTAACAGTTTTCATACAATAGATACCAGACTTTAACGCTTTGATGCTCATTTTTTTCCTTACTTAGACACTTTTTGAGCTGACGTAAATTGAATAAACTATAAACTATTGGTTCAATTACTGCTCAATGAATTAATAATGAGTTTAAACTGAGTTTCTTTGGCCAAACCCAAAGACCCGTGTCTGACCGGTATCTGACCGGTATCTGACCGTGTCTGAAGTCAGAGTTATCTCAAATCATAATTAGGCATTGATTTGATTTACAACTTACGTTTTAAATCACGTAAACAACTTACGTGTGTAGTAAAATGAATGTCCTAGCTGGAGCGTGAGGAATTTAAAGCTAGCGACTATTCACTATTCACCGGGGTCGGTGTTCTACCAATCGGTTCAATAGCAGCAGGGGAAATCTGAAAATAAATAGCGTTATGAGACTGGGGTAGCGAGCGAAGCGGAATAGATAAGCGATGAGACCCGCGTGTCGTCCTCCGGCCCGGCGAAACTCCCAATGAAAAAAAGAACAACACAGTACGAACACGAAGACTCGAAGAATTTGATTGGGGAGTGATTTAATCTATTTTTTAGTCTCTCCGACTTCAGATTAGAATAGGAATTGATTCGGCTCTAGTTTACTTGCTCAACTTGATTCAAAAGTTACACCGGCACCGGAGGATATTCGCACGGAAAAAATATAGCGCGCCTACAGCGAAAAGCAAAATTTGGTCCGGCGAAATTGGATATAACAATTTTACTTAAACTGGCCTAATCCGCGCCCTACTCTTCCCTAGAGGCTCCGGTTGTCTCTGCTTTCAGCGCTGCCCCGACAGATCCTATCGGTTGGGACTCCTTCTGCCTGACGGCGGAGTCTCCGAAGAGAGCACGTACTAACTTCGACAACAAGCGCCTATCTAGACCACCCTTGTCAGCGGCGCACTCTCGTTAACTATTCTGTGACTCATAGTTATTTACATACCTATACATTGTATTGTATCAATAATACAGTCTGAAATAGTTTTTTCCCAACACAGAAGCTAGAAACGTCATTGTCAATAGCTGCGACAACCTAAGTTATTAAAATATTCATCTGGGTTCCTTGGTGAGTTCAAAGTAAGTTTGTTGAGTTATAATTCAGATTTAAAAAGCCACACCGATTGAAGTGATTTGTCATCGCTGTAAACCAGATTTGCTCTCAATTCTATACTATTCAGCCATCACTGACAGCTGAGAGCATTCAGGTCAACCAGCTGCAGCTCAACGCTGCCATGCTCGCCCTTCGAGTTCCCACCATCCGTGGCCTCGCAGCCGAAGCCGCCGCAGAATGAGCCGCCTCCACCGCCGGCGAGGTTGCCGCGTAGGCCGGCGCCGCCGCCGCTGAAGCCACCGCCAGCTCCTGCGGCTCCACCCATGGTGGTTGGCGGCTCCGCACCGCCTCCTCCGCCGCCGCCGAAGCCGCCGTCACCAGTGCTGCCGTCACCGGCGCTGCCACCGACCCAGCCGTCGGCCCGACTGCCGCCTCGATCTCGGTCCGAGTTGTTTCGCCTCGGGTTGACGGCCTTGCCCAGCCAGCCGGCTCCACAGCCTCCGTGATTTGTACTTTTAAATGTGTCACTGGGATCGTTAAAGCCGGGCTGTCCATTGGAGCCACCGTAGCCTAATTTGACGCAATCAGCGCAAACCCGACTGTCTCTTCCGTTGACTCCCTTTGATCCGGGGGGATCCTGCAGATTTTGAAAAGCTTTGGTGTTCGGTCAGAAATTATTTTGTAGATTAAAACAGGAGCTGATAGTTCGCTCCATTCAACTTTAATTCACGGCAAATGTTTTGGCGTGATTTAGAAACAAGTCACGCACGACTGTCGAAACACGACTGTACGTTCTTTTTATTTCCCACAGACGTCTGTGAGTTGTCTATGGTAAACATTCCGTCTTTCTGCCCGGGCGAGCGGGAAATAAATCATTTGGCGGAAAAACAGGGAAGACATCGAGAAAGACTAAATAAAGCCCGGAAAATATAAATTTCTAACTCGATGTTTTATGTCTATGGTAAAAATACATACTGGTACAGGCTATAGCGTAGGAATTTAACATGGGCTACTTTATGTAGCATCTTGAATGGGACTTAATAACATGGATAGCTAGCTCATCAGCCGAAAATTTGGGGTAAAATTTTGCTTCTCGAGACCCCGTTCTCGCTCTCCCCGTTCTCCCCGACCCCCGAGACCCCGCGACGATTCGCTTGCTGTTCCATGGTAAAAACACAGAAGGCTTTCAAGCCCGCGCATTAAAATCTTGAAAATTCTCAGTCTATAATGTACCTTAAACAAGAAGTAAAAGTAAATACTCGTATACTGTACACCTCCACAATATTTAGATGGAGGCCAATCGGCGAGAACTGCTCATGAGCAATGCATATTATTATTCATCCTTGGGTTGACTCCCTGAGAAAAGAGAAATAGAGCTTGAGAGGAAAGAGAGACGTAGATTTGGTAGCTTTCGAGAGTTTGGTAGCTTTAACTGTTACGGCCGACGCTTAGCCTTTTTTCAGTTTCTTAACGTTTGCCTCGTGATCAGATCGTTCAATCGAGCGCCTGCGGCGAGGTGCAGACGCCGTTGGGATCCGCGATAGATTCTCGGAGACAACAGCTAGAAGCTACCTGTTACTTTAAGAGTTTGTGAAGAACGTCAGTCAGAAAGCAGGCATTAGCAGGTTGTACAGAAGCCACTTCATAAGTTTGGTTGACTTGTATACTTTTGTATACTTTATTCTTATTACGGTCCTCTGTAAACGCATGTGCTAAATCAGGTTGATGATATTCGTCAACTGCAGAGAAAGTAGGACAGACTATCCAGGAGATCATGCTGTGAGAGAGCATCGACGGCATGAGATAACCACGGACGACGGTCATTAGTTCGTCTTGAATGATTTCGGCGCAGTGTCCACGAGCGCCAGCGGCTAGTCAAGAGTCGCCAACTACCTCCTAAACGGACCCAGCAGCTTCCGAACGCGGCACTGACTGCCGGTAGTCGCGTCCGCTTCCGCACGTTTTTTTAAACAAAACTCGGCAGTGGTGTCTCCGAGCCGCAGACAGTCGTCAGTCGCTAAGTCAACACGTTAACGCTTGCTGAAAGCAGTCGTTGGAATGTCAGCCGCTCAATTCCGGAGGTTCGCCGAGATTGGAGCGACCGCGATGATGGGTACAATGGAAGCGCCGCCCGAGCCAGCGACGCCAACGCCACCCCTGCGCCGCTCTGAGAGACTTCGAGCTCTTCCAAATTGTTCGGCAACATCGTGACCCGTGGCTGACAAAATGAACTCATACCAACTGTTCTTCATGACGTCTTTAAAGCGGCGATGATGTTGAGAATGCATATTTCATTTTCGTTCAGAGACCACAGAAGGATTTCCGGCGATGAACATCGACATGACCAGCGGGTGTGCCTCAATCTTCGATAAGTGCGCGTGAGTTTTTTCAGCATTGGGATTCCCCGAGGAGAGAGTTAATCCCGACGCCGCATTGTCGGCCCCAGCCGTGAGACACTGAGTTCGACCTTTCGAAAAGCTCGGATCCTTGAATAGAGCTAAGTACAGGCACGGAACACACTTAGAAAGGCAAATGTAGATAGCAAGAGGGAAAATAGACAAAATTTTACGAGAATAACACTATTGTCAAGCCGACTGTCTCATCCAATCAACTATTGAGTTAGAATGATATTTAGCATCTAAACTCTAAAAGGAAGAAACTTATCCGTCTAAATAAATATCGGCCGATTAACATCACTAGGATCGCCGTCGTGTAGCGTCGTGATAGCCGTCGTCGTGCATTTATTTATTGCGCTAACAGGGGGGGCATAAACCGATAAGGGAGAGGTGGGTCTTGACAAGGGTACACTTGAGTGAGCATGGCTGACAATAACAAGATAGAGTGGGGCGATCGATACGTTAGTGATGAGCACATCAAAGCCGCGATGAGAAACAGATAGAGACTAAGGGTAAAATTACTGGACAGTAGCACTTTTCCGCGACACCATGTCTTATCTCCCCATGTCATATCTCTTTTATGTCTCTCATCTCCCCCATTTCTCATCACCCCATGTCTTATATCTCCGCCATGTCTTATCTCCCCTACGTCTCATCTCACCCACGTCTCATCTCCTCCACGTCTTATCTCCCCCATGTCTTATCTCCTTATGTCTTATCCATTCCACGTCTCATCTCCCCCATGTCTGATCTCCTCGTGTCATATCTCACCATGACTGATTCCCCATGTCTTATCTTTCCAATGTCTCATCTCGCCCATGTCTCATCTCCCTCATGGGACCTTGTCCCATTGGACCAAAAAACCAGCTACCAACCATCACTAGGGCGGGTTCCACTTCCACCTTGGGATCGGCATTGTGGGATTTCCAGCGCTCGGATTGAGCGATCCACAGGTTACAATACTATGGTATACTATTGTACAGTTATTGTTTTAATGGTTGCATCTCAGTTTTCAAAGTTCTTTTTAAATTGAAGCGCGCAACTTCTCTGAACATGCGCAAGGCAGCATCCGCCCAGTCAAAAATCAAAATGAAAATTTCCTGCTTTCTATCCACGTTATCCTCGCTATAATGCTTATGCCAGCTTACATAGCAACACACACTACAGCGGCTATTTTCAAATCCCGTATTCCCACTACTAAATTATTAATTAGCCTCTAATGGACAGGGCAGGTCCGTAGGCTAGAGAAAGAGATGAATGCGTAACACGTCAGTGGCACGTGGGAGGGCTCTGGACAGTTTTGGACAGCATCGCTTAGCAATCGATGAAGAGCTTAACATATTTCTGGCATTCTGGCATAAATATAATAAATAAGTAGGATAGCATCGGTCCGACCTAACGGAAACTGTGCAATAAACTCATAACAAGACAGAGGTCTGCACAATGAGACCACCTGCTGTTCTCATCCGCCACCTGCTCTGCTGCTCGGTACTCCGCTGCGTGTTGGCCGTTGAGTTCGGTCCCATCGGCTGCTATGTGGATAATGTGGGCGTTGTCAGGGACCTCAACGGCCTGGCCGGCATGTCCACCATCGGGTCCTACAGCGTGGACACAGGCCAAAAGGGCGTCATTATGAGCTCCATGACTCTGCAGTTATGTAACACCATCTGCAGCATCGGCAGCTTTGTCTACTTTGGTGTCCAGTTTGGAACCAACTGCTTCTGCGCCAACTCCTACGGCAGTCAGGGCGTTGCAGCAGACTCCGACTGCAACATGCCGTGCGCTGGAGATGCCAGCCAGATCTGCGGAGCTGGCGGACGAAACTCGGTGTACCGACTGCTCTATCTACGTCCTAGTGAGCAAGTCTGCATATTATTAATATACAGTATATTCTATAAAATGTACTTTTTTCTTGAAAAAAAGAAAAAGAAAAAGAGAATCCAATTATTTTCCAAAAGAATTTTGTCCAACAGCTTCACATTCTCATTGGCAATTGTCGTAGCCAATTGATGATCGGAATCGCGACCAGGGACTATAAATGCTCCATGCAACTACTAACAGTATTTAGTAGTCCCTACTCTTGACTAGAAAGTCGGAGGTTCGAGTCGCGACTCCACTGAAAGATGTGTGTCCTGAAGCGATTGACACTGGCAACTAGCACCTGCTGGGGTAATTGAGGGTGGGTGGGGCGTCCCACCAGGCCATGGACTGAACAGCCGTGCGCAGCACCGCGATAGTTGCGGCTGTGTTGTGTGCTGTACATCAGGCGCCAATGGGGCCATCAATTATTAAAGCTCGAACAACTTTTATAAGCTGTTATAATGACACAATGCATTGAGTTATGGCAATGGCACCTGTGACTAGCTACACATGATCCTCACAACGGTATTGCATTCCAGTTGGCACACTGTTCGTCCTGCAGACTGGCCGACTGTTCCTGAATGTGAGCTCCTCCAGCGGACCGTTCTACCGCAGCCCGCAGCCAATCAGGGGCGACATGGAATGCTTCGTGAACTGCAACGCCGACTGCCAGGCAGTTCTGGTCGGTCCGGGTGTCTGCCAACTGCTCAAGTTCCCCGCTGTGCCCCACGAGCTGCTCAACATTCCGGGCGAGTTCTTTGTTCGAGTCTAGCCTTCAAGATGAGATCGTCTTCAATATGGCTCGCGGGTGCAACATCTCAATGAGAGCAAAAAAACGAATATTTAAAATGCCGGTTATATATATATTCCTGAGCAACTCTAATTACTTAAAACTCCGGCCAGCATTACAATGAAACAATTTTCTAGTTATTTATCAAGACCTTGAGTAGCTACAAAATATACTGACTTGGCTTTGACAAAGACTTGGCTCCCAGTCTCTGTTCACTCCGGGATCACTCTCCCAGTCTCTGTTCACTCCGGGATCACTCTCCCAGTCTCTGTTCACTCCGGGATCACTCTCCCAGTCTCTGTTCACTCCGGGATCACTCTCCCAGTCTCTGTTCACTCCGGGATCACTCTCCCAGTCACTGTTCACTCCGGGATCACTCTCCCAGTCACTGTTCACTCCGGGATCACTCTCCCAGTCACTGTTCACTCCGGGATCACTCTTCCAGTCACTGTTCACTCCGGGATCACTCTCCCAGTCTCTGTTCACTCCGGGATCACTCTCCCAGTCACTGTTCACTCCGGGATCACTCTCCCAGTCACTGTTCACTCCGGGATCACTCTTCCAGTCACTGTTCACTCCGGGATCACTCTTCCAGTCACTGTTCACTCTGGGATCACTCTCCCAGTCTCTGTTCACTCCTGGATCACTCTTCCAGTCACTGTTCACTCCGGGATCACTCTTCCAGTCTCTGTTCACTCCGGGATCACTCTCCCAGTCTCTGTTCACTCCGGGATCACTCTCCCAGTCACTGTTCACTCCGGGATCACTCTCCCAGTCACTGTTCACTCCGGGATCACTCTCCCAGTCTCTGTTCACTCCTGGATCACTCTTCCAGTCACTGTTCACTCCGGGATCACTCTCCCAGTCTCTGTTCACTCCTGGATCACTCTTCCAGTCACTGTTCACTCCGGGATCACTCTCCCAGTCTCTGTTCACTCCGGGATCACTCTCCCAGTCTGTTCACTCCGTGATCACTCTTCCAGTCACTGTTCACTCCGGGATCACTCTCTCAGTCTCTGTTCACTCCTGGATCACTCTCCCAGTCTCTGTTCACTCCGGGATCACTCTCCCAGTCTCTGTTCACTCCGGGATCACTCTCCCAGTCTCTGTTCACTCCGGGATCACTCTCCCCGTCTCTGTTCACTCCGGGATCATTCTTCCAGTCACTGTTCACTCCTGGATCACTCTCCTAGTCTCTGTTCACTCCTGGATCACTCTCCTAGTCACTGTTTTCGAAAACATTTACATTTTTTTCATGAAAACTTAGGTAAATAACTGAATATTTATACAAATGGTTAGTTATTCCGTAAAAAAGACAACACTTTAAAATGCATGTAAGAAAAGCACAATATATTTATTCTGTACACAAGCATCCTCATAAACTGAACTAAACTTAATGAGTCAGTAGGTCAGTGTGTCAGTGAGTAGGTGGGTCAGTGGGTCAGTGGGTCAGTGAGTAGGTGGGTCAGTGGGTCAGTGGGTCAGTGAGTAGGTGGGTCAGTGGGTCAGTGGGTCAGTGAGTAGGTGGGTCAGTGGGTCAGTGGGTCAGTGAGTAGGTGGGTCAGTGGGTCAGTGGGTCAGTGAGTAGGTGGGTCAGTGGGTCAGTGGGTCAGTGAGTAGGTGGGTCAGTGGGTCAGTAGGTCAGTGGGTCAGTGAGAAGGTGGGTCAGTGGGTCAGTGGGTCAGTGGGTCAGTGGGTCAGTGAGCAGGTGGGTCAGTGGGTCAGTGATTCAGTGGGTCAGTAGGTCATTGATTCAATGAGTCAGTGAGTCAAGTACTGACCGCTGCCACCCAGTTGGCCGCAACTGACTGAGATGGGACTTCGGCAGCTTTTTTCCTACCGTTGTGCGACTCGTTGAGTGTCCAGCTGTGGCTCAGGGCGGGTGGCACCGAGCTGCCTGTGAGGAGTGTGAGCTGCAGGTCCAGCCTATCTATGGTCCAACTGATCTCTGCTGGGTTGCTCTCATTGAACAATGTCCCAGACGATGTCGTCGGTTGCAGCGCCAGAATGTTCAGCGCCTGAGTAGCGCCGTCTTCAGTGCCAACCTGCAGTCTGGGTGCGCACTGGGCACTGGACCACACGTACAGCAGGCCGCTGTCTTGGTGCCCTTAAGCTCGCACTTAACCCGCAGGCCGGCTGCTGACCCACCCAGCTGGCCAGCCTGACTCAGATCCGTGAACCTCTCCGGGTCGCGACTAGTCACCAGTTTTGTGAGCTTGACTCTCTTGCCCAGTATCTGCTGCTTCTGCGGATAATCCTGCAGCAGCTGCACCAGCGCCGCAGAGATCCTGCAGCGAATTATGTCCGGTGTGCTCAGCGGTCTTCCCGTTGTTCGTTGGCTGCATTACGACGTTATGCTATTTGCGGACAACATGCAACAGCACAACCAACGTCTTGACGCCTGCCTCACCAGACTCGCAGAGTGCGGAATGACCGTCAACACGGAAAAGTGCAAGTTCGCACAGAGCACAATAAGCTTCCTCGGCGTCTTACTCTCAGCCAAAGGCATTTCAGCGCCAGCTGAAAAGATTAAGGCCATTCTGGAATTTCGACCTCCGACGAATGCGACCGAGCTTCGACTTGTTCAGGCGGCAGAACAAGTCGAAGCTACACACACCATTCGAAACGAAACCATGGGTCGTTGATTCTGTCAAGGGCGACACATTCACGCTGCTGCGCCAAGGCATGCGTGCGCCAAGGCATGCGTCACCTGGCTCACATCCAGCCGATCCCGCAGCCGCCGCCCCCGGCAGAACCAGCTGTCGAACAAGCTGCACCCAGCGGCAGTCTGCCTGGAGATGACGAGCCTATCGCGGCGCGTCGCCACCCCCGAAAGGCGCGGGACGCAGTGATCAGCTACAAAGAGTAATTGTGAGTCTGCGGACAAATTACTGAATGGACTTTATGGACGTTCAAAATATTTTCGAGAGACTCAGTATCAGTTAGCTTATCAATATTAGCTCTTTAATACTTAAAAGTGCTTCCAAATTTGTCGTTTCCATAAATTGCGATTAACCAGGGCTCGATAATTTTCAAAAACATTTTATACCCGATCTTGCTTCAAATATTTTTTTCGGTTACACTTTTCGTTTTTCACTGATCAGTACCATACGTACTGACCTACACACGCTCCTTGTCTCACTCTCTCCAATGTGCCGTTCAAACGTGAGCCCCAAAATAATGTACAATTTGGCCCTCCAAATATTACGTAATAACAGCTCACGCACTCTGAACTTCAATACAATAAGTATCGATGCAAGATGCCTCAGACTGGGACAAGAAGTTACTTTTATTCAGCGTGCAAATATCGCGGCCTTGACTTTACTACAAAGTCCACAGTCCACAATCCACAATCCACAGTCCACAATCCACAATCCACAGTCCACAATCCACAATCCACAATCCAAAATCCACAATCCACAGTTCACAGTCCACAATCCACAATCCACAATCCAAAATCCACAATCCACAGTTCACAGTCCACAATCCAAAATCCACAATCCACAATCCACAGTCCACAATCCACAATCCACAGTCCAAAATCCAAAATCCACAGTTCACAATCCACAATCCACAGTCCACAGTCCACAATCCACAATCCACAGTCCAAAATCCAAAATCCACAGTTCACAATCCACAATCCACAGTCCACAGTCCACAATCCACAATCCACAGTCCACAATCCACAATCCACAATCCACAGTCCACAATCCACAATCCACAGTCCACAATCCACAATCCACAATCCAAAATCCACAATCCACAGTTCACAGTCCACAATCCAAAATCCACAATCCACAATCCACAGTCCACAATCCACAATCCAAAATCCACAGTCCACAATCCACAATCCAAAATCCACAGTCCACAATCCACAATCCACAATCCAAAATCCACAATCCACAGTTCACAGTCCACAGACACAGACAGCCTACCTATCTCAGCCTTTCCACTCATTCTCTTTACCAATTCAGCAGTGGGCTTACACAGCTCATCTGTAGTGGTACACCAGCAGAAAGGCTGAGAGCCCCCTTCCTCCATGAGGTCTTGGAGGCGCAGTAAAATGCATATGTTGCGCACTGTCACCCTTAATCATTCATACAAAACAATCGTCAGGGTGGGAAATGGACAGAAAGCGAGGAGCAACAGGTCCTTTCACATCAGTCTGGACGACGGTAAGTGCAAAAAAATGCGAAAAAAAGTTCCTGTACGCCTCTGATTTGATTCTGGATTTATTTACTTTATGCTCGCAACTCAATGTGAGACAAAAAAAGTTACAGATTTAATGCCTTTTTATACAGTTAATTTTTTTGCGAGGGCCGACTCGTACAACTACGGGCAAAGGCTTAATTAAAGCAGATGTTTTATTACTATGTATCAGGGCTGATAGCTTTATGAGTCTGGGATAAGATATAGCAGACTGATTTCTTCTGGAAATGTTTTGTAAACGTTTTGGATTTGTGACGAAACAGTCGTGAGAGGTACCGTACATTTTTCTTATTTGGTTCTGCATATTGGGTTCCGGAGACCGTGTAAATGTTTTCCACGCCTTCTCGTTGCTGACGTCTCGAAAATAGAGTCGCAAAATGAATCACCTTGTGTGCTTTTTTCCTCCAGTTAAAAATAATAACAAGCAATGGTCTCAAATCTAAAGTTACTACCGCAGTCAGTTACTATCGCTGTAAACGAGTTGTTCTCTCAATTCTATACTCTCTATTCAGCCATCACTGACAGCTGAGAGCATTCAGGTCAAGCAGCTGCAGCTCAACGCTGCCATGCTCGCCCTTCGAGTTCCCACCATCCGTGGCCTCGCAGCCGAAGCCGCCGCAGAATGAGCCGCCTCCACCGCCGGCGAGGTTGCCGCGGAGACCGGCGCCGCCGCCGCTGAAGCCACTGCCAGCTCCTGCGGCTCCACCCATGGTGGTTGGCGGCTCCGCACCGCCTCCTCCGCCGCCGCCGAAGCCGCCGACACCAGTGCTGCCATCACCGGCGCTGCCACCGACCCAGCCGTCGGCCCGACTGCCGCCTCGATTTCCATCCGAGCTGCTTCGCCTCGGGTTGACGGCCTTGCCTAGCCAGCCAGCTCCGCAGCCTCCGTGATTTGTATCAGCAAATGTCTCGTCAGGGTTGTTGAAGCCGGGCTGTCCGTTGGAGCCACCGAAGCCTAATTTGGCGTAAACAGTGCAAACCCGGCTGTCTTTTCCGTTGACTCCATTTGAACCCGCGGATCCTGCAGATTTTAAAAACAATCTTATCAGGCCAAAAAACGATTTGGTGGATAAGAAAACAGTAGCTGATGAAATGATAAAAAAATCAAGTAGAGAAACACAAGCTGCACTGTCCTATCACCATAGACTGGTTTCTTATCCACTTAATTGGCGCTTTTGTCTATGGTCGAGTGTAGTTCTATGGCAGTGGCTGCTACTGCAGGATATGGCAGATTCTAAACGTGATTGACTTATTCTCGACTTGGCTGACAAAAGCAATAGTGGTCCTTGGCTAAACTGTCCACAACTTTTGGCCATAGACTTCAGGGGTCGGTGGCAGAGGGGTTAACGCGTTTGCCTCTCGCACCAAGGTCCCTGAGCTCGATTTCGCGGCGAGGCCACATTCTTTTGGGGCGCAGCCGCGAAGAGAGAAGGCTTGGGGGCTTTTTATGCAATTTATGCCCTTGAGGGTCAATCTCCAATGAGGCACAGTGAACTATACACTGCCTGACGATGAGAAAGTCAGGGCAGATGTACACACCGGTATGAGCGTGTGCCTGCGTACACCATCAGAGTGCGTGTGTGCTCAGGAGTCAGCAAAATTTACGGAATTTTTTTGGCCATAGACTTTTTAAGCGTGCACCGATGATGTATGGCTGCACGCTCAGAAAAAAAATTGTTTCACGCTCTACAATGTGTCCAAAAGAGAATTGTTTTATCGTGAACCAATTATATTACTAGAAAATGATTTTTAGGACCTACAATGCTTGGGTGTTAGCTGTGTAGCACACACTGTGTTAGCTTGGAGCACTTCAATTTAATAATGGACAGTGGCAGTAAGGTCGAGTACTCGTACAACTGGGCAGCCATGCTTGCCAGGAAACAGTATCTTATTGATCAACACTATTTTATTGCTGCAAGCTAGATAAAAGCAGAAATTGGGAGAAATCCCTGGTCAGAGGGAATGGATCTGACTCCCTACCATCGACGCAAAGTGAAGCTCCTCCGCCACCGCCAGCCGCCATCAGCAGCCCGCTGCCAGCTGCTCGATACACGAAGCTGCCTCCGCCACCGCCAGCTCCGGCCTTGTCGCTGCTGCTAGCAGAGCCTGCCTGACCGACCACAATGGTCAGCTGGAGACCGGCTGTCAGGTTGAACCTGCCAGCAACCAGAGCTCCTCTGCCTCCGAAATTATTGTTAAAAATGTTGTCGCCGCCCTTGGCACCGGAGACCTCGATACGGTAGCAGCCGGTCATGTTGATCAGCACCGACTGAGTGACACCCAGCCTTCCGGTCGACGTATCTTTGAGTGTGATGGGCAGGCAGGGAAGGTTGGGAGAGCTCAGAAAAGTGAGCAGAGTTACAAGACTCACTGACGAAGCGACGGTAGCCGATCTGCCTGGCTTTGAGCAGCTCGCTGAATCCCTCCACCAGCCAGACTGCCGCACCGGCCTCGGCACCCACCAGTCTCCTCACGTGACACTCCGCTGGCCCCGGGACATTCGATGCATCCAGCAGCCTGACGGCTTGGCACAGGCCGCTCATCAAATTCCAACTGAACGCTGCGCAGTCACGGAGCAGGCAGAGCAGGGAGCATTCCTGCAAGGATGAGCTCCCTGACACGGAGGCGACCTCGCTGCACACCGACGAGTGCAGAAGCAGAGGCGCCGGCGACCACTCGAAGCGGCGAGCGACGGACAGCGGGGCCACCGACTGCGGCACTGACGAAAGAAAGAGTAGAGCAGATCATGTGACACACACACTGTGTGAGCAGCAGATGGTGTGACACACACACTGTGTGAGCAGCAGATGGTGTGACACACACACTATGTGAGCAGCAGATCATGTGACACACACACTATGTGAGCAGCAGATCATGTGACACACACACTGTGTGAGCAGCAGATCATGTGACACACATACTGTGTGAGCAGCAGATCATATGACACACACACTGTGTGAGCAGCAGATCATGTGACACACACACTGTGTGAGCAGCAGATCATGTGACACACATACTGTGTGAGCAGCAGATCATGTGACACACACACTGTGTGAGCAGCAGATCATGTGACACACATACTGTGTGAGCAGCAGATCATGTGACACACACACTGTGTGAGCAGCAGATCATGTGACACACATACTGTGTGAGCAGCAGATCATGTGACACACATACTGTGTGAGCAGCAGATCACGTGACACACACACTATGTGAGCAGCAGATCATGTGACACACATACTGTGTGAGCAGCAGATCATGTGACACACACACTATGTGAGCAGCAGATCATGTGACACACATACTGTGTGAGCAGCAGATCACGTGACACACATACTGTGTGAGAAGCATATTATGTGACACACACACTATGTGAGCAGCAGATCATGTGACACACATACTGTGTGAGCAGCAGATCATGTGACACACTGTGTGAGCAGCAGATCATGTGACACACTGTGTGTGCAGAAGATCGTGTGACACACACACTATGTGTGCAGCAGATCATGTGACACACATACTGTGTGAGCAGCAGATCATGTGACACACTGTGTGAGCAGCAGATCATGTGACATACTGTGTGAGCAGCAGATCATGTGACACACTGTGTGAGCAGCAGATCATGTGACACACATACTGTGTGAGCAGCAGATCATGTGACACACACACTATGTGAGCAGCAGATCATGTGACACACATACTGTGTGAGCAGCAGATCACGTGACACACATACTGTGTGAGAAGCATATTATGTGACACACACACTATGTGAGCAGCAGATCATGTGACACACATACTGTGTGAGCAGCAGATCATGTGACACACTGTGTGAGCAGCAGATCATGTGACACACTGTGTGTGCAGAAGATCGTGTGACACACACACTATGTGTGCAGCAGATCATGTGACACACATACTGTGTGAGCAGCAGATCATGTGACACACTGTGTGAGCAGCAGATCATGTGACATACTGTGTGAGCAGCAGATCATGTGACACACTGTGTGAGCAGCAGATCATGTGACATACTGTGTGAGCAGCAGATCGTGTGACACACAATGTGTTTGTGCAAAAGTTGGTGCTAAATTTTTTTTGTACTAAGTCTTACCTACTACCAGAACGGTTGCTAAACAGAACAAGAAGATGGACAAAAGCTTTGCCATGGATTAAACGCGCAAGTTTTGGCAACTCAATAGCTCTCTAATAATCTGCTGGCGCTAGAAGCAGTCAA
Organism: Macrostomum hystrix; assembly: GCA_950097015.1. Classification (NCBI taxonomy): domain Eukaryota; kingdom Metazoa; phylum Platyhelminthes; family Macrostomidae; genus Macrostomum; species Macrostomum hystrix. The sequence goes on from CATNEN010000001.1 coordinate 6,994,929, forward strand.
TTTAAATGCGCCTGGGTTGCCATGCAGTTTTTATCTGTGAGCTGAGCACAGCTTATTTGTCGATGATTTACAATTTGAGATAATTTTATTTTGCAAATTGCAATAACAGCGTTGAGCACATAGGCTAGACATCGTATTCAATTAACGTCATCGTTTGGTGCCTAGAAGGCCTTGAAATTGCTTTTTTATGGGAAATAACTTTTTGGCTTAATAAGCACCAGAAAAGGCTTTGAAATTATAACTGTCATGAGGTGGGACAGGGTTCTTTAATTGGAGTCCGGGCTCCTACAGCTTATCATGCTATAGGGTTCATTTGCTTTTTCTGATTATTTCGTGACGATCGCTATACGATCGTATAAACTAGAATTTCATTAAAATGGAATTAGCAGATCATGTGAAACACACACACTGTGTGAGCAGCAGATCATCTATCACGCACTGTGTGAGCAGCAGATCGTATGATACACACACTGTGTGAGCAGCAGATCATGTGACACACACACACTGTGTGAGCAGCAGATCATCTATCACGCACTGTGTGAGCAGCAGATCGTATGATACACACACTGTGTGAGCAGCAGATCATGTGACACACACACACTGTGTGAGCAGCAGATCATCTATCACGCACTGTGTGAGCAGCAGATCATCTATCACGCACTGTGCGAGCAGCAGATCGTATGATACACACACTGTGTGAGCAGCAGATCATGTGACACACACACACTGTGTGAGCAGCAGATCATCTATCACGCACTGTGTGAGCAGCAGATCGTATGATACACACACTGTGTGAGCAGCAGATCATGTGACACACACACACTGTGTGAGCAGCAGATCATCTATCACGCACTGTGTGAGCAGCAGATCATCTATCACGCACTGTGCGAGCAGCAGATCGTATGATACACACACTGTGTGAGCAGCAGATCGTATGATACACACACTGTGTGAGCAGCAGATCATGTGACACACACAGTGTGAGCAGCAGATCATCTATCACGCACTGTGTAAGCAGCAGATCGTATGATACACACACTGTGTGAGCAGCAGATCATGTGACACACAGTGTGAGTGTGAGCAGCAGATCATCTGACACACAGTGTGAGTGTGAGCAGCAGATCATCTGACACACTGTGTGAGCAGCAGATCATGTGACACACAGTGTGAGCAGCAAATCATTTGACACACACGAGCATTAACGCCACAAAAAGGACACTGGATTTTGAAATTGCGCAAATATTTTGATCGCTGATGTTATAAACATAATTTCTCAATCTACAATGCACAGGTTTTACTTACCAAACGCTGCAGCCATTGCTATGACCAAGAATGTTGAAGCCATATTGTCTAGGTGAAAGTACAACCTTCTCTTCTCTGATGGCCAGCAGATAAAATATTTATAATTTAGCCTTAACCCAGATTGTCACTTAATGACACTTACCTGAGCATAGTTTTAGTCGTGCACCTGTCACATGAGCCTTGATTGATAACCAAACGGCGCTCTTTGTTGAATGTCGAAACGTCTGAAGAGTTTCCTCGGCTGGGTAGATAAGGTGGCTTACTAGCTGCAGGGCAAGAGTAAACATATAAATTATATGTTTTCTGGCCGCGGATTTGCGAGTCCTAATCGATTCAAACTCAGACAAAAAAGCGAGTGAGATGGACACATTTGTAGAAAGTGAAGCGAAGTGTCTGATGGAGATGCTGTCAGCTGCGTGGTCTAGTAAAAATGACTTGACTTTCATTTGCGCCAAAACCAATCTATTTTGGCCATTGGCTAGCATCATAGATTTTGTACAAGCACATAACAACCTACTTGTATCATTATTAAAAAGTTATTTCACTGTGTTTTAAATGCTATAATGTAACCAGCGACCAAATGCTTCGATTCGATTGAGAAGTGCATAATAATCGAGATCAGCTTTAACGATCTAATAAGTTGGTTGGGAAAATCTCAGTTGGATTCCGAGTTGCGGGGGGATGGTGACGTCGCAATCTTCTTATTCAGGTAATTAACGAAAACCTTAAAAATCGAGCTCAAGCTATATATTCCAACAAGTCATCGACAACAAGTGGTCCTTCATATAATCACCACCTCGAATAGCGGAGAATTTTTTCAATAAAATTTTCAAAACAGGTAAGCAGGTTGGTAATACCACTATCAGCACATGTTCTTGACGCAAAATTTAGTATGCACTTTATCCAAGTTCTTATTTAGTTAAAATGTCACCGGTAAATCGTATACTTTACTACTTTAACAAACGAAACTATATTTCAATGATTATTCTCTAAAAATACTTGCTTAGGCTTGATAAATTTTGCCATAGCACTTGAAAAACATTTTTTTGATTCGACACTTGAGGGCACGAATATAGGGATTTGATCTAGTTTAAGATAGCAAACTAGTAGAAATGCAAAAAACAGCTCTCTAGATTCGTGTGCTTTTTAAACTTAAGTAGACTCTAAGTCGAGTTGAGTTCACATAGAAGTTCCGTTAAAAAAAGATTTTCTTATTAGTCAACTTGTTTCTTGATTTCAAATCCTGCATGAAAACCTCATGATTTTTTATTTCATAAATTTTGGTTCTATTTTAAACTCAACTGCTGATTGACAATAGTATTACTTTGCATTGTATTACAATTCGAATTGAATTTTTTTAGAGTTTCTGATAGATTTAAAATGTATCTTAAATTGAATACAGCTTAATTCCACACTTAGACCAATTATACTTCTCCATAATTTTCCTTTTAGTTGGAGGGTTATTATTCATTACTGTTGATTTGATGCTTTCTGACATCTAAATTATCTAATTTAGGTTAGATTTTCAAAGCGAAATGGTAAGTGATATTATCTTACATCTTCTAATTTATAATGATCCTACAACAATTTTTTTAAATTTACTTTTGCGCAACCTTTTTGGTGACTGTTTAATAAAACCATTTATGCAACTTTATGCAACTAATTTATGAAACTCATTTATAGAAGCTTCAAGATGGCAGCTCAAAGCAATGTGGTATAGAATAAAATGAAAATATCTACAATGACAGTAGATATATCTATTATCAGTTGATGCAGGATTAAAAAATCTTAATATATATAGTTCTCAAATAAAATAACAACCACTGCATATTAGAAACTATAGTAGTGTTGTAGGCCCAGCTTCTTAATAAATGACTTTATCCCAATGTTGTCACCAAAGTTGTCCTAGGGTTAAATGCTATTCTAACTTTATTTTCACAATGCCACCAAAGTTGTTATTTCTATTTTTTCTTTTATATCCTACAAAAGTTGTTTACAAAACTATTTTAATGTAATTTCCAAGTAAGTTCAATAGTTTCTTAGAATTGTTCTCTGAGAATGTATTTTATATATTTAAAATAATCTCTTGGTATGGTATTTAGTTATTCTGGCCAATTACTTTATAGTATGTATGTATTTCTGAGTATGGGCTTTGATCTCAATTGTACAGCAATACTTTCTACTTTTCTCTCTTGAATTTTCTTTGTATTCATCTCTATGTTTTATAAAGAATGAAAGAACACTTCTGAGTATTGTATACAAAGTTTGTATAAAACCACAAGTTAATTTCTTTTGCTAAAGTCAGCTGTATTTTACAGTATTTATACTTACGGTGTAATAAAAATGGTGGAAACAATTGAGCAAAGTATTTTAATAGAAATTTCAGATTCAGTTTCTACATCCTAATCTCAAATATTAATCATAGGACACACTCAGATAAACAAAACAGTGCAAAATTAGTATATAGACAACTTAATGTCTATCTCAATGCACATTCATGTTCATTCATGTTTTTATGTATATACTTTAAAAAAGCAAATTATATAATGTCTAAATGATAGAACTTTTACCTTTAATTTATTCATTTTGTGGAAGAATAATTCAAGGTTTTATTATTTTAACTGTTTTAAATGGTTAATTCATTTCATGATAATTTTTTACTTTTTTAACAGAGTTTTTTCGGCCTAGTTGGACAAGTGGCAGACATTGAAATAGTACTGGATGCCCAAGAGAGTCGAAAGACTGCAGAACTCAAATTGGAAGATGGCAAAAAGGAACGATTGCCATTGTACTTTGATGGCGAGAGCGTCTCTGGCAAAGTCAACATCCTAATTAAGAAGTCTGGCACAAAGCTGGAGCATCAGGGTATCAAAATTGAATTTGTTGGTCAAATAGGTGAGTTTATCTTAATAATAGTTAGATTTAGTGCTTCCACTGTATATGTAAATTAATAATTCGCTGATCACTCTGCAGACCTGTACTTTGATCGCGGCAATCGGCACGAGTTTATCTCCATGGTTCGCGAGCTGGCGCGTCCCAGCTTGCTCAGCCAGGCAGCCAGCTATGGCTTTGAGTTTGTCAATGTTGAGAAGCCCTACGAGAGCTACTCAGGTGCCAATGTGAGACTCAGGTGAGAATTCTTATTCAGGTTGAACACTGAAACCCAAGACAAGCATAATCCAAGACCTCAAGCCTACAACCTGAACATCAAGCTTGTAACCCTGAACCCCAACCCTATACCCCTGAACCCCAAGTCTATAACCTTAAACCCCAAACTCTGAACCTAAGTCTTTACCCCTGAACCCCAAGTCTATAACCTTAAACCCCAAACTCTGAACCTAAGTCTTTACCCCTGAACCCCAAGTCTAAAACCCTGAACCCCAATTTAAAACCCTTAAACCCCAAGCCTATAACCCTGAACCCTAAGCCTATAACCCTGAATCCCAAGCCTATAAACCTGAACCCCAAGCCTTCAGACCTGAAACCCAAGCCTTCAGACCTGAACGCCAAGCCTTCAGACCTGAATGCCAAGCCTTCAGACCTGAACCCCAAGCCTATAAACCTGAACCCCAAGCCTATAAACCTGAACTCCAAGCCTATAAACCTGAACCCCAAGCCTATAAACCTGAACCCCAAGCCTATAAACCTGAACTCCAAGCCTATAAACCTGAACTCCAAGCCTATAAACCTGAACTCCAAGCCTATAAACCTGAACCCCAAGCCTATAAACCTGAACTCCAAGCCTATAAACCTGAACCCCAAGCCTATAAACCTGAACTCCAAGCCTATAAACCTGAACCCCAAGCCTATAAACCTGAACCCCAAGCCTATAAACCTGAACTCCAAGCCTATAAACCTGAACCCCAAGCCTATAAACCTGAACCCCAAGCCTATAAACCTGAACTCCAAGCCTATAAACCTGAACTCCAAGCCTATAAACCTGAACCCCAAGCCTATAAACCTGAACTCCAAGCCTATAAACCTGAACCCCAAGCCTATAAACCTGAACCCCAAGCCTATAAACCTGAACCCCAAGCCTTCAGACCTGAACCCCAAGCCTATAAACCTGAACCCCAAGCCTATAAACCTGAACTCCAAGCCTATAAACCTGAACCCCAAGCCTATAAACCTGAACCCCAAGCCTATAAACCTGAACCCCAAGCCTTCAGACCTGAACCCCAAGCCTACAGCCCGGAACCCAAAATCGAAAATATCTAAAGTTCTCGCATAAAAACTTTCCTCGCAGATACTACTTGCGCGTGACAGTAGTAAAACGACTAAGCGACCTAGTCAAAGAGCAGGATATCTGCGTGCATACAATGGCTCAGTATCCGGATCTAAACAGCAGCATCAAAATGGAGGTTGGCATCGAGGACTGCCTGCACATTGAATTCGAATACAACAAATCCAAGTATCATCTGAAGGACGTCATAGTGGGCAAAATTTTCTTCTTATTGGTTAGAATTAAAATCCGTCACATGGAGGTGCAAATTATTCGCCGCGAGTTGGCAGGCGCCGGGCCGGCTGCTTTGAACGAAAGTGAAACTTTGGCCAAATTCGAAATCATGGACGGCGCCCCGGTTCGAGGCGAGTCGATTCCAATCAGATTGTTTCTGAGCGGCTACGATTTGACGCCTTCTATGCGCGATGTAAATAAGAAATTCTCCGTCAAATACTACCTCAACCTGGTCCTGGTGGACGAGGAGGACAGGCGATATTTTAAGCAGCAGGTAAAATTTCGACTTGCTCAGGTAGATTGGTATTTGGGAAGGTAGATTGGGATTTGTGGATGTAGATTGGGATTTGTGGAGGTAGATTGGGATTTGTGCTGGTAGATTGGGATTTGTGGAGGTAGATTGGGATTTGTGCTGGTAGATTGGGATTTGTAGAGGTAGATTGGGATTTGTAGAGGTAGATTAGGATTTGGGGAGGTAGATTGGGATTTGTAGAGGTAGATTGGGATTTGTGGAGGTAGATTGGGATTTGTAGAGGTAGATTGGGATTTGTGCTGGTAGATTGGGATTTGTGCTGGTAGATTGGGATTTGTGCTGGTAGATTGGGATTTGTGCTGGTAGATTGGGATTTGTGCTGGTAGATTGGGATTTGTGCTGGTAGATTGGGATTTGTGGAGTTAGATTCGGGTTTGTGCTGGTAGATTGGGATTTGTAGGGGTAGATTGGGATTTGTGCTGGTAGATTGGGATTTGTGCTGGTAGATTGGGATTTGTGGAGGTAGATTGGGATTTGTGGAGTTAGATTGGGGTTTGTGGAGGTAGATTGGGATTTGTAGACGTAGATTGGGATTTGTGCTGGTAGATTGAGAATTGTGCTGGTAGATTGGGATTTGTGGAGGTAGATTGGGATTTGTAGACGTAGATTGGGATTTGTGCTGGTAGATTGGGATTTGTGCTGGTAGATTAGGATTTGGTGGGGTAGATTAGGATTTGGTGGGGTAGATTAGGATTTGGTGGGGTAGATTAGGATTTGGTGGGGTAGATTGGGATTTGGTGAGGTAGATTGGGATTTGTGCTGGTAGATTGGGATTTGTGAAGTTAGATTGGGGTTTGTGCTGGTAGATTAGGATTTTTGGAGGTAGATTTGAAAATGTTGTTCTTATTTAGACAAAGGGAAGATTTCGGGACAGAAATGGAAATAAATTTACTTTATGGAGAGTGGAAGGTGATTTGAAGAGAATGTTGCACAGATAATAATTTATAGAGACTATAGAATCTTTGAGGGATTGAAAAGTGCGAAGGGATAGGTTTTTTCCATGCACTTGAGGGACATTGCGAATCGTCAAACTACTCAGTTGGGCTCAACACTCTGACCGGTTACTCACCTTGTCACAGGAGGTAACTCTGTTTCGCAAAGCCGAGAAACGTCGAAGGATAATCGCCAACAGCTACATCGAACAGGCGATCTTTCATCACAGAACTGCCCAGTTTGGTCAGCAGCAGCAGCAGCAGCAGCAGACGCCTCCCTTGTTATCGCCAGACGAGGCAGCCGCTGCGGCTATCGATCAGCGTCCGGTGGAAGACAGTCCCGAGCTCGAATCCGGATCGACCCACGTCTCGCCAGCGATGCAGACGCAGTCAACAATGACTGCTGGAATGTGCAAGGATGTACTTGGCGAGGATGAAGACGATGAAGACTATTGATGACCTATTTGAATATTGATTCTAAAAAAATAGATCTCAATCCCAACTTCTGGCATCTGAATCCCAACTTCTGGCATCTGAATCCCAACTTCTGACATCTGAATCCCAACTTCTGGCATCTGAATCCCAACTTCTGGCATCTGAATCCCAACTTCTGACATCTGAATCCCAACTTCTGGCATCTGAATCCTAACTTCTGGCATCTGAATCCCAACTTCTGGCATCTGAATCCCAACTTCTTGCATCTGAATCCCAACTTCTGGCATCTGAATCCCAACTTCTGGCATCTGAATCCCAACTTCTGGCATCTGAATCTCAACTTCTGGCATCTGAATCCCAACTTCTGACATCTGAATCCCAACTTCTGGCATCTGAATCTCAACTTCTGACATCTGAATCCCAACTTCAGACATCTGAATCCCAACTTCTGGCATCTGAATCCCAACTTCTGGCATCTGAATCCCAACTTCTGGCATCTGAATCCCAACTTCTGACATCTGAATCCCAACTTCTGGCATCTGAATCCCAACTTCTGGCATCTGAATCCCAACTTCTGGCATCTGAATCCCAACTTCTGGCATCTGAATCCCAACTTCTGGCATCTGAATCCCAACTTCTGGCATCTGAATCTCAACTTCTGGCATCTGAATCCCAACTTCTGGCATCTGAATCCCAACTTCTGGCATCTGAATCCCAACTTCTGGCATCTGAATCCCAACTTCTGGCATCTGAATCCCAACTTCTGACATCTGAATCCCAACTTCTGGCATCTGAATCTCAACTTCTGACATCTGAATCCCAACTTCTGACATCTGAATCCCAACTTCTGGCATCTGAATCCCAACTTCTGGCATCTGAATCCCAACTTCTGACATCTGAATCCCAACTTCTGACATCTGAATCCCAACTTCTGGCATCTGAATCCTAACTTCTAAGAACTAAATCCCAACTTTTAGTAACTGAATCCCAACTTTTTGTAACTGAATCCCAACTTTTAGTAACTGAATCCCAACTTCTAAGTCTTAACTACGGAAATCCGAATGACATCTTTAATAGAATCCATTTTAGAATTTCCAATTTTACAAATGTAAATCTTATATTTAGATTTATAGATTACAGATGAAAAATTTAATATTTAAATATCTATGGAACCAAATGATCATGTTCAAACTTTTAAATGGACTTTTAAAAAATTATATTTACACTTGTCAAAGTTTTTTTCGAATCACAAAACTTAACTATCTGAATAATGTGTTTCTTGTTCTCAATGCAATTTTTTAACATACATTTATGACTTCCGACAAAAGGCATCAGTATTTTTATGGTCCCGTAATTGTCTATAATTATCAAAGCAATAAAAAAATTAACTATCTCAAAACTTTGATTTTCCTCTGATTTTTACTTTTTGTTGTTGTTTGTTTTTGCTGTTTTTTGTCATCTTTTGTCATGTTGGCTGTTGCTTTGTCTCTTGCCTGAACCATTTGTACTTTTTAAACGTAAACAGAAAAATTTAACCTTTTAATCTCAATTTTCTAATCTCAAATCCTTATCTGTGTGTTTTCAAATCCTTATCTGTGGGATCTCAAATACTTATCTGTGGAATCTCATATACTTATCTGCGGGATCTTATATCCTTATCTGTGGGATCTTATATCCTTATCTGTGGGATCTCAAATCCTTATCTGTGGGATCTCAAATACTTATCTGTGGGATCTCAAATACTTATCTGTGGGATCTCATATACTTATCTGTGGGATCTCAAATCCTTATCTGTGGGATCTCATATCCTTATCTGCGGGATCTCATATCCTTATCTGTGGGATCTCATATACTTATCTGCGGGATCTCATATCCTTATCTGTGGGATCTCAAATACTTATCTGTGGGATCTCATATCCTTATCTGTGGGATCTCAAATACTTATCTGTGGGATCTCAAATACTTATCTGTGGGATCTCATATACTTATCTGTGGGATCTCAAATCCTTATCTGTGGGATCTCATATCCTTATCTGCGGGATCTCATATCCTTATCTGTGGGATCTCAAATACTTATCTGTGGGATCTCATATCCTTATCTGTGGGATCTCATATATTTATCTGCGGGATCTCATATACTTATCTGCGGGATCTCATATCCTTATCTGTGGGATCTCTATCTATTTGCAGGGGGGGCCCGGAGCACTTGTCGTACAAGCGACTGAGCGGCACGCCCCCAGACCGGCGAACTAGGCGCTTTTGCGCCCATCGGGCCACCTCCCCTGAGCAGGCACCACATACAGCAGCACAGACCAGCCGGGGAGGGCAGGAGGCACCCAGAATAGGCAGCAGTGTCCCCCACCCCAGCCACACACGCACAGAGCAGACCAAGCCGGGGCGGAAGGCTGATAAGAAATCAGTCCTCAAGGGGATCGCGCTGACGGAAGTCCAGAAAGCGCGTTGCGGTGTACACCCGCCCTCCAGCTACCCCCGCGAGGCCTCACGCCCCAGCGCCAACGCACACAACTCACACAACGCAGAACAGGCACACAGAAGGTAGGAGCGAAGCTATTATTTCAAGCTTTGATTGCACGAAATATGGTGCACCTCCGCCGGTCGCTACTGTCCAAACCCCCCAACAAGCCCCGAAATTAATCGTGACTTGAAGGGTGAATCGAACTAGCGTCCTTTGGAGTGCGAGGCAGCGACGTTAGCCGCTGACCCACTCGCCCCTTATCTGTGGGATCATAAATCCTTATCTGTGGGATCTCAAATACTTATCTCGTAGATCTCAAGTCCTTATATTTAGAATCTCAAACTTATAATCTCAGTGCTAAATGTATCATTCACCGAACTTAATTTTTCCTCAACTTTTTCACATTAAATCGTTGAATAAAGGTTTTTTTTAATTGCATATCGTAAAAAATTAACCGGAACAGCAGCTTAGATTAGGAATAGGACTAGTTGTTTTCAGAATTATATTTTTTCCTGCCTTTTATTCTCTTTTTTCGCAGATTTTTTTGCTGCAAAATTACAATTAAGATAATGATGCTTCCTCTGCTTTTGTCGCATTATTGTTTAATTCTTAAATTCAATCTGAATTCCTAGTTACACAGTAGGTGTTTGCTGCAATATAATTTGCACACTTTTTGGAAACATTTAATGGACACGTTTTATGTCTTATACATTAAATACACATATCTACTCGTTGTCTGATTTCAGTAGTGCAATATCGGCAAGTTTAATAATTTATAAGTCAAGTATAGAGACACGTTGAGAAGAGTGGAGTCGGGTTGAGAATGCCAAGTTGAGTAGGGTTGGGTATATTTTTACTGCTAATAGGCGAATCAGTAGCCATCATAAGATAAGCTTTTTTCTTTAAAAAATATCATTCTATTTGCCTTTGCAGATTGTGACAGGTTGGTAATTAAATTCTGCTTCATCTACTAGCCTAAAACTGAGGCTTTGAAACTTTGATAAATGATGATCCGAAACACTCTGAACTAACATGTACATTGCACAAATAGTCCAGTACCTACATCAAGTCCAGAATCTGCTTTGGTCTCTTCCAGAATATGCTTCTTAAACATTTTCAAAACCTGCTTCCGTCTTATACAGAATCTGCTTCCGAATGTTCCAGAATATGCTTCCGTCTCTTACAGAATCTGCTTCCGTCTCTTATAGAATCTGCTTCCGAATGTTCCAGAATATGCTTCCGTCTCTTACAGAATCTGCTTCCGTCTCTTACAGAATCTGCTTCCGTGTCTTCCAGAATCTGCTTCCGTCTCTTACAGAATCTGCTTCCGTGTCTTCCAGAATCTGATTCCGTCTCTTACAGAATATGCTTCCGTCTCTTACAGAATATGCTTCCGTCTCTTACAGAATCTGCTTCCGTCTCTTACAGAATATGCTTCCGTCTCTTACAGAATATGCTTCCGTCTCTTACAGAATATGCTTCCGTCTCTTACAGAATCTGCTTCCGTCTCTTACAGAATATGCTTCCGTCTCTTACAGAATCTGCTTCCGTCTCTTATAGAATCTGCTTCCGAATGTTCCAGAATATGCTTCCGTCTCTTACAGAATCGGCTTCCGTCTCTTACAGTATCTGCTTCCGAATGTTCCAGAATATGCTTCCGTCTCTTACAGAATCGGCTTCCGTCTCTTACAGTATCTGCTTCCGAATGTTCCAGAATATGCTTCCGTCTCTTACAGAATCGGCTTCCGTCTCTTACAGTATCTGCTTCCGAATGTTCCAGAATATGCTTCCGTCTCTTACAGTATCTGCTTCCGAATGTTCCAGAATATGCTTCCGTCTCTTACAGTATCTGCTTCCGAATGTTCCAGAATATGCTTCCGTCTCTTACAGTATCTGCTTCCGAATGTTCCAGAATATGCTTCCGTCTCTTACAGTATCTGCTTCTGAATGTTCCAGAATCTGCTTCCGTGTCTTACAGAATCTGCTTCCGTCTCTTACAGAATCTGCTTCCGTCTCTTACAGTATCTGCTTCCGTGTCTTACAGAATCTGCTTCCGTCTCTTACAGAATCTGCTTCCGTGTCTTCCAGAATCTGCTTCCGTCTCTTACAGAATCTGCTTCCGTGTCTTCCAGAATCTGATTCCGTCTCTTACAGAATCTGCTTCCGTGTCTTACAGAATCTGCTTCCGTCTCTTACAGAATCTGCTTCCGTGTCTTCCAGAATCTGCTTCCGTGTCTTCCAGAATCTGATTCCGTCTCTTACAGAATCTGCTTCCGTCTCTTACAGAATCTGCTTCCGTGTCTTCCAGAATCTGATTCCGTCTCATAAAAAGCTGTCTTGTTGACGCTGCTATCGCCGCACATGCGCAACGCACAAGGCATCAACAGCAGAAATTTCTACTTCAGAGAAAACTAGGGAGAAAGTGGTTGTACGAGTGTAGTTCGAGATATTTTTCTTCGCGCATACACAACGCATGTATTGCTAGAAGAACGTTAATTGTTTTTCAAGTCTTTCAAAAGAAATGATTTACAGCCAAGTCAAGTTGCTAGCGAAAAAATATATTTGAAAAAAACGGTGAAGAATGAAAATGAAAAATATGGTCGATTCGCTATATCTACTTGAAGTAGAAATAAAAGAACATTAAAGCCTTTTATTATAAAAATATATTTATATATTAACGGTTTTACAAAGTCGCAACTTTAAGTTTAAACGCACTTTTACACTAGAAACGCGACACAAAACAAAAGATTTGGAAATCAAATAATAAATACATTGCTAGCTCAGTTTAGTTGCATAATTAGTTTGTAAACGAAAACGAAAGAAAAGCAAGTTTTGCATTCAATGTAATATGTAATATTGATAACTAAGTTTTTCCAAGTAAAAAGCCGAGAAGCATAGAAAATTGAACATAAAATGATAATCATATTTCACTCCTAGAAAAGTGTACTAGAAAAAGTCATGAAAAAATATAAATTCTTAGACTCTTAGAGGGTAAGAGAAGAGACGACTCTCAGGATTAGATTAGACTTGATTCTCAGGGTGAGATTATAAACGATTCTCAGAGTGAGATTAGAGTCGATTCTCAGGGTGAGATTTCAGACGATTCCCGGGGTAAGACAATTCTCTTACAGGGGTGAGATAAGAGTCGAATCTATGGCTGCGTTTAGAGACAATTCCTAAGTTGAGATTATAGGGGCGAGTGGGTCAGCGGCTAGCGTCGCTGCCTCGCACTCCAATGGACGCTAGTTCGATTCTCCCTTCAAGTCACGATTTATTTCGGGACTTGTTGGACAGTAGCGACCGGCGGAGGTGCACCATATTTCGTGCAATCAAAGCTTGAAATAATAGCTTCGCTCCTACCTTCTGTGTGCCTGTTCTGCGTTGTGTGCGCTGGCGCTGGGGCGTGAGGCCTTGCGGGGGGTGGCTGGAGGGCGGGTGTACACCGCCGCGCGCTTTCTGGACTTCCGTCAGCGCGATCCCCCTGAGGATTGATTTCTTATCAGCCTTCCGCCCCGGCTTGGTCTGCTCTGTGCGTGTGTGGCTGGGGTGGGGGACACTGCTGCCTATTCTGGGTGCCTCCTGCCCTCCCCGGCTGGTCTGTGCTGCTGTGTGTGGTGCCTGCTCAGGGGAGGCGGCGCGATGGGCGCAAAAGCGCCTAGTTCGCCGGTCTGGGGGCGTGCCGCTCCGTCGCTTGTGCGACAAGTGCCCCGGGCCCCTCTACAAAATAGATAGATAGATAGGTTGAGATTATAGAAAATTCTCTGGGTGAGATTATACAAAATTCTCTGGGTGAGATTATACAAAATTCTCTGGGTGAGATTATACAAAATTCTCTGGGTGAGATTATAGACAATTCTCAGGGCGAGATTATAGACAATTCTCCGGGTGAGATTATAGACAATTCTCAGGGTGAGATTATAAACAATTCTCAGGGTGAGATTATAAACAATTTTCAGGGTGATATTAAAGACAATTCTCAGGGTGAGATTATAGACAATTCTCAGGGTGAGATTATAGAAAATTTTCAGGGTGAGACAAATCTCTGGGAGAGTTTAAAGACGATTTTCAGGGTGAGATTTTAAATGAGTCGAATCTCTGGGTGAGATTAGAGATGATTTTTTGGTTCTCAGCGTAAGATTAGAGTTGCTACAAAATACAGTAAAGATTGCACTTCAAGCAAACACAGTTACGACATGATGAATACAAAAAGTCACATTGAAATAAATGTTTACTGTCTGTTCCTATTGGTCCGCGCTGCCGAATAGAATCTGGCACCTATGCTGATCCCACAGCTGTTGCATAGCATCCAGATTCTGACTGGCGTCCAGAACCAAGACTGGAGCGTTTAGTCTAGCAGCGGAGTCAGCGCCAAGCAGCCAGCTCTCGTGCAGCTGGTGCAGGCTCTCCAGCAAGGACAGCGGCAGAGGTGCCTCTTCGCTGCGATTCCGCTTAGTGACGCGTTCGTGACACACAGACGGCGGGCAGCGAAGGTACACGTAGAGGTCAACCTGGGGTGGTTGATCGCAGTTTCAGGAATTGTTTTAAACAACTTGGAAATCGGAGTTTATTCGTTGGAGATCATAAAAATCTAGGATCTGAACTCTAAGGGATCTAGAATTCGCACTCTGGGAGATCTGGGATTTGGACTTTTGATGGATCTGGGAGTAGGATTTTGGGATATCTGGGATTCGGAAATTTTGGGCGATCTGAGATAGGGAAATTTATGGGATCTGGGATTCGGATTTTTTGGGATCTGGAATTCAGATTTTGGGGAATTTGGAATTCAGATTTTAGGGGATCTGGGATTCGGACTTTTGGGGAATCTGGAATTCAGATTTTGGGGAATCTGGAATTCAGATTTTAGGGGATCTGGGATTCGGACTTTTGGGGAATCTGGAATTCAGATTTTGGGGAATCTGGAATTCAGATTTTAGGGGATCTGGGATTCGGATTTTTGGGATCTGGGATTCAGATTTTGGGGGATCTGGGATTCGGATATTTTGGGATCTGGAATTCAGATTTTGGGGAATTTGGAATTCAGATTTTAGGGGATCTGGGATTCGGACTTTTGGGGAATCTGGAATTCAGATTTTGGGGAATCTGGAATTCAGATTTTAGGGGATCTGGGATTCGGACTTTTGGGGAATCTGGAATTCAGATTTTGGGGAATCTGGAATTCAGATTTTAGGGGATCTGGGATTCGGATTTTTGGGATCTGGGATTCAGATTTTGGGGGATCTGGGATTCGGATTTTTGGGGATTAAAGTTTTGGGTTTTTGGGGATCTAGAATTTAGACTTTTAGGGGATCTGGGATTCGGATTTTAGGGGATCTGGGATTCGGACTTTTGGGGAATCTGGAATTCAGATTTTGGGGAATCTGGAATTCAGATTTTAGGGGATCTGGGATTCGGACTTTTGGGCGATCTGAGACATGGATATTTTGGGGATCTGGGATTCGGATTTTTGGGATCTGGGATTCAGATTTTGGGGGATCCGGAATTCAGATTTTAGGGGATCTGGGATTCGGACTTTTGGGGAATCTGGGATTTAGATTTTGGGGAATCTGGAATTCAGATTTTAGGGGATCTGGGATTCGGACTTTTGGGGAATCTGGAATTCAGATTTTGGGGAATCTGGAATTCAGATTTTAGGGGATCTGGGATTCGGACTTTTGGGGAATCTGGAATTCAGATTTTGGGGAATCTGGAATTCAGATTTTAGGGGATCTGGGATTCGGACTTTTGGGGAATCTGGAATTCAGATTTTGGGGAATCTGGAATTCAGATTTTAGGGGATCTGGGATTCGGACTTTTGGGGAATCTGGAATTCAGATTTTGGGGAATCTGGAATTCAGATTTTAGGGGATCTGGGATTCGGACTTTTGGGGAATCTGGAATTCAGATTTTGGGGAATCTGGAATTCAGATTTTGGGGAATCTGGAATTCAGATTTTAGGGGATCTGGGATTCGGACTTTTGGGCGATCTGAGACATGGAAATTTTGGGGATCTGGGATTCGGATTTTTGGGGATTAAAGTTTTGGGTTTTTGGGGATCTAGAATTTAGACTTTTAGGGGATCTGGGATTCGGATTTTAGGGGATCTGGGATTCGGACTTTTGGGGAATCTGGAATTCAGATTTTGGGGAATCTGGAATTCAGATTTTAGGGGATCTGGGATTCGGACTTTTGGGCGATCTGAGACATTGAAATTTTGGGGATCTGGGATTCGGATTTTTGGGATCTGGAATTCAGATTTTAGGGGATCTGGGATTCGGACTTTTGGGGATTAAAGTTTTGGGTTTTTGGGGATCTAGAATTTAGACTTTTAGGGGATCTGGGATTCGGATTTTGGGGAATCTGGGAATCCGATTTTCGGGGATTTGGATTCGGATTTTCGGGGATTTGGGATTCAGATTTTAGGGGATTTGGGATTCGGATTTTTGGGGATCTGGGATTATTTTCCCGGGAATCAGGGATTCGGATTTTAAGAATCGGGGATGTATCAGAATTGACTATAGTGTGAGAATCTGGAATCGGAGAGAAGAATTTCGAGGATTTTGAGGATCAGGGATAACAGAGGAACAATCGCAGCCTTTAACATACCTGCAGAGCCATAGCCCAAGGACCTTTGAGCAGTCGCCTATAATAGCTATCCAGCACACCGAGTTCAGCGGAGTGCAGTTGGCCTTGCACAGCCGCATTCTCCATGAAGCAGTGCCTGGCGCTGTGCAGCGATCTCTCCAGCATCTTTACTGGCCTGTCAGTGGTGTGGCGGTGCATCTGCAGCCTAGTCAGCATGCAGTACAGGTTGAATGAGAAGAACCAGCGCTGCGGATCTTCGTACAGTTTCTGCAGCAGATTAACACCGGACACGTTGCACCATTTCTCTAGCGGCTCCGGCACAGGTTCAACAATTGAACTGGATTCATTGGCGGTAGAAAAATAATTCAACATTGTACTCTTGCCGGCACCAATGTTGCCTTCGATGGACACCGTGAACTGGCGCCGATGACTCTGGCATGACTCATTAGCTGCTGCTGCTGTGGAGAACATGACTTTCGATAATTCACTCAAATTGGTTAACATTCTTAACAATGCCAAATAAGATTGGCTGCTGCTGCTGCGACCAGCGGTTCCGAAAAGACGACCCAACTGGAGTCAATTGTCAAAGCGATATAATTGATTAAACTACTGGATCCAGGATATGAGTAATCTGGGAGAATTGTAGGCTCAAACTGAGGATCTGGGAGAATGGTATGAGTCAAACTGAGAATCGGGAGAATGGTAGACTCAAACTGAGGATCTACGAGAATGGTAGACTCAAACTGAGGATCTGGGATGAATGGTAGCTCAAACTGAGGATCTGGGATGAATGGTAGCTCAAACTGAGGATCTGGGATGAATGCTAGCTCAAATTGAGGATCTGGGATGAATGGTAGCTCAAACTGAGGATCTGGGATGAATGGTAGCTCAAACTGAGGATCTGGGATGAATGCTAGCTCAAACTGAGGATCTGGGATGAATGGTAGCTCAAACTGAGGATCTGGGATGAATGCTAGCTCAAACTGAGGATCTGGGATGAATGGTAGACTCAAACTGAGGATCTGGGAGAATGGTAGACTCAAACTGAGGATCTGGGAGAATGGTAGGCTCAAACTGAGGATCTGGGAGAATGGTAGACTCAAATTGAGGATGTGGGAGAATGGTAGACTCAAACTGAGGATCTACGAGAATGGTAGACTCAAACTGAGGATCTGGGATGAATGGTAGCTCAAACTGAGGATCTGGGATGAATGGTAGCTCAAACTGAGGATCTGGGATGAATGCTAGCTCAAATTGAGGATCTGGGATGAATGGTAGCTCAAACTGAGGATCTGGGATGAATGGTAGCTCAAACTGAGGATCTGGGATGAATGCTAGCTCAAACTGAGGATCTGGGATGAATGGTAGCTCAAACTGAGGATCTGGGATGAATGCTAGCTCAAACTGAGGATCTGGGATGAATGGTAGACTCAAACTGAGGATCTGGGAGAATGGTAGACTCAAACTGAGGATCTGGGAGAATGGTAGGCTCAAACTGAGGATCTGGGAGAATGGTAGACTCAAATTGAGGATGTGGGAGAATGGTAGACTCAAACTGAGGATCTACGAGAATGGTAGACTCAAACTGAGGATCTGGGATGAATGGTAGCTCAAACTGAGGATCTGGGATGAATGGTAGCTCAAACTGAGGATCTGGGATGAATGCTAGCTCAAATTGAGGATCTGGGATGAATGGTAGCTCAAACTGAGGATCTGGGATGAATGCTAGCTCAAACTGAGGATCTGGGAGAATGGTAGACTCAAACTGAGGATCTGGGAGAATGGTAGGCTCAAACTGAGGATCTGGGAGAATGGTAGACTCAAATTGAGGATGTGGGAGAATGGTAGACTCAAACTGAGGATCTGGGAGAATGGTAGACTCAAACTGAGGATCTGGGAGAATGGTAGACTCAAACTGAGGATCTGGGAGAATGGTAGACTCAAACTAAAGATAGATTAACTTAAGAATGTAGGGTACAATGGACCTAATTAAAACAAGAAACTGAATAGGAAAAAATAGCAGATAAGTATTTAATAACTAACAAAACTATTTATTAACTTATGTATGGCAAATTGTAAGTCTGCATAGCAACAAATGTAATCACACAAGAATATTTTAATTGCTATTATCACTATTTACACAAGCAATTAAAGATAAGAAAAGTATTAGACAGGAAGACATGATAAATAAAAGATGGTTACAACAAAAATAGTATGATTGACAGCAAAAAATAAAACTGATATACATAATGTGAGAAAATATCACACAAACAGCTAGAAGACTGTAAAACCTGTTGTTCTAAAATCTGTTTGCTCTAACAGATGCGAGTATTAAGCCACTATGTAGAGGAAGCAGTGTTTATCGTTATAAATAAAAAAACAATATCTTAATAGTAAATATCTAAATTGACTAAATACTTGAAGATATCAATGACTTCTCTGTTTAAAATTTCAACTTTTACATCTGCTATGGAAGAACAGTTTACTGCAGTTCACAGCAAAATTATTTTAATAATTATTAAAACCGCAAACGTAGCGTTAAACTAATTTAACTTTTTTAATTTTCGTGAAGTAGGCTGTGAGTATTTTGTCTTTCTTCCGCTAAGAAAACAAGTCAATAAACCGACTCAATAATACTCAAATCAAGCCAGTCGTTTAGCAATCCAATCAAAATTCGGCCTCGAAGCGGACGCTTCAGCCATGCACCTCCATGCCACATCGCGAACTACAGACAGATTATCTGTGCTTGTCAGCGCCTGCTGCTGCTGCTGCTGCAAGACTTGAAGCCTTTCACCCCGATGCACACGGTTCAAGATGTCGTTAGGTGTTAGCGCTGATTGCCAAGGCGTCGGACGTCGAGGCGAACCGTGCCTTCCTTCGGGGCTGTGCAGCTCCCAGAGCAGGACGCCGAAGCTCCAACAGTCTGTGGCTTCAGTTGCTGCGGCTGTCGGCTTAGCGTCGGCCAGCGAGATGGACAGCTCTAGGAGTTCCGGCGCGAACCAACGAACTAACTCTAGGCTGGAGTTGTGCCTATATTGAACGGATTTTAAGAGCGGATAGGATGAGCACTTGTGTGAAAATTCGACCGATTTGACAGGTAGACTGACTGACAGGTAGATAGACTGATTGACAGCTATAGACAGACTGACAGACAGGTAGACTGACAGAGTGACAGATAGACAGACTGAGTGACAGGTAGACAGACTGAGTGACAGGTAGACATACTGAGTGACAGGTAGACAGACTGACAGGTAGATGGACTGACAGGTAGACAGACTGAGTGACAGGTAGACAGACTGACAGGTAGATGGACTGACAGGTAGACAGACTGAGTGACAGGTAGACAGACTGACAGGTTAAGAGAATGAGAATCAAGTCGCAATGGCAGCAGTTAGATACAATGACAGTTAGACCCACAGACAAACGGCTATTCCTCACCTATCGAATCCGTTGCTAAGCAGATCGGACAATCCGAAGTCGGACAGTTTAGCAGTCAGAGCGGCAGTCGGCCCAGTGAGTAGGACATTCCTAGCAGCTAGGCGACCGTGCCTCAACCCGCTAGCAGCCAGATAAGCCATTCCTTCGGCTGATTGACAACACCAACGCCTGACTTCGGCAGCAGTTGTTGGACATTTTCTGACGTAATCAATAGCCGAACCAACGACAGAAAGCTCATTTAGAAGCATCAGTTTGCCAGCATCGCAGCAGATGCCAAAGAAACCGACAACACGCTTGTGTGCTGATACTTTCGCTAATCTGGAACCAACCGTCTTCAATGTTGACATAGCCGCTGTTGAATTAGTCGACGGTGAAAATAATTTCACTGCAATGTCAATCTCAGCTGACGATGTCGAAGCCAATAGTCGACCTTTGAAGACGTCGATTTTGCCAGACGATGCTGCTGATGAGGCGAATGCTCCAGCGCCAATGCCAACACTGCCGCCAATTTTGGATATCAACAAAACTCTACTGGATTCAATAATTATTGATTTGGGATTATTGATATTCCCTGTCTCATTGGTTGCAGCAGCAGCAGAATCAGCAGCAGATGCTGGTATGGCACGCTTAAGCGGACAGGCAATTACATCGGCCGAGTGAGACAAATAATCGATTAGATGGCCTGCCAGGATATAGACAAGATTTTAGATTAAAAATTTCTTAACGAAAAAACTAAAAATTTGTCGAATGTTCATTTAAATAAGAGCGTTACGTAATCCCAATCCTAATATCTAGTTTCGTTTCTTGTGTTAAATAATTTGCTTTATTGCTCTGCATTGCTTCAGTTCACCCAGCTGTTAAATGGGTACCAGCATCAGCTGGGGTAATTCAGGATTCGTGTGGCGTCCCCCCAGTCCATGGACTGAACAGCCGAACGCAGCCTTCAGATGCGCCGCGCAACAGCTGTGGCTGTGCTGTCGGCTGCACATCTGGCCCCATTGTGGCAGGTGTAATCAATTATTATTATTAAATAAATCTAATTTACGGATTATTCTCTAAATTATTTAACACTAGTACGCATAATCATTTCTACTTTTATTCATACTTTCTTTGTTCATCTATGCCATTCTCAATTCTTCAAACTTTTATCCTAATAACAGGAATCCCTAACCTGATTTTTTAGAATTCGAAATGCTATTTCTAAGAACCATTAATCCTATTTCTCAGAATCGCTAATCCCATTGCTCAGAATCATTAATCTTATTTCTTATAATCAAAGATCCCATTTCTCATAATCAATTATCCCATTTCTCATAATCAATTATCCCATTTCTCATAACCAATTATCCCATTTCTCAGAATCAATAATCCCATTTCTCAGAAAGAATTATCCCATTTCTCAGAATCAATAATCCCATTTCTCATAATCAATTATCCCATTTCTCATAATCAATTATCCCATTTCTCAGAATCAATAATCCCATTTCTCAGAATCAATAATCCCATTTCTCATAATCAATTATCCCATTTCTCAGAATCAATAATCCCATTTCTCAGAATCAATAATCCCATTTCTCATAATCAATTATCCCATTTCTCATAATCAATTATCCCATTTCTCATAATCAATTATGCCATTTCTCAGAATCAATAATCCCATTTCTCAGAATCAATAATCCCATTTCTCAGAATCAATAATCCCATTTCTCAGAATCAATAATCCCATTTCTCAGAAGCAATAATCCCACATCCCAGAAGCTAAAAAATCGCTAACAGTTCAGCAAAAGCGAGTGACCTCACCCAAGCTGGGAAACCTGGGTCCACCGCCGATGTGCCAGGCGTCGCGAAGTTTTCTAGGAAACCGGCGCCCACCAACTTCTCCAGTAGCTCCCAGTTGGTCGCCAGCAGCATCGCCGGAAGCCATAGGATAGCCGCCAGTATCGCAGTCGATCGCATACTTATAGATTGAGCCGCCGCAGGCTAAACACAGTACGAATCGTTTATGCCTTAGATTGGTAGGAAAAGTGGCGCCACTGCCGCTACTACTTGTAGTAGTGCGACTGCCCGAGCTAGCATTGTCAATATCGTCAGCCGGATGAATAGCAGAAGCGGCTGACGAGTCTGAAGTGTGCAGCCTGACTAGGAAATCGCCATCCAATGGTGGATCGTTTAGGCATCGCATTGCCAAGTCCGTGTTCCGACGATTCAGATTGGGATGAAACCAAACTGCCTTGGCTAGTTGGCGCTGCAGTTGCGACTGGGAGAAATTTATGTTTTTAAAAGGGAGAAAACTTTGACTAAACTAAAACTTATAACTAATCCAAGCATCACAAAGGACTAACGATTAATCGATTTGCAGGAATAATTAAAATATTTTATCAATGGAGGGATCATTAAGGAATAATGATCAAGGGATCAGTAGGGATTAACAATCAGGGGATCAGTAGGGATTAACTATCGAGGGATCAGTAGGGATTAACTATCGAGGGATCATTTAGGATTAATGATCAAGGGATCAGTAGGGATTAACAATCAGGGGATCAGTAGGGATTAACAATCGAGGGATCATTAAGGATTAATGATCAAGGGATCAGTAGGGATTAACAATCAGGGGATCAGTAGGGATTAACAATCGAGGGATCAGTAGGGATTAACAATCGAGGGATCAGTAGGGATTAACAATCGAGGGATCAGTAGGGATTAACAATCAGGGGATCAGTAGGGATTACCAATCAGGGGATCAGTAGGAATTAACAATCAGGGGATTAGTAGGGATTAAAAATCAGGGGATCAGTAGGGATTAACAATCAGGGGATTAGTAGGGATTAAAAATCAGGGGATCAGTAGGGATTAACAATCAGGGGATCAGTAGGGATTAACAATCGAGGGATCAGTATGGATTAACAATCAGGGGATTAGTAGGGATTAAAAATCAGGGGATCAGTAGGGATTAACAATCAGGGGATTAGTAGGGATTAAAAATCAGGGGATCAGTAGGGATTAACAATCAGGGGATCAGTAGGGATTACCAATCAGGGGATCAGTATGGATTAACAATCAGGGGATTAGTAGGGATTAAAAATCAGGGGATCAGTATGGATTAACAATCAGGGGATTAGTAGGGATTAAAAATCAGGGGATCAGTAGGGATTAACAATCAGGGGATCAGTAGGGATTAAGAATCGAGGGATCAGTAGGGATTAACAATCGAGGGATCAGTAGGGATTAAGAATCGAGGGATCAGTAGGGATTAACAATCAGAGGATCAGTAGGGATTAACAATCGAGGGATCAGTAGGGATTAACAATCAGGGGATCAGTAGGAATTAACAATCAGGGGATCAGTAGGGATTAAGAATCGAGGGATCAGTAGGGATTAACAATCAGGGGATCAGTAGGGATTAACAATCAGGGGATCAGTAGGGATTAAGAATCGAGGGATCAGTAGGGATTAACAATCAGGGGATCAGTAGGGATTAACAATCGAGGGATCATTAAGGATTAACAATCAGGGGATCAGTAAGGATTAACAATCGAGAGATCATTAAGGATTAACAATCAGGGGATCAGTAAGGATTAACAATCGAGAGATCATTAAGGATTAACAATCAGGGGATCAGTAAGGATTAACAATCGAGAGATCTTTAAGGATTAATGATCGAGGGATCATTTTGGATAAAGGGATAAATTTTGAATAAACAATCAAGGAATCCCAAGGGATTAAAGGGATTAGAGAAGATTAACCGAAGCACTCACCTCCAAGTCTTCATCTTCGAAGCCCATTTCAGGTTCTTCAGTAGGCCAATCGGCCAGATAGTCGGCCAGTTGGGCAAAGCCGAATCTCAACGCCAATTCGTAGGGCATTTCGCCATCTGCGTTCAACGGATGCGCAGCGGCTCCGTGTCGCAGCAGAGCTGTGGCGCAGTCGGTGTATCCGAGGATGGCAGCCTCGTGTAGCGGAGTGTTGCCAGATAAGGGGCACCGGATCTTCGTAAGGTGAATAAGAATGATTGACAGGTACGATTCAAATAAACAAAAAACTAATTACGGGCCTAAAATGGGCCGTTTTTACTATACAGTTTAAAGCGCCGTTTTAGCTATTTATTCACCTGCGGATCAGCCTTGCCAGTGGTTAACAACAGTTCAACAGCTGACACAAAGGCACGCTGAGCTGCCCGATGCAACGCCGCATAACCGGCGCAATCCCACAGGCCCGTGTTCGCTCCGGCCTCCAATAGTAGACGGACAGAATCGACACTTCCAATCTTCACGGCGTCAATCAAGGCTGTTGAACCAGTATCGGCAGACTTTTCGTCAACTGACAGAGCCTGACCCGGTTCCTTCACCAGAGACAATAGCAGGCGCCGGATTTCATCGGCGTCGCCTCGTCTAGCCGCCAAGTGCAGCGACGTAGTTGTGCCATAGACAACAAGCTCTGGCGGCGGCGGCTGCGAAGCTGGCACGTGAGTGCCGAGACGGCGAACTATGCCGCCGCTGGCTTCAACCAGAGCCCTACTAAATTCTGTTAGCAACAAATCTAAGCCGAGAAATTTCGCCTCGGTGCCGCGTAATTGATAAAATCCGTCGCTAAGCTGATCAATGGGATAATGATAGACTGAGGCATCAGTATGCAGCAATGATAGGACATATTTGCCAGTGGCACTCGAATATCTGACTAGATAATCGCCCGCACCGCCTTGAGCTCGCAATTTGCGTTCGGTTTCTTCGCGACCCAACTGGCCATGAAACCAGTGCAGCCTGCTGATTGGCTGAGACTTCGCGGACTGCTGAAACAATTTCAGGCTATGAAATGCTATGAACTGCTCATTTTCAGCTGTGTTGAGCTTGTCCTTGTCTTTATAATCGTGAGGACCAACCCCACAAAGCAGAAAATGTATCATTAAAAAATTTAATTTTTAATAATAATAATACAATTCTGTTTAACGCACTAACACGCACACACACACACTCACTCACTTATAAATAAAAATAATATTTATCTATTTGTTCTCCTTCCAAATTATATAATTAGGTAATTTTTTAGGCTGCATGCAATAAGAATTTCCAACCTTTCCTAGTCCTTCTCAGTCTTAAAACACATTATAAAACACTTTAATATATTATCAACAAGATTCACCTATTCATGTAGTTTTAATACAACTTTTTATTATTAAGCTTATTAAAAGTTACAATTAAAGGCTTAAAAATTAGGTGTTTTTAATGAGATATTATAGGACCTACCCTATGCTACGATCGTATTATGCCAATTGTGCATAAAATTATTTTAATAGGCCTATTGTTTAAACATAGTTATACAGCAAAAATATAGCATCTAAGAGTTTTTGTGCAACTTTCTTGTTACACTTTAATGGCTCATTTATTGTAAATCTCAATCTTTACCTTGTAACTTGTTGCATATTTTTTAATTTATTAAAATATTCTTAATTTGTAGTAGACTTCCTCTTGCTGTAGGGTAATGTATCATCAACCAAACAAGAATGTGTATTTTTTTACTTCAAACCTAAGCTACAGATTTTCTATTTAAGATATGATGATAAATCAAAAGCCAAGTTATAGAAAACAGTTACATCTTTCTAAAAAGTATCTGCTTTTGCTATTTTGTCAAATAGAAAAAAAGTTATTCCTGCTTTTTATCTAAAACTGAACAATGATTTTCATGTATCTTCAAACCAAACAGAGAATTTGATGTTTGGTTTTACAATTTCAGTGAGTGGTTTAATCTTATTTTAAGGAGTGAACTATCATGAATTATGTCATTTGAAAGCATTTTTCATGCTCTATAAATAACTACATTTATGGTCATTTAATTGGCAAGCAAACACATACAATCTTCGTCTAAAGTACATACTGAAAAAATGTTGTTAAAAAGTATGCTTTAGCAATAAAAATTTCTACTGAAACATCTATATCTTTCTTTCCTCTTAATGCTTCATTGCACATCATGCCTCAGCTTGTAGATAATTTCTTCAACTTTCAAATTAGTTGTTCTGTGAAACACAATAGCTTGTTTCTGTCTTGCACGAGACCAAGGAAGAAGTCAAAATTATTGTTTGGTTTTGAAGATACACTGTTTGGTTGATGATACACATACATGTGCAACACCCAGCCGACCTGGCCGAACTGGCCGGGTGAAACGAGTGCCAGGCAAGGTAAGTCGCAAAAACCAATCAACCAAGCGCAAAAAAATCAAAGGGGGGGGCCAAGGGATAAAAAAGGAAGGCATGAAGAAAAGGAAAAAGAGGAGAGAAAAAAATAGCAAATGAGAGCAAACTAAGTCGTAAATAGAGCAAAAACTATGTTGCACGGCCGGCTAAGATTTGGGAGGTTGCGCATGTATGATGATACATTACCCTATTGTGTGTACTACACTTTACTTTATTCATGTTTGTTTAACTGTATGGTACTTTATTACATTACATTAATTTACTGCACAATTGTTGCAAACCTTAATCTATATGTGCACTGGTTGGCTCAGCTGGTATAAATTTATTCATTAGTGACTCGCAGCATCTATGAGATAACCATGCTAATAACCAGTGTCTAGTGAGTTAAACAAAATTTTAAACTGGGACATTATAATTATAAGTATTCTAAATAGCAATTTTGCAAGTTTTTTACTTGAAAGTTCGAAACTAAAGTAAGTCACATATGTTACAAAATGAATCTAGATATATTATACTAGACTGTAAGCACTAACAATGTAACAAACTGTCTAGCTAGTCATTAGTCAATAGTAAATGTTACTAATAAAATAAGCCTATGCCTAGCCTTATTGACATAGCTATTTGTAACTCTAAAGTGTAGATCTGGATGAAGATGAATTAAATTATCAACACTTAATTCCTAAGGACAGGGTACATGGTTACTGTCCAATTGTCCACTTATATTACATTGTTGAAATCCAAGCCTTTAAAAATTATGAAATTAAAATTCCTTAAAGAAAGATTTAATTATAAAATGTCAAATTACCACTTAAAATATAGATATGATTTATATTTTTTCTCTTCACATAAGCAAAAAATAGTAAAATAAAAAAATATGGCAATGCGATAAAAGTGCCCAATATTACAAAGTTACAATATTTAGTTGTTCTTGTATTTCTATTATTATAATCACGAATTAAGTACTTTATACACATGTAATCAAGTAATAAGGTCTTATTGCATATTTGATTAGGCCTAGCTCAATTTTATATTGTAGTGTACAGTTATAAAATACACTTAGGAAAACAATTAAAATAGTAAGCAAAAAGTATATGCTTATTAACATTAATATGAAGTTTTGAACTTATAAAGTTTTGTGTCATGATTAGGCAGGGGCAGATCCAGGTGGAACGATAAGGGGCTATAGCTTCCCCCGAAATTTAGATCTTTCTGATTGGTGCCCCCTCGCAGCGGCCAGGTCAGCGTCTCTGTCAATTTCATAGTGCTCCATCAGACCATCCCACTGAGCACAGGGATTCACAGTGCGCCATTTGGCGCTTCATCAGCTGTTTTTTATTGTGACACACCCTATACACCATTTTTTCTTCCAGAACAAAAAAGCTGTATCCGCCACTGTAAAATCGAGGGTTAAGCAGTGACACTGGATAGGAAATAAGGAAAAAAGTAATGAATTTGAATTTCTAGGAAAAAATTATTACTTAAATATGTGCCAAAATTGTGGTTTTCGTGACTTTAGAGCTTTTGTGAAAAAAAAGTATTTCTAGGCTTAAAAAAGATGCGAGCTTTTTAAAGTAAAGACTTGTGCAAAGAAAATACAAATTTTGCAATCGCATAATAAATCTTACGAATAGGTAATACAAGAGTAACAAAGTTTGATAAGCGATTCGCGAGGCTCAGACAATAAATGTCTTCATCACATTGTGTGCTTCACCCGTTAATTGGCATATATAGAACAGGTTCTCTCACGCGTATATCGATTATATACATTAACTTATGTACAGCATGCGCGGTTAGGGTGTAGTAGTATAGTGTGACGATCAACCTGTAACTCTTTGGCTCGTAATAGCAGCTTTTCAAAATACTATATGATCGTAAACGATTGACTAAAACGTATCAACCAATCAAGTACTGAAATGACAAACTCGATGGGATCCGAATGGCGAAGAATGCTATCCCCATCGTTGGAACGATGTCGTTCTATTCTCGCCGCTTCCCGCATATATCGTCTGGTCCATGATGGTGAGCCCGATCTTGTATATTCCACAATTACCGAAGTTAGCGACGATGAGGCTTGTAGTGCACTGCGTTGCCCTGTCCCTCCCACGCGGGCATAGTCAACGTGCACTGCTCTTGGCACGTACTGTATGTATGCACGCACTGTTGCGTAATGCGCTCATGGCTGGACTGCACGTCGGCCTGCCTGCACTGGACGGCACTATATAACAACTCAAATATACGGCCCAAGAGGCCACGTTCCTTTCTCACTCAACTGCACTACAATGGCATCGCAAGTCAGTATTCAAACCCCACCCGCACTGGACCTGCGCACGGACCCTAGCACAGCCCAGACAAAATGGAAGAAATGGCTCGCCCAGTTCCAGCTGTTCGCGGTCGCCGCAGGCATCGACGACAAGAAGCGGCTGCGCCAGCTGCTACTGTACACCGCCGGCGAGGACCTGCAGGCGATCGCGGCCGGCCTCACCAACGAGGCGGCGGGCAAGGACATCGATACACTCGTTGTCGCGCTCAATCAGCACTTCGACGGCAAGCGGAATCTGCCGTTCACCCGCTACCAGTTCAGGCTCTGCACTCAGCGCCCCGGTGAGCCCATAGACGACTGGCTCCAGCGCCTCAAGGACGCCGCCGACTGCTGCGCCTTCGGTGACCTGCGAGAGTCTCTGATCCGTGATCAGGTGATTGCCTGCTGCAGCTCCGACCAGCTCCGTCGAAAGCTGCTAGCCATCGACAACGTGGACCTGGAGCAGGCGGTGCGGGCGGCCCGGGCCATGGAAGCGGCGGAGGCCCAAGCGAGCGTCATGGAGGCCAATGATGCGTCTGTGCAGCGGCTCCGACGTCAGGAGGCCGGTGCAGCAGCCCCTGCAGCGCGGCGGCCGACAGGGCAGCCGCAAGACAAGCAGCCGAACGGCAGGCAGACCAGGTGCATCAGGTGCGGAGCCCCCGGCCACCGCACGTGCAGCGCAGCCGAAGGCAAGACGTGCAACCGCTGCGGCAAGCGAAATCACCTGGCGAGGGCCTGCCTGTCCCGGCCGAAGGAAGACGTCCACGCCCTGCAGGCTGACAGCGACAGTTCAGCGGCGGAGGACGGCGTGTTCTGCCTGACCGTGGCAGCCACAGGAACCGCGGCAGCCGGAGCCCAGACGTCGGTGTTCGTCGGTTCAACGCAGCTGCCCGTGCTGGTGGACAGCGGCGCTGACTGCAACATCATCACCGAGCAGGCCTGGCGGACACTGCCGGGACCCCCGCAGCTGCAGGCAACTCGCACGAAGATCTTCGCCTTCCGCTCGCCGAAGCCGCTCAGCACTCTGGGAGCCTGCAGCCTTCGGGTGTCAACGGGGCAGAACAGCAGGACGGTTCGCTTCATCGTCGTCCCCGGCGGCGGCACCAACATCCTGGGACGTGAGGCCTCGACTGCGCTCCGGCTCCTGAGCCTGGGGCCTCAGGTCCACGCGATCGAGGCAACCGAGACGGAGGACCCCGCTATCCAGGCGGTCGTCAGGCAATTTCCCGAGCTCTTCAGAGGCCTCGGCAAGGTCAAGGACGTCTCTGTGCAGATCAACATCAAATCCGACGCCAGACCAATCTGCCACCCGCCCTCCCGCGTTCCGGTGCACCTCCGGGAGGCGCTGGACCGCGAGCTAGACGAGCAGGAGCAGCTGGGCATCATCCAGCCAGTCGAGGGCCCCACGCCGTGGGTCAGCCGCATCGTCGTGGTGCCGAAGGAGGACGGCAAGAGCGTGCGGATCACGCAGGATCTGCGCGACGTGAACAAGGCGGCGCTGAGGGAGCGACACCAGATCCCGACATTCGAGGAGGCGACAAGCGACATGGCTGGCTCATCGATCTTCAGCAAGCTCGACATCTTCAAAGCATTCCACCAGATTGAAATCAGCGAGGACAGCCGGAAGTACTTCGTGTTCTCAACGCCCCGAGGAATGCGGCAGTTGACTCGCCTGAGTATGGGATTCGCCTCTGCGTCAGAGATCCTACAGCGCGTGATGCAGCGAGTGCTGGAGGGCCTGACGGGTGTTAAGTGGATCCACGACGACATCATTGTCCACAGCCGAGACCTGAAGGCTCACAAGACTCACGTGGCTGCCTGCCTGACCAGACTGCGAGAGCACGGCATCACCCTCAACGGCAGCAAGTGCCGCTGGGGGATCGGCAAGGCAAAGTTCATGGCGATGACGCTGTCCAAGTTTGGGATCCAGCCATCACAAGAGAAGATCGCCGAGCTGCAAGCCTTCAAAGACCCACAGTCCGTCAAGGAGGTCCGGTCGTTTCTCGGCCTGGCCAATCACCTGGAAAAGTTCATGCCCCAGCTAGCGGACATGGCGGAGCCGCTCAGGCGGCTGACACGGAAGGGCCAGGAGTTTGTCTGGGACAGCGAGCAGCAGCAGGCCTTCCAGAACGTCAAGGACTGCATCTCGGAGAGCCGCACCCTGGCCTTCTTCGACAAACAGCTGCCAACAGAGCTGGTGGTCGATGCATCGCCCGCTGGCGTCGGCGCCATCCTGCAGCAGCGGCACCCCGGGGGGCAGACCCGGCCGGTGGCCTACGCGAGCCGCACCCTCAGCGAGGTCGAGCGGCGCTACAGCCAGATCGAGCGCGAGGCCCTGGGCGTCAAGTTCGGCTGCCTAAAGTTCGCGTTCTACCTGGAGGGCTGTCCTCATTTCGACGTCTACACCGACCACAAGCCGCTGCTGGGCATCTACAGGCCAGACTCCCGGCCACCGCCGCGACTCGAGCGCATCATGCTACAGACGCAGCACTTCTCGTTCACGCTACACTACCGCAAGGGCGAGGACAATCCGGCCGATCCCCTGAGCCGCAACCCGCTGCCGGAGACGTCGCCGGGCATGGACGTGGCCGCGGAGACCAGGCTGCTCAACGCCGTGGTCCAGGCCGCGACACCGAAGGGCCTGACGATGGACAGGATTCGCGCTGCAACCGAGAGGGACCCCGCCCTGACGGTCGTCATGCAAGCCCTAGCGACGGGCCACTGGCGCTGCGGCGCCGCGGCCCCGGCGCACAGCTTCCGGTCCCTGAAGGATGAGCTCAGCGTCCACGACGGCGTGGTGCTCCGGGGCAGCAAGATCGTGATCCCGGCGGAGCTGCAGCAGCTGACCATCGCACTGGCACACCAGGGTCACCTCGGCCAGAAGAAAACGTGCGACCGGCTGCAGCGGAAGGTCTGGTGGCCCGGCATGACACAGCAGGTCGAGGCCGTTGTCTCCCGCTGCCGCCCGTGCCAGGCGGCTCGACCGGACGGCGCCGTCAAGCAGCCGCCGATGCAACCGACACCGCTGCCCCCGGGGCCGTGGCAATCGCTGAGCGTGGACGTCTGCGGACCGTTCCCGACGGGCGAGAACGTGGTGGTCCTGGTGGACTACTTCAGCCGGTACCCGGACACTTACGTGGTGCGCAGCCTCACGAGCGCCAGCATCATCACCTGCGCCATGGCCTCGTTCAGTCGCTTCGGCGTGCCACAGCAGATCACCACGGACAACGCGACCTACTTCACGAGCGAGGAGTTTAAGGAGTTCCTCGACGGCCTCGGAGTCCAGCACCGCAGGGTCACCCCACTCTACCCGGCAGCGAACGGCGAGGTCGAGCGATTCAACCGCAGCCTCAACAAGTGTGTCAACGCCGCGGCAGCGGAGGGCAAGGATTGGCGCCGGGCCATCCATGAGTGGCTGCTCGGCTACCGCAACTCAGTGCACCGCGGCACGGGCCGGTCGCCCAACGATCTCATGTTTAACAGGGCCGTAGGCGACCTCCTGCCGGCCGGCCCCGCGGAGCAGCTGGACGACGCCGGTCGGCAGCTGCAGCGTCATGACCGCAGCTACAAGCAGGCGATGCGCCGCGCGACTGACAAGCGACGAGCGGCAGCACCACACGGCATCGCGGCGGGCGCCCGCGTGCTGCTTAGGAACCGCGGCAAGGCCAAACTGCGGTGCCCGTTCGACCCGCGCCCCTGGCTCGTCAAAGCGGTCCACGGCGATGCACTGACGCTGGAGAGAGGCGAGGCCGTGCTGCGGCGGCACGTGACTGAGACCAAGCCGCTGCGCGAGTGCCCCTGGGAGCCAGACGAACCGCGGGACGGCCGGCCCGCTCATCCGCAGCCCGCCACAGACGGCGGCGCCACGGACGGTGCCATAGCGCAGAGGCCCCACCCCAGGCAGGCTAAGAGGCACATCTGCTATAAGGAGTGACTGTAGTGACAGGGCCTGAGAGGCATCTTTCCATGCGAACTATTTGCGTTTTTTTTGCGTTCTGATTTTTCAAGACCCACTCAATGCGCCGCGCGTTTGACCTTTTTACTCTGAGGGGGAGAGATGTAGTGCACTGCGTTGCCCTGTCCCTCCCACGCGGGCATAGTCAACGTGCACTGCTCTTGGCACGTACTGTATGTATGCACGCACTGTTGCGTAATGCGCTCATGGCTGGACTGCACGTCGGCCTGCCTGCACTGGACGGCACTATATAACAACTCAAATATACGGCCCAAGAGGCCACGTTCCTTTCTCACTCAACTGCACTACAAGGCTTGAATCGCCCTCCGCTGACTCCAGAACTGCAACGCCGCACGGAAAGTGAAACGGTACATTCTGAGCTCCTGTCAGAGTCTGCAGAACTGTCCCGTCTCTCTCCAGGACCGTCACCGAGTTGCTGACGAATGCGCTCACAATCACGTGACCACTGCTGTCGGCAGCGATCTGACACAGCTCAGGTGCGCCAAGAGATGCAGAGTGCGCAATGAGACCCTGGGAGCCGCCACTCAGCTTGAAGACGCGGCCGGTCCTGTTGTCGCTGACGAAGATGCTGTCTCCGGAGACAGCCAGACTGCCGAGATCCGATCCCATCAGCATCGGCTTTAGCTCCGAGCTCAGACTGACGACTCGGAGATTCTCCAGAGCAGCTCGCTTGTTCCGCACCAGCAGTCGCGGTCCGTTTCTATCTAGCAGGAAAATGTTGTCTGCATCGCCAGCGATGGCGCACAGATGATACGGGCCTTCAACCCCGAAGCTTCTGGTGCTGGACTGCGCCGACACTCTACCGCTGAGGTCCATTGCCGTGACAATGGTCGGCTGCGCCATAAACACCAGCTGCAGCTTTGAGTCCCAGTGCAGTCCCGTCACCTCGGCGTCCCAGTCGATGCTGTCGCAGTGAATCCTGTACACTGCAGCTTGCGTCTCAGAGCCTTCCGCAAATGGCAGCACCAGCAGGTGATCGCTGAGTCGAGCCTCTAGAGCCACTAGAACACACGGCTGAGACAGAGGGATCAGTGACTGGTTTTCATCATCTTCATTGACTCGGACAATCCGACTCGCTTTGGTGACAGCGAACCCGGATGTGCTGCTGCAGAAAGCCAGCCGCCTTGGCTTGCTTTTTAGACTTCTTAGCATTGTAAGAACAGAGATTCTGAGAGACGCGGTACAACAACAGCTATAAGCTGCGTGCCTGTATTTATACTCGTAGGTACGAGCTATATTCACTCATAAGAAGTTTGCCTATGCATTACTTATATAGGCAATGCACGTACAGTATCCCGCCCTTATAGAAGTACATAAATTTATTTGCATTACGCATAGTACTTCAGCTAATTCTATACAGCATATTGTGCAGAGATTATATTTTTATACTGATGGAGCATTATGACAGTACATTGGCAATGTGCTAGTACCTAGTTTATATAGTTCCTTTTGTATCGCCAACGGCAGATGTTGAATCATTTCTAATTTTATTCTAGCTCAATATATTTATTATACCTAGCTATAAATAGGACTCTCTCACCTGAGTACCTACAAATAGGCATCATATGCTCAGAATAACTAGCATAAAGTGCTGTACAATTACAGAATCGCACAATATCTCACATACAGATAAGCGTTAATTTTGTCCAAGCAACTGGTTTGATGGTTTGAAGTGAACGGTCACTATATAGCCAAAAGAACACAGGCCTGCACTGTACTGTACGCAATTTTTTTCTACAGCTGTACTTAATTGTTTAGTACAGCTGTATATATTATTTAAAACGAAATCAGAAGCTTTAGTTGCAGTATAAGAAGCAGAGAGCCTATTGAAACATTGCTTGGTCCATAAATATTTTTTCGGTTTTGAGCAGCTGTAAGAAATGCAGCAGATTTATTCAACAATTGCTGAACCGAAACATCTAGCGGTCTTCTTGAGTTTCTCTTTTAACATTTCTAGCGATGAAGAGATCCAAGAACCACAGTTGCAGCAACCTTTTGTTCTGATCTCTTTCGAAAAGGGCATACTTAATTATCTTCTTGCGGTCTCGCTAGACAGAACTCCTGTCATTAGCCGTCAGATTCACTGCGACAGCATCGACTGGGACGCCGAGGTGACGGGACTGCACTGGGACTCAAAGCTGCAGCTGGTGTTTATGGCGCAGCCGACCATTGTCACGGCAATGGACCTCAGCGGTAGAGTGTCGGCGCAGTTCAGCACCAGAAGCTTCGGTGTTGAAGGCCCGTATCATCTGTGCGCCATCGCTGGCGATGCTGACAACATTTTCCTGCTAGATAGAAACGGACCACGACTGCTGGTGCGGAACAAGCGAGCTGCTCTGGAGAATCTCCGAGTCGTCAGTCTGAGCTCGGAGCTGGAGCCGATGCTGATCGGATCGGATCTCGGCAGTCTGGCTGTCTCCGGAGACAGCATCTTCGTCAGCGACAACAGGACCGGCCGCGTCTTCAAGCTGAGTGGCGGCTCCGAGGGTCTCATTGCGCACTCTGCATCTCTTGGCGCACCTGAGCTGTGTCAGATCGCTGCCGACAGCAGTGGTCACGTGATTGTGAGCGCATTCGTCAGCAACTCGGTGACGGTCCTGGAGAGAGACGGGACAGTTCTGCAGACTCTGACAGGAGCTCAGAATGTACCGTTTCACTTTCCGTGCGGCGTTGCAGTTCTGGAGTCAGCGGAGGGCGGTTCAAGCCTCATCGTCGCTGACTACAACAACAGGCGAGTTGTGAAGATGCCAGTGAACTTTAACTAAGCTGTTGTGAGGCATCTTGTTTGAAGTGTATTTGACTCGATGCAAGGTACCATTTTATGTTTGACTTCGTTTAGTCAATTTTGCCTTTCTGGGTATAAAAGTACTTTATCTTCGACTCTTCCTGGCTATGAAATCAATCGTATTAATTAACATTGCAGAATAGCTGTTTCTATCTCATATTTTTGTTTGTGAAATTGATTTGATGTTTAGATTATGACAGACGGTTACAGTTCTAGTCGTATACTTCTTGTAATCGATTATATTTTGTAGCATTCTTTATTATAAAAATGCTCTATGCGAATAATTACTCACCATTCTTGATTCTTGATTCCAATTCGCACTTCCCAAATGTACTTCCACACATTTTGCACAGGTGTATTATATTCTTTGATTACAAAGTTATTAATCTTGACACTTACCTTGACCCTCTATTCTGATTGGCTTATTTCTATACGTACGCATGAGTATCCTGGAACGAAATTCATTCAACACACTGTCGGACTGCTTTAGGTTAGAAAAAACACGTTTTGAGCTGAGACATCGATTGCCGTTCTTTACCTAGAAAAATTTCTAGTTAAAGAACTTAATTAGCTGGGGTTAAGCCTGTGCAATGCGCCTGTAACATTCCAGCGGCTCATGGACCTGACAATGTGCAGCCCTGAACTGGTCGGAGGTGCTAAGCTACATGAACGACCTGATCCTATTCAGTTCTACGTTCGAGTTACGTTCGGACACTGGAGCAAGTCCTGGAGAGGCTGCAGGCGACCGGCCTCAAGTTGAACAAACGCAAGAGCTACTTCTGCTACCAGGAGGTCGAGCACTTAGGGTACGTCATCTCCGCTGAAGGCATTCGACCAACCGCAGACAAGGTTAGCGCTATCAAGGCCATCCCGACTCCGACATGCGCTGAGGACGTGCGCCGATTCGTCGGCATGCTGGGATTCTACCGGCGATTTGTGCCGCAATTTGCCAGCATCGCCAGCCCGCTCCATCAGGCGACGCTGAAGGGGTGCGAGATGGCCCTGCAGAAGCTGAAGACGGCGCTGTCATCGCCGCCGGTTCTGCGGCTGCCCAACTTCTCTAATTGGAGTTTCAGCTGAGCTGTGACAGCAGCGGCGTGGCCATCGCCGGTGTCCTGAGCCAGCTTCAAGACGGTGTCGAATGCCCCGATGCCGCCGAGAGCTACTGGCGGTTGTGTGGGCGATGAAGCACTTTCGTAACTACCTAGCGTCAGCAAGCAACGTCCAAGTCTTCACAGACCGCTAGCCGCTGCAAGGCCTGCTGAATACCATGAAGCCAGAGGATCGTCTAGCCAGGTGGATCACCGCCCTGCAGGAGATGAATTTCCAGCTGCTCTACAACATAGTCGCAGACGCGCTGAGTCGAGCAGCGGCGACTCGACTGACACCGGCCTGGTCGGCTGCCGACATCATATAATAATAATTTGACACTAGACCCAAGGGCCAGTGCAGGTGTTGTGTGTCAAGCACACTAGCAGGTGGGGACTGCACACCTATTGTACTCTCGGCTCTCTCGGACACCGGTTATGACAGCCGCGTGTCAGCAATGGAATTTATTTTTTCCAAACATATCGGCAGCATCCAAACCCCACAGATTTGCCGCACAGAACTGCTTTATTCCACGCCAGCCGGAATTAACATTACCCGACGAAATGTCGGTACTCATTTGCAGCTGAGTAGACTGTGTGCACATCAGGGCAAAGTAGCTTGCCAAGGGCTGCACGAATAGTTCTAGACTAGGTCGGGAGTCGAACCCAGGACCATCTGATCCAGAGTCCGACACCTTACTGACTGAGCTATCCGCCGACATCAGCAGCACCCACAGAGACGACTCGAGGTGCTAGATGCAGCCCGCAAACTTTTGGGAGGGAGTGATGAAAAATATCGTCTGTGTACGCTATGTGCATCGTGCAGCGCGCTGTGGTGCGTGTCGGTGCCACCCAAAACTTTTAAATATAAACCTGCAGTCAGCCTAGGCTGTCTCTCGTGGGCTCGCGCCTACCTAAATTAACGCTAGTCCTACAGTTTTCTGTTGCAGTCATGTAGAATTTTTTTTATATCCAGCCTGTTAAAAGGCTGCTGATAATTCTACATGGCGAGTGCCTAGACTTCAGCGGTTTTACGAGTATTTTTCCGCTGCTTCCACAAGCTCAACTGGGCCTCTAATACTGGCCTGATAACGAAGACACGCAAGGTGATAGCTAATAATGCATAATCAACGATAGACTGTATGGAATGGAATATACAGGTATAGACCAAGGACCGACTTAAAGATCTTTGAAAAACTGTTACGAGTATTAACAAGTGCTGAAAATGCAGACAATGGAGACAATGTCTACAATATTATTTTCCGTCTTCCATTAATGAATTCCTTCATCGTAAGCTCAGTGAGACAGAGAGTGAATCGCATATTGTATTATGCTGGTGGGTAGTAGATCCTTCCACGCATGCAAGAAGGGCACTTTAATTTCCAAGAAACACCTACCCGCCTAGAAGAAAATGTTGTTCGCAGGCCTCGCAGAACTGTGCATTTGTGTTTATCGATTCAAACTAAGAATGCAACAGAATTCTCTGCCATAGGACAGAATAATGCTCGTATTGTATAAAACGTCTGTACTGAAAAATGTAGCCGACTCATTGTACGGCTTATGATTACGATTCTTTATAAATTTAGAACTGCGCAGTGCGAGGTTAGAAGACCAATTTTCTCTTTCTAATTGGGCCGAAAATTTCTCGAGAAGTCCTCAGAAATTCCGTACACCAACAGGTAAATAAAGACTTAAAAAATAGTTCATACAACCACAAGCTGCTGCATACACTGAAACTAGGAGCACCTCTGTTTGTCGGACTTTAAATCATTGAGCCCAAATGTCTGAGTACATCTTCACAATGCCAAGGTTTCATTCAAGCAATTCGTCGCGAATTTTCAAAGCCAGACCAAAGCACCTGGCAGTCTGTACCAAAACTTCTGGTTTCGCTGTCGTCGCTTCCAACAATCGGGTTATTCGTCAAGGAATTCCAGGCCGCGTCGAATGTTCGCCAATGCCGCAGCCATGCGTTCTGGTGTCCTTCGAGGTGAAAGACTGCGACTGCCTCCTGGCTGTCTCAATAGACGGAACTCCGAGAAGCCATCAGATTCTATGCGACAGCATCGACTGGACCAAGGACGTGACGGGACTGCACTGCGACTCACAGCTGCAGCTGGTGTTTGTGGCCCAGCTGGGAACTGTCACGGTGATGGACCTCAGCGGTATTGTTTCTGAGCAGCTGAACGCTGCGAGCTTCGGCTTTGAAAGCCCTTGCCATCTGTGCGCCATCGCTGGAAACGCTGACAACATTTTCCTACTAGATAGAAACAGCACGCGACTGCTGGTACGGAACAAGCGAGCACCTAAAAACTACCTGGTTGTGAGTCTGAGCTCTCAGCCGATGCTCATCGGATCAGATCTGGGCAGTCTGGCTGTCTCAGGTGACAGACTCTTCGTCTGCGACAACAGGACCGGCCGCGTATTCAAACTGCTCTTCGAGCTGTGCTCAGTGCGAGTTATCCAGCACTCTGCTGAGATCGGCTCTCCGCTGATGTGCCAGATCGCTGCCGACAGCAGCGGTCACGTGATTGTCAGCGCCTTCGTCAGCAACTCGGTGACGGTGCTGGACAAAGATGGGACAGTTCTGAGAACCCTGACAGGTGACAAGAACTCGCCCTTTCACTTTCCGTGTGGCGTCTCCGTGCTAGAGTCAGGTGATGGCACCGTCGCACTAGCAGTGTCCGACTTGTGCAACAGCAGAATAGTAATTCTGACCGATCTCAGCGAGGCTGCGTACTTCATCTCAGATTTCTGCTCAAAGTTCAGCAGTTTCGTTTTCTGATTGGCTCTAGACTTTCCGTCATAACTCTCTTATTGAAGACAGTATGCTAACTTAGAATTCATAGGTGAATGAGAAGGCACATCCCTATAAGTGGGAATCAGTTCTACAGTACTTAACGGGTAGTCATTCCAGTAACCATTCACTAAATAACTCTTAGAGCAATAGTTTTACTTTAATAGTTATTCATTTTTACCTTTTATACGCTAAGCGTAATTAATCCAAGGACCAATAGAAGAAGAAGGACAAGAGTGTGCCGTCCTTCTTCTTCTAGTGGTCCTTGACCTAATCACCTATGTTTTTTTCACTCACGATGAAATTCTAGAATCTTACAGAGATATACTTGTTTTTAAGCCCGTACTCATTTTTTTAAAATAAAAAATAAATATTTATGCATAGAATTACAGTCAAAGTTTTTATGTAACTCTATAAGAAAATAAGAAACTTCTGGAGTCTTATACATTATTAAGCCTAGGACTGAAAGACTAAAACTAATGGGATAGACAAGGATTACATGGGATAGATGAGGATTAGATGGGAAAGATTAGGATTAGATGGGATAGATGATGATTAGATGGGAAAGATTAGGATTAGATGGGATAGATGAGGATTATATGGGGTAGATGAGGATTAGATGGGGTAGATGAGGATTAGATGGGGTAGATGAGGATTAGATGGGGTAGATGAGGATTAGATGGGATAGATGAGGATTAGATGGGATAGATGAGGATTAGATGGGGTAGATGAGGATTAGATGGGGTAGATGAGGATTAGATGGGAATGTGGATAAGATGAGAATTAGATGAGGATTAGTTGAGGATTAGATTGGATAAATAACAAATCCGTGGGATCGTTAAGTATAATTAAAACAAGCTATGATGTGCTTAATCCCTAATCCAATGTCACGCAGACACGTATCGCTTAGAAACGGCACTGACAGTTAGCCAGTTTAACTAGATCACGAAGCAGCCAGTCTGGCCTCGAGAGCCATAGCAACGCGCGACATGCGAACCAGGTGTCGCATCACCGGATCAGCAGACTGGGATTCCGGTAACTGTGGGAGATTACAAGGTAATTAAATGCCAAATATCAGTAACTACAGTTTGAATATCTGAATACTGAGGGTTGGGAGTGCAGATACTGCAAAATAAGTAAAAAAACTGTTCAATAATTGTGTACATCTGATCCAATTGGGCCAGATGTGCAGCCGACAGCACAGTCGCAGCTATTGCGAGGCGCATCTGAAGGCTGCGTACGGCTGTTCAGTCCATGGACTGTTGTAGGCCATACCCACTCTCAATTATCCCAGCTGGGACAGAATCAATGCGCAATTGCGTCTCGCCAAAAGACACAATTAATTGTTTCAGTGGACTCAAGAATCGAACCCCCGAACCTCAAGTCGTGGGTCTGACGCTGAAATCACTATGCTACAACCTATTTGCATGAATTATTTAGCTTGGGTAGAAACTCGGGTAAGCGTCATCCCAGTCCACAGACTGAACAGCTGTACATTCTGTTCTTATCATCCTCATGTTAAAAATTAGAAAATCTAAAACGACTTCGCTAACATCAAATTAGGAAATTGCCAGAAATAATACGATGCTTTTTATACTACTGCTTTAAATTACGAGTAGACAGTTGCAAATGTGAAAGCTTTAGAAAAAGCTGATAATACCAAAGAAAGAGAATATATATTTAATATCTGTACGCCTGAATAACTAAAATAAGCTTTTTTCGCCAAATGGTTATTAGAAAGATTTAGTGGATAAAAACCTTAATCATTATTTTGTAAAAAAACTAAAAAGTATCAAATCGACTTCAAAAATAAGTCTTTATGATTAACTACTGGTTTCAGTCATACTAATCAATCCATTAGAAAAATCCATTTCTAATTTTCGACAGTCAGTGAAGCTGATAAAAAAATTTAAAACGAAGATAAAATCTAAAAAAGTGCACAGTTTAAGACGGTTTATCCAAATGGTACACATATTAGTCTTTGTCTACATCTTCCTAGAAGGACATTGTCCATCTGCATCTATTGGGTCTTTGTCCAGCTGTGTTAAATTGCGTTTGTCCATCTGTCTATTGGGTCTTTGTCCAGCTGTGTTAAATGGCGTTTGTCCATCTGTGTCTATTGAGTCTTTGTCCAGCTGTATCAAATGGCGTTTGTCCATCTGTGT
This sequence comes from Macrostomum hystrix, assembly GCA_950097015.1. Classification (NCBI taxonomy): domain Eukaryota; kingdom Metazoa; phylum Platyhelminthes; family Macrostomidae; genus Macrostomum; species Macrostomum hystrix. Next base: position 7,036,154 of record CATNEN010000001.1, read on the forward strand.
CTATTGGGTCTTTGTCCAGCTGTATTAAATTGCGTTTGTCCATCTGTGTCTATTGGGTCTTTGTCCAGCTGTGTTAAATGGCGTTTGTCCATCTGTGTCTATTGAGTCTTTGTCCAGCTGTATTAAATGGCGTTTGTCCATCTGTGTCTATTGGGTCTTTGTCCAGCTATGTTAAATGGCGTTTTTCCATCTGTGTCGATTGAGTCTTTGCCCAGCTGTATCAAATGGCGTTTGTCCATCTGTGTCTATTGGGTCTCTGTCCAGTTGTATTAAATGGCGTTTTTCCATCTATAGCTATTGGGTCTTTGTCCAGCTGTATTAAATGGCGTTTGTCCATCTGTGTCTATTGGGTCTTTGTCCAGCTGTATTAAATGGCGTTTTTCCATCTATAGCTATTGGGTCTTTGTCCAGCTGTATTTAATGGCGTTTTTCCATCTGTCTCTATTGGGTCTTTTTCCAGCTGTAGTAAACGGGTCTTTGTCAATCTGTGTCTAATGGGTATTTGTCTATCTGTATCTCCAATTGGTCTTTGTACATCTACTGGAAGTAAAAATCGTAGTTAAACACGAAAAGTGAAGTTATAAAAAATGTATAAAAATATACTGACAGGAAAACATAACTACACAAGGATACTGATAGTATCAGCAAGAACAAGACTAAAAATAAAGCAGGTTAGTATTTTAATGTTATAATATAGTGAGCTACAATAGCTGTATTGAAATTTACAAAAAATTTCAGCAAAAGCAAGTAAAATTTATTAAGCTACAAATAGAATCTTGCACTGGTTAAGGAAAAGGCTATTAAAATATTATAAAGAGTAAAATTCAAAACCGGAACGAAAAAAAATAGTATGGCTGTCCCATACAGACTTTGAAAAACCGCCAGGCCATCCTTAAAAAACGAAACTGAACACACAAAATATTGATGTTTCAAAACTTAAATTAAAAAACTATTTTTTACTGCGGAAAGTTAAATGCAATACTGATAATCTGTTAGCAGAGTTATTAATTAGCTGAATATTTTTTACTGTTTGCTAAATAAAAGTGCTAATGATTTATCTAAGCTTCAATTCTTGTTAGCTTGAGCTTCAGAATCTGTGACGACATATGGGGGTGGTGGGTGAGGCTCGGCCGGGAGAGAATGTACATTTGAGGGGTGGCGGGTGAGGCTTGGCCGGGAGAGAATGTACATTTGAGGAGTGGCGGGTGAGGCTTGGCCGGGAGAGAATGTACATTTGAGGGGTGGCGGGTAAGTCTTGGCCGGGAGAAAATGTAGATTTGAGGGGGGGCGGGTGAGGCTCGGTCGGGAGAAAATGTACATTTGGGGGTGGTGGGTGAGGCTCGGCCGGGAGAGAATGTACATTTGAGGAGTGGCGGGTGAGGCTTGGCCGGGAGAGAATGTACATTTGAGGGGTGGCTGATGAGGCTCGGCCGGGAAAGAATGTACATTTGGGGGGTGGCGGTTGAGGCTCGGCCGGGAGAGAATGTACATTTGGGGTTGACGGGTGAGGCTCGGTCGGGAGAGACTGTAAATATGGGGTGGGGTTAAGGTTTGCCCAGAGATTGCACAGCAAGTTTGCATATTACATTGATAAAAAATCTGCTAAATAATATGCACAGGTCAGTACATAGACCAGCACAGAACATTGGGTCGCTAATAATTATCAATCAAAATATAAAGACTCGAAAATCACTCGGAAAATTTTCCTTTTGTGTTGAAAGATTAGAAAGTGAGTTATTTTCTAACAAATTAAGGATGGAATGATATGCAAAAAACAAAAAGAGCTTAATAAAAAAACAACGCATAGCAGTTTATGATTTTCTTAGACTCAAGAATCCACAGCCCAGCTGTTAGTGAGCAGGAAGCCGCAGGCCAGTAGCCAGAAGATCATTAGTGCCATTGCGAGAAGTTTGTCGCCTAGTAGCTGTTCGGAGCTAAGATTATGACACCTACGGCTGCTCGCTGCAGTCAGGCTTGACAACTCCGCCTGCAATAGTTGATTGTTAATTAACAAAGCGTTATATTAAAGCACAGCAAATTGTATTAAAGTGCTACGCATTTGTTAAAGTGAATAGCTTTGCATAAAAGTTTTATGCAAAGTATTTAGTTAATTTAAAAAATTAGAGCGCAATCTAAAAAGTTGCAAATAGAAACCTGATACCAAATATAGCAAACCAAAACAATTAAATAGCAAAAGTAAAATTACTATATTAGCGGCCCTAGCAACAAAGAGTTTTCCATAGCAACCAGAGTTCTTTTCATTTAATGACAGTTTTTAACCACTTTTATTAGTTAAAAAGCGGATAACTATATTTTAGCATCTAATAGAGTAAGTAGAAATTATAAATCCATAGCAACCGTGAAACGCCATCGACAACTAAAGCGCGTCCATAGAAACTAAGAAAATTTCTAACAAAATAAAAGCCTAATTAACAAAAATTAAATAAAGCCGTAACAATAAGAAAACGTACAAACAAACGATCGATGAAAAGACCATAGCAACTACCTAAGGTAGAATATGTCCATAAAAAGTCCATATCCAATAAGGTCAAAATAGACACAAATCATAATAAATATAAAAGCTTTTATAGCAACCATAAGGTTTCTATAAAAACTAAAGAGCGCAACCATAGAGTTTCCATAGCAATCACAGAGTTTCCAAAGCAACCTCAGAGTTCCCATAGCAACAATAGAACACCACAGCAACCTTAGAGTTTCCATAGCAACCTCAGAGTTTCCATAGCAACCTCAGAGTTTCCATAGCAACCTTAGAGTTTCCATAGCAACCTTAGAGTTTCCATAGCAATCACAGAGTTTCCATAGCAACAATAGAACACCACAGCAACCTTAGAGTTTCCAAAGCAACCTCAGAGTTTCCATAGCAGCAATAGAACACCACAGCAACCTTAGAGTTTCCATAGCAACCTCAGAGTTTCCATAGCAACCTCAGAGTTTCCATAGCAACCTCAGAGTTTCCATAGCAACCTCAGAGTTTCCATAGCAACCTTAGAGTTTCCATAGCAACCTAAAAGTTTCCATAGCAATCACAGAGTTTCCATAGCAACAATAGAACACCACAGCAACCTTAGAGTTTCCATAGCAACCTCAGAGCTTCCATAGCAACCACAGAGTTTCCATAGCAAAAATAGTTTTAGACAAACTTGATCAACACTATCTGATGACCCTCCTAGCAAACAAAAAGATTACCCCTATAAAGACTTGAAAAACTCACCTCGGACACTCCCAGCCGTTGGCACAGGTCTAACAGACGACCGCGTCCGCTAGGCGATATAGGCGGCGCTGAGCCATTGGGCCCGCCATTCTGCAGTTTGGTCAGTTCGGCCAAGCGTCCGAGCAGTTCACCGTCGGCCAGCCGTTCGGCCAGCCGGTCAAGCTGATCGGGCAGGCGAATGCCGAGTCGACGCTCAACAATGGAACGCATTGCTACCACAGCGGCTGCGTCGGCTGCGGAGAGCTGATTAGAGGCTTCGTAAGCCGTGCTCTGGGCGTGTGGAGCTGAGACAAGGGCTGGAAAAATTCGAGTAAAAAAACAGCTGTAAATTGGCGCTATCGTTCTGCCTTAGCAACAGAGATGTTTGTCATAGCAACAGTGATGTTTGTCATAGCTACAGAGATGTTTGTCATAGCAACAGAGATTCCTCTCATAGCAACAGAGATTATTTTCATAGCAACAGAGATTCCTCTCATAGCAACAGAGATTCCTCACATAGCAACAGAGATTCCTCTCATAGCAACAGAGATTATTTTCATAGCAACAGAGATTCCTCTCATAGCAACAGAGATTCCTCACATAGCAACAGAGATTCCTCTCATAGCAACAGAGATTATTTTCATAGCAACAGAGATTCCTCACATAGCAACAGAGATTCCTCACATAGCAACAGAGATTCCTCTCATAGCAACAGAGATTCCTCACATAGCAACAGAGATTCCTCTCATAGCAACAGAGATTCCTCTCATAGCAACAGAGATTCCTCACATAGCAACAGAGATTCCTCTCATAGCAACAGAGATTCCTCTCATAGCAACAGAGATTCCTCACATAGCAACAGAGATTCCTCTCATAGCAACAGAGATTCCTCTCATAGCAACAGAGATGGGTCTCGATGGGTTTAAATTTCATAGACATCAAACTACATAAAAACTCGCAATTTAATTTGTTAACGCCAATCGCAAAGGAGTCTTCAACGTTAGCGTGCGAGGCAGCGATTCCGCAAGCACCGCCAGGTCGTCGTCTTGGCAAAGTGGAACTGCCACCAAGTCGGCTAGACTGAGCCTCCAGGCGTTGCATTACTGAGCTACTGGAACTAAACTGCACTAAAGCACCGGACGAGACTTGCTGAGTAGCCGAAGACGAATTTGAGACCGTTGACACTCGACGGTGTGGCTGCGACAACTGCTGTGGTATCGGCTGAGTTGGTTCGTGAGAGAATGGGTTGGGTAATGTTATACAAGTGAATGGTCATGTTTATCAGATGTTTCAGAGATGAGACACGGGACAGATAAGACAGGCGAGACATGAGACAGGGGAGAGATAAGAAAGGGGAGAGATGAGACACAGGAGAGATGATATATGGGAGAGATGAGACATGGGAGAGATGAGACATGGGAGATATGAGACATGGGAGAAATGAGACATGGGAGAGATGAGACAGGGGAGAGATGAGACACGGAAGAGATGAGACACGCAAGAGATGAGACACAGGAGAGATGAGACAAGGGAGAGATGAGAGAGGGGAGAGATGATACAGGGGAGAGATGAGACAAGGAAGATAAAGTTCTTGGAGTTCTTTTAGCAGCATCAACTTAAAATGGAAGCTATTAAACTCAAACTTCCTTAATGTCAGAATCCATGCGCTAACATCTCATATAATAAATTGCGTTGCAAAATAACTTTTTGATTTAAACTATTCATGCATCGATTCAAAAGCATTAAAATTTATCATAGAAACATTCATGAAGAAATACCTTAGCAACACTCGACGAAAAGTCTGTTAGTTACCAATTAATTTGTAAAAAATCAATTTAAACCAGTCACATGACTTGTGCATTTCCGATTCACAGATTTGATTCCAGATTCTCTGGTTAAATTGCGGATTCTTAGGTTCGATTCCAGATTCTCTGGTTCGATTCCAGATTCTCTGGTTCGATTCTAGATTCTTAGGTTCGATTCCAGATTCTTAGGTTCGATTCCAGATTCCTAGGTTCGATTCCAGATTCTTAGTTTCGATTCCAGATTCTCTGGTTCGATTCCAGATTCTCTGGTTCGATTCCAGATTCTTAGGTTCGATTCCAGATTCTTAGGTTCGATTCCAGATTCTTAGGTTCGATTCCAGATTCTTAGGTTCGATTCCAGATTCTTAGGTTCGATTCCAGATTCTTAGGTTCGATTCCAGATTCTTAGGTTCGATTCCAGATTCTTAGGTTCGATTCCAGATTCTTAGGTTCGATTCCAGATTCTTAGGTTCGATTCCAGATTCTTAGGTTCGATTCCAGATTCTTAGGTTCGATTCCAGATTCTCTGGTTCGATTCCAAATTATAGGTTCAATTCCAGATTCTCTGGCTCGATTCCAGATCCTTAGGTTCGATTCCAGATTCTTAGGTTCGATTCCAGATTCTCTGGTTCGATTCCAAATTATAGGTTCAATTCCAGATTCTCTGGCTCGATTCCAGATTCTTAGGTTCGATTACAGATAACCTGATTCGATTCCTGATAACCTGGTTTGATCGAAACAGATCCCAATGTTAGGAATTTTCCCGATAGAAAAATGCATAGATTTTCTGTCAAAAGGGTGTTACTTTTTTGTCAGGAAAATCGTCATCGAATCAAGTTAAATTCATTTAATAAAGCTCTACTTACAGACAGTCCATCTCCACTGCAATCGCTGAAATCTTCCGATACGGCAATCATCATAGGCATATTAGTATCGATTGAATCCTTCATGCGAACATCCGGTGGCGTAAATGGCTGTCTATGGGCCAACTTGACTGTTTGCGACTGTTGACGCCTCTGATTCCGCGGCCTTCCGCCGCCAGCTTTGGCATAATGCCATGGCAACTCGGCCCCGGAGCTGAAGGCGGCCAAATATTTGAGCACGTGACTCGGCCCACGAGCGCAGACATGAGTCGGCGGACAGCTCATGGGATTCAATTCTAGATTTAGCTGGGTTAAGCATGACTGCATCGAGCTAAATGTCGGCGGAATACTCGTCAACAGATTGACAGACAAGTCCAGACAGCGAAGTCTGAGTTGGCACCATTCTAAATTGAAGCAGAAGCGGTTGAGTTGGGTTGAGCTGAGCTCGATAATAATCACTGAAGTATTTGGAAAAATCTATCCAAATCTGACCAATCTGAGGATCTGAGTAGGGCTGTGACCCAATCTGAGGATCTGAGTAGGGCTGTGACCCAATCTGAGGATCTGAGCAGGGTTGTGACCCAATCTGAGGATCTGAGTAGGGCTGTGACCCAATCTGAGGATCTGAGTAGGGCTGTGACCCAATCTGAGGATCTGAGTAGGGCTGTGACCCAATCTGAGGATATAAGTAGGGCTGTGACCCAATCTGAGGATCTGAGTAAGGCTGTGACCCAATCTGAGGATCTGAGTAGGGCTGTGACCCAATCTGAGGATCTGAGTAGGGCTGTGACCCAATCTGAGGATCTGAGTAGGGCTGTGACCCAATCTGAGGATCTGAGCAGGGCTGTGATCCTGAGTAGGGCTCAGTAGGGCTGTGACCTTATCTTAGACAGGGTTGGAGCTACAATGATTGGAAAATCTGGCACTTAATTAAGAAAAATATTTTAATGATATTGAAATATAAAAGTTTATTAAAAGTACTACTTACCACTAGGCACACTTTCCAATGCATTATTTCTTAATTTTAGAGTTTTTAGATTTTTTAGATTGCCCAAATTAGGCGAAACATCATGCAGCTGATTATTTGAAACATCCTGAAGATGAAAAATAAGTTTAAGAAATATGGATATACATGCTTTAAAACCTCGATCAAGTTTTAAACATATCAAAAAGTATTTTTTGTGAAACTTACAAGAACCACAAGCTCAGTGAGATTGGCACATTCATCTGGCAATCTGACTATTTTGTTATTGCAAATAATTAGCACTTGTAATTGGCTAAGCCGGTAGAGAGGCCTAGGTAGCTCAGTCAGACAATTATAGCTCAAATCCAATTGTTGCAAACTGCGTAACTGATCAAAATCATCTGGCAAGCTTTTTAACAAATTGTGACTAAGATTACAAGCTGATAAGAAGGGACAGTTGTAGAGCTGCTTTGGATAGTCTGTTATTTTGTTCTGTGATAAATCTGAAATTTTAAACAATAAAATAAGCATTTTATTTTGTTGTTTGGTTACTTAGTTATTTTGTTACCACTTTAGTTACCACAATTGAGTTGCAACTCAATAATAAATGCAAGTGGAAGACAGCAAATTATTTCCAGCTGGAACATTAGACAACATTTTTTAAAAGGTCTTTTTATATGCACACAGTACACAAAATTCAAAAAGGTGTTCTATCAATTAGCTTGTTTCATTAATTATGTCATAATAATTGGAGCACTCAATGACACATTTAAATTTTGTGAAACAGATTTAGGCATATATATATATAATAACTGATGCTAAACAGAGTTTTTGTTAATCTTAGCATAATACTCTTCCTAGTATACCTGGTAAATACTTTATTTTCAGGTGGCTTTTGATATACATATAATATGATCTTGACTATGCATCTAGCTAATAATTATATAGCTTTTAACATAGCACAGCAAAAAATACCATTAGTAAGCAGAGTTAAAATAGCGTATTTGTTATGTCATTTTTTATTGGCCTACAATTTTTATATATTTAGAACTAAGAACTATGCTTTTCAAGGCTGTAAATGCATAGCAGCATAGGTACATAAAGCATTTCATTTTTTTCTACATGAAATTTATAAAAACAATTACCACAATTTGCTAAATTAAATAGTAGTAAAACTGCAACAGTTAAAGAATTTCCAACAAACTTACCAAGAGTCAACAGGTCGCCAAAGTTGAATTTAATAGCAATAGAAGGAAATGACTTCAGAGTTCGCTTGGAAAGACGCAGAACACCCGATTGCTCAGCCACAGAAAGGGCTCTCTCAATTAAGTTATCCTTGTTAATGTCAAATAAGATGGACATTTTACATTAGCTTTTATTTCGGCTGAGCTGAGCTTAAACATTCACAGAAAAAATTAAGCAAGTAGACAAATTTATGTGAAGAACTTAACTAAATTAATAGTTAAACTAACTAAAGTACAGCCAATACGAGTGATATAGTAAAAGCCACCATTTCCTTAACAATATCACCTTACGTGATTGGGAACACCCCGTTTCTACGAAAAAACGAATTCGAATTTATTTCTGTTAGCCTCGAAAAAAGAGCAAGCATTATAAGAGCTTCGAGATAAAATATGCGGAGCTTATAAAATGTTCTACTTGTGCCTTTTTCTCATATATATTTAAATACTTTGAAAGCTTGTCAGAGATATCATTAGCGAATGTTTTTATTTGACGTATGAATTCACTTATACTATAAAATGTCGTTCCAGTTTACTGTGTCACAGTGAACTATAAACTGTATATCTGCAGTAAACTGTAAATTTCAAATCCGATTCATTATTTTTACAAAAAAAATTTGCGAAAAAATATATTTTTCCTTCCGAGGGTCTAAACAATTTAATTATTGAAATTAATGAATAAATATTTCACTTGTTGGGTATAGCTATACGCATGACACATTTTTACCAAAATTGTATAATTACATTCTAAAATTACTACTCACAGAAGTATAGCGAAAATGCTTTAATGATTTATGGAGAAAAACTTCTCTATCATAAGTAGCCGCATACCGTTCGCGTTTGCCGCAGAAAATATATAAATATTGTTTCCTTCCTGCTTCATGTTTCAGACTCGAAGGTCGGGGGTTCGATTCCCGACTCCACTGGAACAATTTGTGTCCTTTAGCAAGACACTTAACTCTGCATTGCTTCAGTTCACCCAGCTGTTAAATGGGTAGCAGCCTCAGCTGGGATGATTGAGGGTGGGTGTGGCGTCCCCCCAGTCCATGGACTGAAGAGCTGTACGTGCAGCCTTCAGATGCGCCGCGCATTCGCTGCGTCTGTGCTGTCGACTGCCCATCTGACCCATTTGGGGCAGGTGTAATCAATCATTATTATTCCTTCAAGCTTTTACATGACTGAACGGCTAGCTCGCAACTATAGTTATAAGGATGTCTTTCGCTTTTTAACTTATAGCGACATATAGAATTGGCTTAATCGACCAATCTCACTCACTTACAAACTTCAAGTTATGCTTAGGCTATGTAGTAACAGTCTGTTTTAGTCGGTAGAAGTAAAGGCAATTAAGTAAAATAAGAAATTTGCTAGCTGAGTTTTCAGGTTGTAACGATTTCCTAAATAAATCCCATGCTTAGGCTTCCATACAGGAAAACTGCATGTGCTTGTCTGTCAAAGCTAGCTGTATGTCAATGGCGGCAAATCAAGCTGGTATCAACCTGCAACCTTAACCGACAGTTGAAAGGAATTCCTTCCGTCGAGTTAACGAGGTCGAGACGTATATCGACTCAGTTGTTGAAGCATTTTAAATGTCGATTCCTGCAGAGCAGTGTCTCATTAGAAGTGGACTCTGAAAATTTGTATTAATGACTGACTTTCTGTAACTATCGTTTTATTTTGACATGGCATGCAAAAATATATTATGCAGTCACTGCATAAGTCTGTCAGAAAGTGAAAAACTAAAATTTATATTATTTTAAATAGGCGTGACTTCAAATGAAAGAAGTAAAGAAAGACATCTATAATGTAGTAGCCCATTACGTATGTAAGTAGCAGCAGCAGCAGCTACTACTGCTATTGATGAATGTGTAATAAATTATGTTGATTGGGGATCTGTCCGACAAATGCCAACGTGATGTTGTCAGAATGACAGCCGTAGATGACGAGCTAATCAAAAATGTGTCCTATACTACTATAGGTGTTTGGTATGAGCGATTAATTATTTAGTAGCCATAAGTAGGCATTGTCATCAACACCTACCTTGGGTATCATTTTGCCACTTCACAGAGTTGCAGGTGTCTAAAATATATGCGTTAGGAAGACATGCTTTAGTAGAAGCACCAATTTGGTCTGCAAGGTTTTTTTCGCGTAGGCTAAAAACTTGGAAACAAATTGCTGCTGTGTAGAGGTGAATGATGGCACACACATGCTATTATGAAGAGGGGATTTTCTCCCACTTTCACTCACCTTCTCATCCGGCTGTATGAAATCCCATTTCCTAAATAAAACCTTCTTTCTTTACTTCTCTTGTGTTTTGTTCATTTAGGCTAACTTTTTGTTAGCCACAATCTATAATACCTGCTTGGCATGGACCCTCTCAATGGACCATTCTATAAGACATGCTGGGAAAAAATTATCGATTAAAATTGACGAAGAGATTTTTAATTAGACAAAAAAGTGATTGAGTCGCGAGAATACGTGACGCTGCTAAACAAGTCTAAACCTGACAATGAGCATGGTCTCACACGAAGGAAAATCTGTTAACTTGAGAACGGCTAATCTAACCATGAGAAATGCTAATCTAGGAATAGCTAATCTCACCCTGAGAAATGCTAATCTAGGAATAGCTAATCTCACCCTGAGAAATGCTAATCTAGGAATAGCTAATCTCACCCTGAGAAATGCTAATCTAGGAATAGCTAATCTCACCCTGAGAAATGCTAATCTAGGAATAGCTAATCTCACCCTGAGAAATGCTAATCTAGGAATAGCTAATCTCACCCTGAGAAATGCTAATCTAGGAATAGCTAATCTCATCCCGAAGATTAAGTCTACAATCTCACCCTGAGAATTATTTATCTCACCCTGAAAATTTTCGATCTCGTAGTTAGATGGGCCAATCGTACCCTGAGAAAAAATACTCTCACTCAGATAATTACTAATATCACCCTGAGAATGATTTATCTCTATGAGAATGATTGATCTCACAATGAGAATGATTGATCACACTATGAGAATGGTTGATCTCACTATGAGAATGACTGATCACACTATAAGAATGATTGATCACACTATGAGAATGATTGATCACACAATAAGAATGATTGATCACACTATGAGAATGATTGATCACACTATGAGAATGGTTGATCTCACTATGAGAATGACTGATCACACTATAAGAATGATTGATCACACTATGAGAATGATTGATCACACTATGAGAATAATTGATGACGTATGACGAATAGTTAAGAAAAACATGAACTCATGAACTCATAGCTTTAAAGAAATGTAGATAATTAAAATTTTTGTTAGGATGCTCAGCTTGAATTGTCGCTTCTTTGTAGCGAATTCAAAGTGGCAAAACAGTTGCAGGTCTTCAAACTTTAGTTTGACATTGCTCCTTTGTGACACAAGGGGATTTTAAAAACACTAAAACTGAGCAGAAAGAATTCAAAATTCACTGAAGCGTTTTAACTTCAATGCTGCATGCTTTGGCTTTAAGCAGTGATTTTAATGAAGACCTTGCAGTTCATATTCAAGCCGCTGCTGCTGCTGCTGCTGCTGTTGCTGCTAGTTTTTCTAAATACAAGAAACAACCAAAAAGTTTTCAAAGAAAAAATAAGCCAAGAATTGCTTTCTTAATCCTCAAACTCTGCTGTTTGTCAAATATGATTTTTTATAAATTGGCTGTCCCTTGTGTGTTTGTCACAACTCGCGCGTGTCTAAGGACCAATGATACGCGACTGACTGACCACCAAACAGCCTGGAATGCTGATTCTTATCTATTTATTGTGGGTCAAGCAGCTGCCTTGACTTGCCTTTAATTCCGTCCCCCACACGACAGTCAGTCTTAAGCGTTTCAGCATGCATGCCATCTATGAATTAAACCCATTACTCAAGACAACCCGGTCTTCTCTATATATGTGCGTATGCATTTGAGAGCATAACAGTTTAACAGTTGCATCCACTTCCAATAGTCGGTTTGTTTGGATTAAGAGATGGTATTTCATTTCAGCTGAGAATCACGTTCAATTATATTCTTACCTGCAGAGCAGATTGCTTATGAATAAAGGATTTAGAAGAGATGAATAATAGAAAGATGAAACGGTGGAATAAGAGCTGCTCAAATATTGATTGCAGGGATGTGAGATAGACGAGAATTTATATTGAGATAGATGACAGTAGATTGTGAGATAGAAGAGAATAGATTGTGAGATTGACGGGAGTAGATTGTGAGATTGACGGGAGTAGATTGTGAGATTGACGGGAGTAGATTGCGAGATAGACGAGAATAGATTGTGAGATAGACGACAGTAGATTGTGAGATAGGCGAGAATAAATTGTAAGATACACGAGAATAGATTGTGAGATAGACGGGAAGAGATTGTGAGATAGACGAGAATAGATTAAGAGATTGACGGGAGTAGATTGTGAGATTGACGGGAGTAGATTGTAAGATTGACGGGAGTAGATTGCGAGATAGACGAGAATAGATTGTGAGATAGACGACAGTAGATTGTGAAATAGGCGAGAATAGATTGTGAGATTGACGGGAGTAGATTGTGAGATTGACGGGAGTAGATTGTGAGATAGACGAGAATAGATTGTGAGATAGGCGAGAATAGATTGTGAGATAGGCGAGAATAGATTGCGAGACAGACGAGAATAGATTGCGAGACAGACGAGAATAGATTGTGAGATAGAAGAGAGTAGACTGTGAGATAGGCGAGAATAGATTGTGAGACAGACGAGAATAGATTGCGAGACAGACGAGAATAGATTGTGAGATAGAAGAGAGTAGACTGTGAGATAGGCGAGAATAGATTGTGAGATAGACGAGAATAGATTGTGATATAGACGAGAATAGATTGTGAGATAGACGACAGTAGATTGTGAGATAGGCGAGAATAGATTGTGAGATTGACGGGAGTAGATTGTGAGATTGACGAGAGTAGATTGTGAGATAGGCGAGAATATATTGTAAGATACACGAGAATAGATTGTTAGTTAGACGAGAATAGATTGTGAGATTGACGGGAGTAGATTGTGAGATAGACGAGAATATATTGTGAGATAGGCGAGAATAGATTGCGAGACAGACGAGAATAGATTGTGAGACAGACGAGAATAGATTGTGAGATAGAAGAGAGTAGACTGTGAGATAGGCGAGAATAGATTGTGAGATAGACGAGAATATATTGTGAGACAGACGAGAATAGATTGCGAGACAGACGAGAATAGATTGTGAGATAGAAGAGAGTAGACTGTGAGATAGGCGAGAATAGATTGTGAGATAGACGAGAATAGATTGTGATATAGACGAGAATAGATTGTGAGATAGACGAGAATAGATTGTGAGATAGACGAGAGTAGATTGTGAGATAGACGAGAATATATTGTGAGATAGACGAGAGTAGATTGTGAGATAGACGAGAATATATTGTGAGATAGACGAGAGTAGATTGTGAGATAGGCGAGAATATATTGTGAGATAGACGAGAGTAGATTGTGAGATGGGTTTTTGATAGGCGATCTAGATATGCGAGCTAAATGCCACAAATAGATGTGCGTATTTATTGTGGTAAAGATCAAACATTGGAATAAAAAGCTGAAATAATTTACTTTATTTCTAGGAAATCTTACGAAAAAAATATTCATCAGACAATAAATTTTGTTCTAAAGCAAACAATCAGACATCCCAGTTTCCTTTTTTTAAACAAAAATGGTACTGACTCAAGCTATGAAGACGGAATTTTCAGCACGCGAATGGGGATGGGATGATCGGGATAATGCTGAACCCATTCCAAGAAATCGCCATGGCAAAATTTATGGCAGTGCGATTGGCCGAGAGAAAAATGTGAAGGCAAAATACACAATGGACATAAAAATCTTATCTATCTATCCAGTTATAAGCAACTGATCGCATGCGGACTGTTTTGGGATATTGACAAACCATAAAATCCCAGTCACTTTATAATCCCTTCCGCGGTTGGCTAGTGGGATGCTAGTAGCCACCTGTTTATGAGAAACCAATTCAAACGGGATGGACTATGAAATTGAAGATCTGTTGGAAATTTTCAGCTAATAATACCTGTGGAGCATTTCAAGTGGCATTTCAAAACTATACTGCAATCTAGAACTGAAGGTTCAGGTCCACTTTCAAATGAAGATTCAGGGAACATTACTACCTGAAGGTTCAGCGTAAACTTCTGACTGAAGATTCAGGGAAGATTACTACCTGAAAGTTCAGGTTAAACTTCTGACTGAAGGTTCAGGATATATTTCTACCTAAAGGTTCAGGGTACATTTCTACCTGAAGGTTCAGGGTACATTTCTACCTGAAGGTTCAGGGTACATTTCTACCTGAAGGTTCAGGGTATATTTCTGACTAAACGTTCAGGGTAAATTTCCACCTGAAGGCTCAGGGTAAATTTCTGACTGAAGGTTCAGGGTAAATTTCTACCTGAAGGTTCAGGGTACATTTCTACCTTAAGGTTCAGGGTACATTTCTACCTTAAGGTTCAGGGTAAATTTCTACCTGAAGGTTCAGGGTACATTTCTACCTGAAGGTTCAGGGTATATTTCTGACTGAACGTTCAAGGTACATTTCTACCTGAAGGTTCAGGGTACATTTCTAACTGAAAGTTCAAGGTACATTTCTACCTGAAGGTTCAAGGTACATTTCTACCTGAAGGTTCAGGGTACATTTCTACCTGAAGGTTCAGGGTACATTTCTACCTGAAGGTTTAGGGTACATTTCTACCTGAAGGTTCAGGGTACATTTCTACCTGAAGGTTCAGGGTACATTTCTACCTGAAGGTTCAGGGTACATTTCTACCTGAAGGTTCAGGGTACATTTCTACCTGAAGGTTCAGGGTACATTTCTACCTGAAGGTTCAGGGTATATTTCTGACTAAACGTTCAGGGTAAATTTCCACCTGAAGGCTCAGGGTAAATTTCTGACTGAAGGTTCAGGGTAAATTTCTACCTGAAGGTTCAGGGTACATTTCTACCTTAAGGTTCAGGGTACATTTCTACCTTAAGGTTCAGGGTAAATTTCTACCTGAAGGTTCAGGGTACATTTCTACCTGAAGGTTCAGGGTATATTTCTGACTGAACGTTCAGGGTACATTTCTACCTGAAGGTTCAGGGTACATTTCTAACTGAAAGTTCAAGGTACATTTCTACCTGAAGGTTCAAGGTACATTTCTACCTGAAGGTTCAGGGTACATTTCTACCTGAAGGTTCAGGGTACATTTCTACCTGAAGGTTTAGGGTACATTTCTACCTGAAGGTTCAGGGTACATTTCTACCTGAAGGTTCAGGGTACATTTCTACCTGAAGGTTCAGGGTACATTTCTAACTGAAGGTTCAAGGTACATTTCTACCTGAAGGTTCAAGGTACATTTCTACCTGAAGGTTCAAGGTACATTTCTACCTGAAGGTTCAGGGTATATTTCTGACTGAACGTTCAGGGTAAATTTCTGACTGAAGGTTCAGGGTACATTTCTACCTGAAGGTTCAGGGTACATTTCTTCCTGAAGGTTCAAGGTACATTTCTACCTTAAGGTTCAGGGTACATTTCTACCTGAAGGTTCAGGGTATATTTCTGACTGAACGTTCAGGGTAAATTTCTGACTGAAGGTTCAGGGTACATTTCTTCCTGAAGGTTCAAGGTACATTTCTACCTGAAGGTTCAGGGTATATTTCTGACTGAACGTTCAGGGTAAATTTCTGACTGAAGGTTCAGGGTACATTTTTACCTGAAGGTTCAGGGTACATTTCTACCTGAAGGTTCAGGGTACATTTCTACCTGAAGGTTCAGGGTACATTTCTACCTGAAGGTTCAGGGTACATTTCTACCTGAAGGTTCAGGGTACATTTCTACCTGAAGGTTCAGGGTACATTTCTAACTTAAGGTTCAGGGTACATTTCTACCTGAAGGTTCAGGGTACATTTCTACCTGAAGCTTCAGGGTACATTTCTAACTTAAGGTTCAGGGTACATTTCTACCTGAAGGTTCAGGGTACATTTCTAACTTAAGGTTCAGGGTACATTTCTAACTGAAGGTTCAGAGTACTATACTAAATGAAGGATCAGTGTAAATTTCTACCTTAGGTTTCAGGGTCCACTTCAAAATTAAGGTTCAGGGAACATTTCTGACTGAAGGTTTTGGAGTAAAACTTAAAATTGAAGTTTTATATTTAATTTTTTAACAAAATCTTAAAGTGTTTTAGTAGAAGGTCAATTTTCAAATTTTAAATTTTCGTGGATAAAATTATACTCAAATGTTCAGGAACAGAAGCGACTCGAGAAACGCTAGCCAGTAGTTTATGATGCGGAATTTATGGCAATCATTTCTGCTCATTGACTTGTTATACCGCTATAGAGGGACAGTTATTGTCGCAAAGTCTTCCTTTGAAAGGTAGCAAAGAAGAAAGCATCGGAGGGAGCAGAGGAAGCACTGTCACATAAAAATGCTCTTCCGCTAATCTACCCCTATTTACCTGTCATTTCAGCTTGGCTGTTCAGATTCCAAGTCTCATTCTCGATTTCATGTCGCCGCTGAAGAGAATGCTTTTAACGTAGGGCCTATCAGCTTTAGTTACATTATAACTAACTCTTCAGAGACCCGACAACTCAAGGCTTGTTGTGTATTTATAGGGGCCAACTTCCGGAAAAATGGTTAACTCCTCAATAATGATAGGAATATAATGCGCCAGTCTTGTTAGGGAAGATTTCGACAAGGGTTCTATGGGATGGGGGATATTTTTTCTTACAATAAAGTATCAATATCGGGTTGGATGATAAAGTGATTTATACAATGAGAAGAATGGAACGGGATATGGGGATCGAAACTTTCATGCTGTATAGTTCCTTTCACTGACAGGACTGAACACAAACACACACACACACACAAACACACAGCATAAGAAGAAGATGATGAAGTCATTACCTCCTTTTGTATAGGACACTGCATGGCACCAACAATCATCTATGAGCTAGTATCTGTGTCTGTGTGTGTCTTGGGAAAAATGGGAAATTAGTATAATTTTTCATTCAGACACACACGCACACATGCACACGCACACAATGGGATTGGGAAGGAAAGGAATGACAAACTAAAATTGTTCCGACTCTCTCTCCCATTCTTTTTCTTTTCTTTCTGCTTCTAATAGATTACGTGTCTAAAAATGCACATTCACAATGGGCAATAGAAATGGAATAGAAATGGGAGAAAGTTATTGAGGGTAAATTTCATCTTGGATCTGGGTTCCGTCGGATCTATATTTTTTAGTCTTACCTTGTGGGATATCGCCACTTCGTTGAATAGATCCCTGGATATTAGGTGAATCTGCAGTTGAGCACGATGAGCTCAACAGAATCTTCTAGGTTTCTTGGAATGAGATTTCAGTTTGAAAATATTTTTCCAAAAATTTCATTCCATAATGATTTGTTTTATTTTTAATTAGTAAATCAAAAAATTTTAGAATGATGAAGGATTATCGAATATGTTTTTAGTTAGTTTAAAAAAAGTAACGTACTGTACCTATTTTGCAACGCAAGTTACTTTTTGAAGGCAGAGCAAGTTGCATTTTCATAGCAAAGAAAGTTAATTTTTTTGGTAACGCAAAAAATAACTTTGTGTTAGCACATAATGTAACAGGTGAATCATTCATTAATGGAAGTCGCTTTCTACTTAACTGTATTTACTTTTTAGTAACGGAAGTTACTATTGAAACTAGCGAAAGTTACTTTCTTTAAGGAAATTTACATTTTTGTAAATTACGAGTAAAGTAAGTTTTCTCTGTAGATCAGGGGTCGGCAAACTCCGGCCCGCGGGCCAGATGCGGCCCTCGAAGCTCCTGAATCCGGCCCGTTGCCCCTTCTGACATCTGAAGGGGCAACTATCTCGTGTCTAATCTCTCCCGTGTCTAATCTCTCCCGTGTCTAATCTCTCCCATGTCTAATCTCTCCCCTGTCTTATCTCTCCCGTGTCTCATCTCTCCCCTGTCTTATCTCTCCCGTGTCAAATCTCTCCCGTGTCTAATCTCTCCCGTGTCTAATCTCTCCCGTGTCTAATCTCTCCCGTGTCTAATCTCTCCCGTGTCTAATCTCTCCCGTGTCTCATCTCTCTCGTGTCCCATCTTTCCTGTGTCTCATCTCTCACGTGTCTAATCTCTCCCGTGTCTAATCTCTCCCGTGTCTAATCTCTCCCGTGTCTAATCTCTCCCGTGTCTAATCTCTCCCGTGTCTAATCTCTCCCGTGTCTAATCTCTCCCGTGTCTAATCTCTCCCGTGTCTAATCTCTCCCGTGTCTAATCTCTCCCGTGTCTAATCTCTCCCATGTCTAATCTCTCCCCTGTCTTATCTCTCCCGTGTCTCATCTCTCCCCTGTCTTATCTCTCCCGTGTCAAATCTCTCCCGTGTCTAATCTCTCCCGTGTCTAATCTCTCCCGTGTCTAATCTCTCCCGTGTCTAATCTCTCCCGTGTCTAATCTCTCCCGTGTCTAATCTCTCCCGTGTCTAATCTCTCCCGTGTCTAATCTCTCCCGTGTCTAATCTCTCCCGTGTCTAATCTCTCCCGTGTCTAATCTCTCCCATGTCTAATCTCTCCCCTGTCTTATCACCCCCATGTCTAATCTCTCCCGTGTCTAATCTCTCCCGTGTCTCATCTCTCCCGTGTTTCATCTCTCCCCTATCTCATATTTAAACAGTCAATGCGGCCCGCTTCGTCTTTTAGGTTCTCTCTTTGGCCCGCCAGCAAATAATATTGCCTAACTCTGCTGTAGATGGACAAAATATTTCTATAAGGTACGCTCGTAGCTTATACTGGCTATTAAAAGCTCTAAGAATTTTTTTATATCTTAACACGCTTTTGAAATTAAAAATCCCTCGCAATTAATAATCTGCAGTCGCCACGAGTTCCAGATAGATTTAATCCGAATTTAAAGAGGCCTTCCTTACACTCCTCCCCCAAATGGCATACGCGGGCCAGTGAGCCGGAGAAATAGAGAGAATCGGCCAAGTTACGGACTCGGCCGGGTGTCAAGAAGTCATATTGCTGCCCGACGATGCATGATCCCCTACACACACACACACACACACGCACACATCCCCCTGCAGAAGCAGCAAAGATGATGAAGAAGCGGCGCTGGCCATTGCTGGATAAATCTGCTCCCGGGAATCGTTCAAGCGTGCCGAAATGTAGACTGTGATGAGTTTTGATCCCCTCTGGACGTTTCCCCAGAATCCCTCAATTTTCGCTCGCTCACTCTCAACACACTCTCCCTTTCTCCGTAGAGGGGGAGGACTTCCTCAATTCTCTCTTTTATAAGGGAGTGGAAAATCTTTCACCTACGAGTCTTCATATATATTGCTCAAGCCGAAATTGACTGTGCGAAACGGGTGTGAGAGAGCCGGTCAGTGTGGCTGTGGTGTGTGTGATCCAGGCAGATTCAATTTTTTGATTTGATAAAGCCCAACTGAATTTCTCACTTTCACCCCCCACACACTCTCACACACTATATATACGCTACTCCGGAGCCCCAAGTCTCTGACGTATGGCTGGCATTGCCGCGTGATAGATAGGGGCTTCGGTCAGTGGGCAGCGGAGCATAATATACATCCTGAGCAGCCAAGACGGGCGGACATTGGTCCAAAGTCTTTGGGTGGGCGAAGCGGAGAAAAACACTTTTTAATAATCTTCCCGAATGTCAAACCACCGGGTGGAGTTCTTTGATAACTAAATTATCACTGGGACAGCCGCACACAGCTCTTTATAGATGAAAGAACTCAATCAATCACGCTGGAACACTATGATAGTTGAGATCTGTAAGCGCTGACATGCTGCTGCTGCTGCTAGTGCTGCTTTTGCTGTTGCTGCCTTAGATGGATGCTGCCGATTTTTTTAACTTCCCCTGCTTTTGCATCCGCTGCTGTTGTTTCCGCTGCTGCTGTTACCACTCCTGCTTCCGCTGCTGTTGTTTCCGCTGCTGCTGCTTCCGCTGTTGCTGCTTCCGCTGCTTGTGCTTTAGCTGCTGCTGCTGCTTCCGCTTCTGCTTCCGCTGCTGCTGCTTCCGCTGTTGCTGCTTCCGCTGCTTATGCTTTAGCTGCTGCTGCTGCTTCCGCTGCTGCATTTTCTTCCGCTGCTACAATTCTGCTGCTGCAGCTGCTTCCGCTGCTGCTGCTTCCGCTGCTGCTGCTGCTTCCACTGCTACTGCTTCCACTGCTGCTTCTGATACTTCCGCCGCTGCTGCTGCTTCCGCTACTGTTGGGTTTCGTGAAATTATGAAGTCCCTTACGCTCGGTTTTTCAGTTCTGATCTCGCTATTAAAATTTCTCATCTCCATTTGACACATTCAATTTGCGTCATGTCATCATGCCATACGGCGGGCTTGTTCAACTGAAGCAGATTTAAAATGCCACCCTAAAGCCTCAGCCAAGCTGCAATCCAATTATTCCCATCTGTTCTTCACATCCATTTGATGCGGCAACTCTTGAGACTTGGCATGCCATGATTCTTGTGCTCGCTATTAGATACATGAAGAGCTTGGAAATAAAATGAAGGCATAGATCACTTAACTAAACTGCCATAATTTCTGCTTGATCATCGACGAGAATACGAGAATGGAAGTGTCTTAACTCAAAGACATTTGTGCACCACCGTGGATTTCATTTGGTCAAACGAATAGTTGATTTGCGAAGTTCTGATTGGATTGGCTTTCGTTTTGACCAAATAGTGCCTACGATTCTGCTTTGATTTGTAAATGTAACTCGTATCATCACATCATCAGTTATCTCTTTATATCGTAGCCTTCTCCCTCGCCTTCTCCCTCGCCTTCTCCCTCGCCTTCTCCCTCGCCTTCTCCATCGCCTTCTCCCTCGCCTTCTCCCTCGCCTTCTCCCTCGCCTTCTCCCTCGCCTTCTCCATCGCCTTCTCCCTCGCCTTCTCCATCGCCTTCTCCCTCGCCTTCTCCATCGCCTTCTCCCTCGCCTTCTCCCTCGCCTTCTCCATCGCCTTCTCCCTCGCCTTCTCCCTCGCCTTCTCCATCGCCTTCTCCCTCGCCTTCTCCCTCGCCTTCTCCCTCGCCTTCTCCCTCGCCTTCTCCCTCGCCTTCTCCCTCGCCTTCTCCCTCGCCTTCTCCATCGCCTTCTCCCTCGCCTTCTCCCTCGCCTTCTCCATCGCCTTCTCCCTCGCCTTCTCCCTCGCCTTCTCCCTCGCCTTCTCCCTCGCCTTCTCCCTCGCCTTCTCCATCGCCTTCTCCATCGCCTTCTCCCTCGCCTTCTCCATCGCCTTCTCCCTCGCCTTCTCCCTCGCCTTCTCCATCGCCTTCTCCATCGCCTTCTCCCTCGCCTTCTCCATCGCCTTCTCCATCGCCTTCTCCCTCGCCTTCTCCCTCGCCTTCTCCCTCGCCTTCTCCCTCGCCTTCTCCATCGCCTTCTCCATCGCCTTCTCCCTCGCCTTCTCCCTCGCCTTCTCCCTCGTCGTCTCCCTCTTCGTCTCCCTCTTTATTCATCATCATCTTCTTCTTCTTGACCTAATCATATTTTCAAATCAGCAACAATGTCTTTAGCAACAATGGCAATACAGAACTGCATTTACTTGAAGCAGCTTTTGTATCTAATGTTTGCTGCAGCTAATGTTTTATTAGCGTTAGAGAATCCATTTTTTTAAACAGATTCTGTTTAAAAATGTCTCAATATAAAATTTCACACTCCTCACTTTTGGGCCTTGTACTCGTATTATAGTCACCTAGTTAATACAAGAAAACTTTCTTCTCTGCATATGTAACGTAATTTTATTAGCAAATCGACAGGGAATTTCTGTACAGATTTTAGCATCTCAAATTGCTTGCAATCTGTAATAGACCAGATTTCTTAGTGAAACTTATTTGCTAGCTCATGCGATGTAGAGTTTATAACAATTTTATGACCTCGTTGACGATGAGTTGCTATTTATAATGTGGGTGTATAAAAGCCCGCATTACCATGTTAAGCTAATTGAACTGGCCAAAACAAGCAGAAACGCAAAAGCATACATTGCTGTTGCTGTCGCATGTATTAATTGCAAACTTGTACTCACGAAATTCAGCGAAAAATTGGCGCCAAATTCACCTGTTGATAGGCAGATACATCTCTTTTACCTGTGAATTATTATCGATTTTGTTCAGCCTCTTTTTCAAAGATTTGGCAAATAAATATTTTCGCCTATAACAACTGCATGAGCCAACAAATTAATGGCTCATTGTAAATTACTAAACAACTCGTGATCCGATTACCTGAACTGACTGCAGCTGCAGGGCCAAAAAGATTTGCCGAAAAAAGTAGCGAATTTGTTCTGCGAAAGAAAATTCCTCGATTATGGAAATTCACGAGAGCGGCGGTAAATGCAGAAACACTATTGTCAACTTACACTTGGTAGATTCATGCATAGAGTCAATTAGTCTTGTCAAGATTAAATATTACCTATACATGAAAACATAATCTCGGCGATTGAAAATAACCTTCCTATTTGCTTGATGACATTTCCGATTTCCTTAGGAACTAAATATACATTCTGATTTCTCATATTTGGCAATGTTCACAACAATATGTCAAATGTAAAGCATGTAGTGTTCTCGCTTGTAAGTATACCTAAATGGATATACCTGTTAAGTATTACTGGTTCTGTTATCGCTTTTTTACTTAATAAGGTAAGCTATAGTTGTTTTCTTTGATTTTTCCGAAATTCGGACATACTTGGGCCCATTGGTAACTAACTGTAGTATGGTTATTGAGAGAACTACTGCTTTTTTCGATGACCATTTGGTAGATTGCAAAATGAAGTTTAATAGGATGAAACTGGACTGGACAGGACACAAGACAGGACGCAGGACAGGACATAGGAATGGACAAGAGACAGGACACAAGACAGGATGCAGGACAGGACACAGGACAGGACACAGGACAGGACACAGGACAGGACACAGGACAGGACACAGGACAGGACACAGGACAGGACACAGGACAGGACACAGGACAGGACACAGGACAGGACACAGGACAGGACACAGGACAGGACACAGGACACAGGACAGGACACAGGACAGGACACAGGACAGGACACAGGACAGGACACAGGACAGGACACAGGACAGGACACAGGACAGGACACAGGACAGGACACAGGACAGGACACAGGACAGGACACAGGACAGGACACAGGACAGGACACAGGACAGGACACAGGACAGGACACAGGACAGGACACAGGACAGGACACAGGACAGGACACAGGACAGGACACAGGACAGGACACAGGACAGGACACAGGACAGGACACAGGACAGGACACAGGACAGGACACAGGACAGGACACAGGACAGGACACAGGACAGGACACAGGACAGGACACAGGACAGGACACAGGATAGGACACAGGACAGGGCACAGGACAGGACACAGGACAGGACACAGGACAGGACACAGGACAGGACACAGGACAGGACACAGGACAGGACACAGGACAGGACACAGGACAGGACAAGACAGGATATGGGTAGGTAGGACAGGACGAAACCCAGAAGAAGACACGGGACGGCACAGGAGGTGAGGCGCGGGTGTCGGCGGGGCTGGGAGGTGGGGGCAAGCAACAACCATAGTGGATGCGCCGTCGGCAGCAGCCAATCAGCTTCCAGCTATAGCGAAGACACGCCATTTGCGACCTCCCTCCCCTCCCCCCAATGGTCTTAGGGATGCTTCGGTCCTTCAGTTTGAGCGGATGGGGTTGCGGACTGGACAAGATCCTGTCAAGACACTAGGGGAGGGGCTTCGGCTGGGGGAAAATGGGACAGACAGGATAGGAAAAGGAATCAGAGAAGAGAAGGATAGGGAGGCCAGCCAACCATAGGACTGGTTATCAGCGGCGTGAACCGCCCACCCCTACAGACAACAACCTCAGAGAGTCCGCTCTGCGACCCGGAGCGCAAGCATAAAAGCTATCCTTGAAAAATCTCTTCGAATTTGCTTTATTCCGTAGCTGATAATTCGCATGCATTCAGCCGCAACCAAAGTCTTCTAAATCAAATAATTTCTAGTCGATTGTCTGACGAATCTAAAACGGTTTTGAAGCAAGAATCTTTTCTTCAAGTGAAACGGTGAGTTCACACGATTTTTTTTCTTTCTGCTTGTGGCATGCCTTGATCCGAGACACGAGACAGACAATGTTCTAGAACATGATTAATCTATCACTTTTAGTTGCTAAGGCTAAACTATAAGCTAATACTCTTTAAAGTGAGATTCTGCAGTCACGCATCTGGATCTTGTCTGTTGCTTGTGCTAAAAAACGAAGTCTTTTTCGCAAACAGCGCACTGTGAAACGCTGTGGGAAAATATCTCATCATATTCTGTTTTACAATATAGCTATAAGCAAAAACACGCCAACAGCTCACGTGGCTGTTTGTTATAGGGCGGTACAATCATTTATTTGGCATTGTAAATGGCAGCTGTGGGTCGCATTGCTCCCAGTTCGGGGTTTGAGCACACGTTGAGCAGTGTTTTACAATTGATATGAAACTCTCTCACACTCACCAGAATTTTCGATTCTTCCCAGACCCACAAAGCAACAGCTTGTCTTATCAACAGAAATCTGCTCAGTTTTCAGTGTTGGACATTGTTTTTTGTGCGAATATTTTCACACATTGCTTCACATTCTTATCGAGACTCTACTCTGCGTGTTAATGTGTGTAGATGAATCGAGTCAAGCAGAAAATCATTAATCTCATATGGAGATTTCTGCTAGAAAATTCTCACTGATATTCTAGCATGATACAGCATCTATGACCGAATGCTTTTTATGACGCGACTAATGAGCCATGCCATGAGCCATGAATGAGCTGACTTTAATGTGTTTCTGGGGTGGGCATAGCAACCAAGGCCCTATATACAGGAACTGTTGTTCCCATGGTATCTCAGGACAAATGCAGGACAAATATAGAAATAAGATTTTGCATGCGTGTCGGCAATTTTGAGACAAGACTGACTTTGACAGCTAACTACAATGGGGGTGTAGCGTCATAAACTCAATTCGCGTGCAACCCCCGCCTCACAAACCTGAGAATTGAAGTGAAAGAACTCGATTCAGTTTTGTTTGCCGCGATTATAAATTGACTGGGCAAACCTAGAGAGCATTGCTGGCTAACCAACGGAAGCAAGGGCTGCATATTTCTAGGAAATTGCTTTTTGTTTAGACTTCAAGAATCTCATTTGGATAAAGAACCGTAAGTTGAAATATCAATCCTTCCATCTTAAAATCATCTATCCTTCCATCACCTATCCTTCCACCATCTATCCTTCCAAAATCTATCCTTCCATCATCTATCCTTCCACCATCTATCCTTCCATCATCTATCCTTCCATCATCTATCATTCCATCATCTATCCTTCCATCATCTATCCTTCCATCATCTATCATTCCATCACCTATCATTCCATCACCTATCATTCCATCATCTATCATTCCATCACCTATCATTCCATCACCTATTCAACCTGTAGATGCTGTCTATGGTGGAGCAGGCAGTGCATGTCTTATTCATAAAGTTATTTGCACCCCAACATAGGAGACATGTATGAGGATACATCCCCATTTTCGCTTCCATCCATCGCTATCCGGATCAAATTTCGCACATTCGAGTTTTAGATTACTTGGCATTAAAAAGTCACTGCAGTCTATTCCTCAGAGTTTGTCTGTCGTCTTGGTGTGAAAGAATCGAATAATTTCATTTCCGTTTTACCACTCAATCACCGAATGTTTCTATTCAATATACAAAATCTGTGTCTCAAATTTCTGAATTCCCAACTTTTTCAACACACTATAAGAAGATAATTTATTATTACTCTTCGCTTATGCCTGGTAATAATGACTTGCATAATATCATAACACAAATTTCCAGAAAGGACAATACACTTTCTCCAGCAACCAAGCCATGACAAGCTTGTTTACGGATGAGGTGAGTGAATATGCTTTTTTAATTATTTTAGTTCGTCTATCGATGTACCCTCGCTTTCAGTCCATGGACTGGAGGAATTGCATATTAGAGTCGAAAATTCTGTATAAAAATAAAACACAGTTTATCCCTCAGCCTCTCCGCTGAGTTCTCTTATCAGAAAACTCGTCACAAACCTGTGTAGAAGAAAAAGAGGAAGAGGATTTCGTTATCTACAAGAAACTAGGGATTTAGCTGTTCCAGAGAAACGTCTATTTGTAATCATTCCTAACTAAGACTCCCCTAACCCAGCACAGAGATAAACACAGAGGGACCGGCAGAGCTGCAGCATTTGCGGCATAACTAAACATTCGTTTGCTTGCTAAAGGATTTTTTAATTAAGCATGTGCCCTGACCCCCCACCTCCTGCACCTACCTCCCAACCCATCTCAAACTGACGGCTGCTGCAAGCTTTGGGAAAACTCAACAGGAGGGGGTGGGAGACTCAAGCCACCAATCGTGCTGCATCTGCACCTGTTGAATATCCATCAGCCATTTCCGTGTTTGCATAGCTGCGTTGACAAATGTTTTATAATTGATTGGCCGCAAATAACTATAGATACTCAGTTTATATCGGCTGATTTCTCATCATAGGGTACTGATTTCAGCTGGGGGACAAAGACATCAGTTAGCGCTGTTACTTCATCTTTGCAGGAGAAAAGCTCAAACTCTGACCTGCTATCCGCAATGCCCATTTTGATTTTAGGTAGATCCCAGGCCATCCGCCACCCCATCTATCTGCCCCCTGTCCATCTGCCCCCTGTCCATCCGCCCCCTGTCCATCCGCCCCTGTCCATCCGCCCCTGTCCATCCACCCCCTGTCCATCTGCCCCCTGTCCATCCGCCCCTGTCCATCCGCCCCTGTCCATCAACCCTAGGATGCCCTGTGCAATGTAATTCTAAATAATTAGTTTCCCAAATCCAACCTGCAGCTGGCGGCCGCGTTTCAAAAGCGCGAGCATCACCAGCTCATGCTTCAGCTGGAGCAACTGTACGCAGCCGCAGCCGCAACGCATCGGGGGAACCCAGCGATGGCTCTGCAGCATCAGCAGCAGCATCAGCACGCGTCGCAGCCGCCGCCGTCGGTGCCTGCGCCGCCATTTCCGCCGATGTCCGCGATGTCGTCAACTCCAGGATCATCCGGTCCGCATCCGCAGGGTCGCTTTCCGCCGAGTCTATTCAACTCGTTCGGCCAACTGCTGCCACCGCCGCCGCCACCGCCTCCTTCGCAGCTCAATACGTCGTCAAATTCAGCTGGACGCTATCTGCCACCAGGTCTGCCGCCGCCGCCGCCGCCTCCCCCGATGCCTCCAGCAGCTTTGCATCACATGCTGGCGGGACTGCATCAGGCTGCCAACGCTGCGGCTGTTGCAGCCGCCGCAGCGGCAACTTCGGCTACAAATGTCAAAGGTGGCAGCGTTGGCGTCGGTGGATCGGTGTTCGAGCCAGGTAAAATAATTGATGCGGCTTTGTAGTTTTGTTTATTTGTAATGCCTAATTTATTCTTGAGGTCACTGACGGGTTAAAACACAAAAACAATGTTTTAAAATCTCTTTTAGCAAAGTTGGCCTATAAAAGCTAAAAGGCTAGGAAAGAAATTTTGTCGACTAAGGTGACCCAACCGTGACCCACAGGCCTCAAGCTCATTTTAGTTCTCAACGTGCGGATCATTGTCATTCTAGATTGTTACACAACCGGCGTCAGTTAGACTGTCATGATGATTTCACGGCTATAAATAAGATAGCACGGAGTTTTTAAAAAGAAATGATGGAATCCGCTCATTGCTAAATTGGCCAATTGAAAGCTGACTTCAAAACTGACTTCTCCCATTTCAACAGCAGCCGGCAGTTTCACCTGCGGCGAGTGCGGCAGCCAGTTCAAGACCATCAGCTCGCTGCGCAGGCACGAGACCTCCGTGTGTCGCAATCCGAATGCGGACATTGCAGAGAAGAGGAGGACACTGCTGCGCTGCAACTCGGAGAGTGTCGCCAAGGCCCTTCTGCATCAGCAGCATTCCACACCCTACAGAGGTGTAACGAACGCGAACACGGCAGCAGTGTCCGGCGCCTCGTTTGAAGACAGCAGCAGTCGAAGGTTAGTCAGGAATGATGTCTTTAGTAGCCACGATGTGCGAAGGACCAAGGACTTTGTACTGATACGAATTATTTTACATTATTTTAGCATTGAGTCAATCGGCAATCGGGATCTGAGCCATCAACGTCAGCAGCATTGCCGTCAAGACCAGCTGGTCGACGATTCGGAAGTTGCTGAAGTCAGCGTCGGCGTCGAACACGAACTGGATGCTGAACCTGAAGAAGACGAAGCCATCCCTGATGAGGATTTCGACGAGCCAGTCGAGGACGAAGAGGACGACGATTTGCTGATCGGTTGTCGGCTGAACTACTGCTCGGAGGATTTGAGTGGAGGCGATCCGGATCTGGAGGACAACGGTGAAGGTCACCACCTGCTGGATCCGGCCGGTTATCCTGGCCCCAGGGGCGGCGGAAGCGGCGGTGGAGGCGGTCGCAGCGAGTCGAGGCCGCACGCCTGCCCGATCTGTGACAAGGGCTTCGGCACCAGCAGCGGTTTGAAGCAGCACATGCATATTCACGGCACGCACAAGCCGTTCCAATGCGATGTGTGCAAGAAAAGCTACACGCAGTTTTCAAACCTGTGCCGGCACAAACGGATGCAGCCGTCCTGCCGCCAGAAGGTCAGCTGTCCCGGCTGTGATCAGCTATTCTCTACGGCGCACTCGCTAGATAAGCACAGAAGAACCTGCCACAGCTCTGGTGGCGGCGAAAGACGCACGGAGCATCGTCGAGCCAGCCCGAGCAAGACTGGTGGCGGCGGTGGACATCGTCATCATCACCATCATCAGCAGCAGCAGCATTCACATAGGTCCGCCTCGATGCAAGCTCCGCCAGTGTTGCCGCCACTTCTGTCACCGCAGCAGCATCAGCAGCCACACCCGTCTCTGCCGATGCCTCCGCCGCCGCCGCCGCCGCCACCGCCGATGCTGCCGCCGTTCTTTCCCGGGCACCATCCACATCGCCACATGCTGATGCCTGACTGGCCAACAGAGCTGCAACAGCAGCAGCAGCGCGCTCCGTGGCCAATGCCGCCCCCGCCGCCGCCGCCAATGTCGAATCACTCGCACGCCGCGGAAATTACCGGATTTTACCGCGACCTGCAGCGCCAGTTTTTGCAGTCGATTGCGACCGCGGCCGCGGCTGCAGGCTCACCTGCCCAGCGTCAGCTGGAGATGCAGCAGCAGCTGCGGCAGAAGCCCTTCCAGCTACCAAAGTTGAGCCCTCCGGCGCTGCCTCGACAAACGTCATCGACGCCACCAGAGCCGCAGCAGCAGCCGCAGCAGCAGCCGCAGCATCGGCAGCCGTCGCCACCCCAGCATCGTGTGAAGCCGGAGCTTGAAACGAACCTCGACGATCAGTGCTCGCCTCCGAGTCAGCCAGACCGCTTGTCCCCGTCCACAGTCCAGTCGCAGTCATCGAGCGAACGCAAAGCGTCTAAGTTGGACGGAAAGTGTCCAGTGGAAGCTCAAAATGACGCAACTGATGAGTGCAAAGTCGGATTGCCGCTCGATCTCAGTGTCCCAAAACGGTTCGACGATCAGGCTAGCACTGGCTCCGAGGAGATTAAGGAAGAGCAGCAGCAGCTGACAGACGACGAAGACGTTGCGAACGAAGCGCTGGGACAGCGAAGTGACACTGAATCTGAGCATCAAGCGCCGTTGCAGAGAAAGCGTCAGTGGACATCACCGTCTGCGCCAATACCAACAGTGGCTGCCAAGCAGACCAAGCTTTCGCCAACACCGCAGCAGCAGCAACAAAATAACAGTGCCAGCAGCTGCAGCAGCAACAGCAACTCCAGTCTTCTAGCACTGCCCAAAGTGATGGATCCGACTGCATTCTGGAGCATGGTCAATCGTCGCTTTGTTTCGTCCGGTGACGGCGTCAACTCGGAGACGACATCGCAGAGCGCTCAACCATCTCAGTTTCATCATCATCATCACCACCAGAGGCATCACAGCGACGGAGCTGGCAACGTCAACTCGGGCAGTCAGCTGATGCGTCGCGGACGTCACACCTGCGAGTTCTGTGGCAAGTCGTTTCCGCGCGCCGCCAACTTGTCGCGCCACATCCGCACCCACACCGGCGAGCAGCCGTACCAGTGTCCCATTTGTGACCGCGCCTTCAGCATCAGCTCCAACATGCAGCGCCACTTGAAGAACATCCACCAGAAGAAGAGACCGTTCGAGTGCTCAACATGCTCTAGACGATTCGGCCAGCGGGCTAATCTTGAGCGTCACCTGCGTAATCACGAACGCTTCGGAAACGCCATACCAGAGTCCGAAGATCCGCGCACCGACGAAGACGAAGACGACGACTTCTACGATGCCGAAGAGGAGGAAGATGTTGAAGAGGACCTCCTGGGCGATGATGGCGAAGATGAAGACGCTGTTGAGCCTCACATGATACCCTCAGTAATGGAGCTGGCCGTACCAGCTTCAGACGAAATCTAAAGACCTCTCGCTGCTTGGTGTTGGTGTGACTTATTCGTTGAATACTCTAGTGTGTTTATTCTGTTTATCACTGTGTTCTTATCTCTGTCGCCGCAGCCACCACACCTGCCCATTTATAGCATATAAATGCAATATCAGCTTCAGTATCGCACGGTAAATTATTTCTTGTTTTGTTTTGTTCTGTTTTTTTGCAATCGCAAACAAAAAATTGCCTATTTGATTGCTACTTATAAAAACACTCGCGAAGTAAATTTTCTTTGCTTAACAATTTTCGAGGCAAAAATCTCAATTTGTACATTTTTTGTTGCTGATTCCAAATTCTCTATGCTTGTTTTTTCATCTCTCTTGCATAGTGCGTGATTCGATTCAAAGGTTGCATAAGTAGAGTACTTGAAAAGTGTTTCTGTCTCAATCAATGTGTAGGTAATGCTCATGTTGTCACTTTGTCTGTCTTTTACACAATCTTTATTAGTGAACTAGACGGAACTATTGCTAATTTAGTTCTCAATTGATTACCAGATTTTATTCACATTGCTTCATGTTGTATCCTAATTCCCGAGCCCTGGTCAGTTGGTTGCAAACAGTTTTTTAGCCTTTGCAAAATAAATTATTGCATGCACATGAAACTTATGTTAAAGTTAAAATAATATACTATGTGTTTAGGTATTTGCATGTTTAGAAAACACTACAATCTGAAGTCGAAAGACTAACAATGAAATTTGTTTCTTTCTGAATTTCTAAACTTTTGTAGATGCGCTCTCATCTCTCCCATGTCTCATCTCTCCCCTGCCTCATCTCTCCCATGTCTCATCTCTCCCATGTCTCATCTCTCCCATGTCTCATCTCACCCATGTTTCATCTCTCCCATGTCTCATCTCTCCCCTGCCTCATCTCTCCCATGTCTTATCTCTCCCATGTCTCATCTCTCCCATGTCTCATCTCTCCCATGTCTCATCTCTCCCATGTCTCATCTCTCCCGTGGCTCATCTCTCCCGTGGCTCATCTCTGCCATGTCTCATCTCTCCCATGTCTTATCTCTGCCATGTCTCATCTCTCCCATGTCTCATCTCTCCCATGTCTCATCTCTCCCATGTCTCATCTCTCCCATGTCTCATCTCTCCCGTGGCTCATCTCTCCCATGTCTCATCTCTCCCCTGCCTCATCTCTCCCATGTCTTATCTCTCCCATGTCTCATCTCTCCCATGTCTCATCTCTCCCATGTCTCATCTCTCCCATGTCTCATCTCTCCCGTGGCTCATCTCTCCCGTGGCTCATCTCTGCCATGTCTCATCTCTCCCATGTCTTATCTCTTCCATGTCTCATCTCTCCCATGTCTCATCTCTCCCATGTCTCATCTCTCCCATGTCTCATCTCTAGATACCTTAATATATACTCACATATTGTCGGTGCTGATAAGAAATAGAAATATCATTTTAATTACGACCTCAAAGTCACGTGATTCAGTTAATTTAGAGTTCAATGAAAAAGCTGCTCATCATAAAGCAATCGCGCAAAGCGCTCTCGATTTCAGCCATCTTCAGTGAAGAGATTTTTTGTTTAAACTCCCCCCTTCTCTAACTGTACGAGGATCTCATCTTAACAATTGAGAAGATGAGAAAAAGAAGAGCTGATGAAACAAACTCGGCAAACTCCGTAAGAAAAACAATGGCCAACTGTGCTCAATTGTGTGGAGAATTTGGTGGTGGCAAATTAATAGAATTTCCCTTCCCTCCCGATCCATCCCTTATTTAAGCAATCTCAGCAGCAGCAGCAGCAGCAGGCCATTCACACGCCTCACCTATGTGAGAATAGCTGCGGCTGGGTGGTAGAGGCAACTCAACAACAATAAAAAGTGAGACGGCTGGTGGATGGGGTGGACCAGAAGACTCTGGAGTTGCCAGAATTCAATCTGCGGCTCTCTAACCCTCGATCCAAGCCAAAATTAAGATGCAGCGAGCCAGCCATAGAGCTTAGCGGTGAGAAACTGATTGGGACAACACCTGCTGAGGGGACACAAACACACACAGATTTCTAGCCAGGAATCTCTTAATGTAGATTGAAGAAAATTGGTTTTGAATTCCTTAACTCAAACTGGTCTCTAGCCAGTTTTCTCACCTATACTCACACACTCTCAGTCACCCCCGCTTCCCTATCCTCCTATTTCATCCTGCTTCATCACACCCCCCACCTAGCTCATGCTACCAAAACCTTCACAATTCATCGAACAAAGAAGTCAATTTAACTTGACTTAGCCGGACTTTCAGCAGGGTTTTGGTGGGCCATATTTGTCCAACACAACAGCGCGTCACAGGCTGTGTCAATATGCGGAACCCAAAAGTGGACATGCTTTGAGTCTGTACCATCTTCCCCCAACTGGGAGCTTCAATCTTTCACGACCTTCTCTAACCTCAATCCAAGTAGGACTTACATATTAGAAGTCGACTGAGGTGAGCACTGCTCACCGTTTAAAGCTTTCCTCTTTTGGCTGCTGGTCTTCTTTTTTTTCATCTACTGGCCTCGTCTCTCTCTACAAACATGCAGCAGCAGCAGCAGCAGCAGCAGCGGCAGCAGCAGCAGCAGCGGCGGCGGCAGCAGGGGCAGCAACAGCCAGACCCAATTGATTGCTTGGAGTTGGTTGATTGGAAATTGTTCGCCAGCTTCTTTAGCTATGCAGTTAAAAAATGATTTCTTCCCATGAAGCCTCTCTTTCCCAACCCTAAATCCCGTCCCAATGCCTAAGTGGACCTTCCAGGAAGACTTTGCTGGCGAGTGGAGAATCTAATCTTACCTTGCTTTCTTAGAGGCGGGTTTTCAGTTGGAGGAAGAGAGACGAATAGATTCAGGCAAAATAAGAAGACGAAATATTGTGGCTAAGTTATTCTCAAAAAACACAGCTAGAGAGGGAGGGAGATGAGATGAGAGCTTAGAAGGCCGTCCGCGCTTTCGAGAGTGACCTGAGAATGGATGAAGAGAGAGAGAGAGTCCTGCTACAGAAGAAGTGTTTGCCAAGCATCAGAAAGTGATAGATTCCCAGGTGTATCTTCCCATGGTTGGGCATTGCGGTGACCGTGCTGGGGAGGTAGGGCTCTGTAAACCTCTTCGCTCCGAGACCATCTCAGAGGACTCACCTTAACGAATTCCATCTCAGATCTTGGTGACTCGTTCAAATATAACTCATGAGCAATATTTCCTCATTTTTGAGCTGATAGTTTTATGACAATTTTTGACAGGTCGAACATGACATGTCAAACTTGTCGCGACGTGTTAAAAGTTTTCCTTTTTTCGCTTTCTAGAAGTAAAACTTCAAATTTTCTTTATCTTTACTATCGGATTAGATTGAATAACTTTCAGCAGTATTAATCAAATCAGACTAGGGGATTATTATAGAGGCCTATTGTTAATTGTTAAGCGAAAGTCAATCTGCATGGCAAAATGGACATGCGGGCAATGGACACTTCAAATCGAGAGGGACAAGTGGTCCCTTCAACTTCAACTGAAGAATCATTTCTATAGGGAAAGTTCGCCAGATTATTGATGCGGCGTTTCATCTTAAATCGCTTTTATTATGAGAGAGAGAGAGAGAGTGAGCACAGTGAGCAGATGAGATCTGAATACTCTGTTCCAACTGTCAGTCCACAGTGAAGATCGTGAGCTCTGGATGCTGAGGGCGCCCTGAAGATTTTCCTTTTTTTCTCCCAGTGTTTTTTATTCAAATCTTGACCATCACCAGCTAACCAAGCGCAGAGATGACAGTGCGATCTGAACACAGGAACTCAACTCAATAATCTTATAATATAAAGAGCTGCATCCTCATAATCTTCTTCGTCTTCTTTTTCGTCACTTAATAATGTGCTCCTCCTCTTCCTAATGCTGCCGCTGCTGATGCTGCTGATGCTGGTTTTTAGTTCAGGAAGAGCCCAGATTCACGGGACCATCTGAGTGCTGCGATCCATTGTCTAGGCCACAGCTTTAGTTCCCCGATGGACCATCCCAGACTCCCCCCAGCCGGATGAAGCTGCTCATCGTCTATTCAGATTCGCGGAAGTCATCAGCGGAGAATCCGGTGGGGGGGCCCACGCCATCTTTCTCGTCGCCTCAAATCGGCCAGCACCCGTTTGAGAAGTCTTCAATGCTTCAACTAAAAGATGGTCTCCGCTTTACCTATAGCTAGCAGCAGCAGCAGCCGCAGCAGCAGCAGCAGACAATCACCCAACCTCTTCAATCGCTTTCACCTTCTCCTCGATTGACAATGCGAGGTGGGCGGGAACTTCACTTATTTAAGACTTCACTTTTATAAGCGAGGGGAGAGATGGAGAAGAGAGACTGGAAGCTTAATCCCAAGACTGGCACTTCCTCACTTTACCATAGGCCATTGCTGCTTGGCTGAGCACACTGTCAGTGCTCGGAGGGCAAACGGAAGTCAGTTTCAAGTCGCCAGACACACGCACACACGAGAGCTCGCTAGTGATTATAAAGAAAAGAAATAGAAAAAAATAGAAGAGGAAGACTACCCTTATCTTCTTTGAGTCTTGCCTCATCTTTTTCACTGAAGCTCATAGCACACACACACACACACAGTTGACACACTCGAAACATGGACAGATAAAAATTCCGTTATGAAATAAAAAATCAACTCACTGCTTCTACTTTTATATACGATAAAGTATTAATCATCTATCTATAGCACTAATAATAACAGTATTATGGTCAACAAGATGGGACTGAATTTAACACACTTTGGGCTAGTGATTGAAAACGACATCCTGTGATACTGGTGCTCTCGAGACACTCACCCACTCACTCAACATCATCAGCCATCTATCTCTGTGCAATAGACACCAGCATTTGTAAGCCTATATTCTTTGAATTCAAAGGTGCCCCTAGCTGAAAATATTCTTCACTGCGACTCACACTTCCTGTTTTTAAGCTCACGTCTATTCTACTTTTTTTCACATCTTTTTCTTCCCAGAATTGATCTAAGTTGATCGGATAATACTATCATCATGCACCGCATCATTGCAGGTCATCGTTTACAACCGACCGACACTGTAAATATCTGATTTATGAGCACGATAGACTTGCATTTATATACGAGCTATAACATGCTCTGCTTTCTCTGCATTCTCTGCTTTCTTAAACCAAATAATAACAATTTGCATATTATTAATGCTACTGGGACATGATGCTCACATTAATGATGATTATTTATTTACTATGAAACTAGTTCCCTCATCTCACCCTGCTCTGAGTCTATTCTCACCCTGCACTGAGTCTAATCTCACCGTGCACTGAGTCTAATCTCACCCTGCGCTGAGTCTAATCTCACCCTGCACTGAGTCTAATCTCACCCTGCGCTGAGTCTAATCTCACCCTGCGCTGAGTCTAATCTCACCCTGCGCTGAGTCTAATCTCACCCTGCGCTGAGTCTAATCTCACCCTGCACTGAGTCTAATCTCACCCTGCACTGAGTCTAATCTCACCCTGCGCTGAGTCTAATCTCACCCTTGAGTGATTCTAAACTCATCCTTCAGCCAGTCTAACCTCACGATAAAGTGAGTCTTATCTCACCAATGTAGCGTCTCTTATCTCACTTTCCATTCTCACCTTGAGTCTAATCTCATCCTTTACTGTCTTAAATATCATTTTTTACTGAATCTATCTCGTTCTCTTCTCTCACCCATTGCTATGTCTAATCTCATGTCATGTCTGCCGAGAATCACGAGAATAAAAAGACAGTAAAACAGCAACTGCAAAAGCCTACAAGCAAAGACACACATATCTGCACACAAATCAGTGAAGACTTGAAGAAGCGTTAAACCAAGGCCATCTTGTCCAAACTCCTCGGTGCAATCTGTTCAGTTTAAAAATGAAGATAAGCCACGGCTGCAAGCTAGCGGCCCTGTTGTAGGCTTGGCGAGGACAAACAAATGAACAGACGGGTCTGAGTCGTCGCTTCTTGGGCCGCATGAAATCGTGTTAAAGTCAATAAGGAAGAGCACGACACAGGACAGGGGGTCAGGGATGACATCCCAGTGCGCGCTGATTGTCGATTGTGTATTGAAATATTTCCACATTATCTATATTCAGACACAACACGCTCGCGTCCTGTAACAGTGTTTAGAAAAGAGAGATGTGTGCGTGTGTGTCTCTGCATAGGACAGGAACGCCTATATGTACACCTATAGGAGCTCAGTTTGAAGCTCAGTATCAATTTCCTACCAGCATCCGTTTCTCAGCTCGCTGCATGCATAGTGTTTGATAGCGGAAGCGACACACGATTCTGTGTGGAAATGCCTACTAGAGAATAGATAGTTGAAGTTTGAATCAAATCAATAGACCAGAAACTTTAGCGTGCTGACATAACGTTTTGTTGCAACTTCTGGTTGAGCCGTTGATTGACAAGTTAGTTAATTTTTTAGCAATAAATTTATTTACAAGATTGTTACGGGCAATGGCACATCATTTGGTGACACTAGACACGCAGCCAGCGAGGAGACAATGCTGTCCATTTCGCTGACTCCTGAGCACACAGTACACACGCACACAGATACCGTACACAGGTACCGTTTCTCGTCGTCAGGCAGTGTACACTCTCACTGTGCCTTGGAGGTTGGCCCTCGAAGGTGCAAATTGCACAACAAGCCCCCAAGTCTGTGCCTCAGAGCATAAATAGAATAATAATTAGATAAGTGACTGATGAATCGATAATGTGAGCTATCAATGGACAAATCGGTGAATCAAACCAATTTTTCAGAGATAATAAACAAGTGCAGTGATAATAAAGTTAATTAACTGATCAATAAGTAACTGAAAAGATTGAGAATCAATTTACAGTTAACTGTTTTGTCTAGTCAATGATTTATGATAGCTAACAGTAAAATATTTACGCACAGTTTTGAAAATCAGTTCAGTGACTAGCTTGATAAAGATATTTTTCGTGTCTTCGCATAATTTAGCAAATTCAAAGCATTTATCTCTCCATTGAAATAGATAAAAACATGTTTTACAACAACAGATGGGCAGACAGTGAGCGGTTGCTCAAACTCATAGCAATTGCTCACTTTATTCATACGGCCTTTTGATACACACTGAGCCATCGAGTGAAGCAAATATATGAGCAATAGCTGCTCATGGGAGCATTAAACTAAAGTTATAGGCGTCAATAACTGCTCAATATTTAAAGCATTTAGCTTGTACATAGTCGACTAACACGCGACCTGCATAAAGATGAGAAAGAGATATTTTCATAGATTCTCTGCGTCAGTCCTTAAAATATTCCTTTTAGCAGAAGTTTAAACAAGAGTTGAGACTGATGGAAAGAGGTAGGATCCACAGTGGACACACCTGTATGTCTATCCGTGTGGACATACAACATTTATTAATGAGCACACATTGATAGGTCAACTGCCTAATGGGATGCAGAAACGTAGAGAGAAGATTTGACTTGGGAGAAGGAACGAAAGCGTTTCAACTCTACCAATATGGAACAAGATTAATTGGATTAGGATCAAAGTGATTTTAAATAGCATTTGGTGATGCTATGAGATATCCTTAAACTAACATTGAGATCAGAAACTACCACCCTTATCTTTCCCTTCTCTCCTTATCGTTCTCCCCTCTCA
Source organism: Macrostomum hystrix (assembly GCA_950097015.1). Lineage (NCBI taxonomy): Eukaryota > Metazoa > Platyhelminthes > Macrostomidae > Macrostomum > Macrostomum hystrix. Next base: position 7,074,435 of record CATNEN010000001.1, read on the forward strand.
TCTTCTCTCCCTGATCTTCTTTCCCTCATCTTGTTACCCTCATATTCTGCCCCTCATCTTCTTCCCCTCATCCTCTTATCCTCATCTTCTCCTCCTCATCTTCTCCTCATCTTCTCCCCCTCATGTTCTCCCCCTCATCTTCTTCCCCTCATCTTCTTCCCCTCATCTTCTCCCCCTCATCTTCTCCCCCTCATCTTCTCCCCCTCATCTTCTCCCCTCATCTTCTTACCCTCATCTTCCCCACCTCATCTTCTCTCCACCTCTTCTCTTCTATTCTCTCTCCTGTTCACCTTAACCTGTGTCTTGGAATTACCATTGCTCTAAACCATGCCTACACTACCCTTACCTTGACTGATTTCTCCAATCAGATGCTGATATGTGGTTATTTTATCAGTTCATCTTATCAATCTGTGACCCCATTCCGTCACTCAACAGCAGAAGCCGGGAAATTCACGACAAAAAGAATCACTGCACACGACAAATTGAGCTCGCTGAGAACATGATCGCCAGCCCATATGGTTGGGAAATTTAAAAAATTGGGATACATTAGACTTCTCATTTCTCGTGTCTAATGTTAGTCGAGTTCTTCAGAGCAGCCAAAAAGTTTTCAGTGAAAGCAATGCGATTTTTGATCGAAATCTGCCTTTAAATGTGGCAACGGCGGGGAGACATTTTGGTTGCAAAGTGGGGGATTTAAATCCCTAGTCAGGATGATTAGATGATAAGGCTCATAGCTCTATATCAGATTTAGAAGTATGAGAGCTCTCACAATCAACAAATCAGTTGGCACGCATTTAATTTCTTCTAGTTAGACACTGGTCGAAATTGGAGAAATTAAAAGGCCCTATAGGAAATAACACAGGTGTGAAAGCTTTGTTTCATAAATTCAACAAATATTTCCAGTTTCTAAGGTGGAGTGTTTTTGCTGAATGCCGCGGTTGACAATAAACCGATTATGCTTGAGGGCAAAAAAATGATTCTTTAGAAATTTTCCGTTCTAAACAATGTGCACCGTGAAGTATTGTTGCAGTTTGAGTTGAGACCACGCGCCGCCCAAGAAATCACCATTGCCATCATCAGCATGACAACAAATTCTATTCAAACAGAATCAAAAGATGAAGCACGTTCAACAGCAAAGCAATGAACGCATCGATGAAAGTCAGAGGAAAAAATTGGGATCCTGTTCCCCTTGACCAACCATTGATCAGATCCCAACTGGTCAGTCAGATGGAGCCTACCCCGTTCCTCGGTATCCATGCGGACCACCCACTGATCTGGGGAGAGAAGAAAGTTTAAAGAAAAACAATTCATTGAATTGAGACAGGCTTCTATAGAAAGCTTGACTCTTAGCTCTCTGATTTCCGCTGGCAACAGTCTATATAATGCCAGATCGTGCTCACCGACTCGAAACCTTGGCACGTGACATCCATAGAGTTGTAGCTTCTCACACAATTCCACTCTCGCTAGTGTCCGTGTCTTTAAAACGAGTAATAGTGTAGGACACTTGACTAGCCCATACAGCTTGGCAACGAAAGAATGGAACAAAAGAATCTCATCTGAATGTGGTTGGCCAGTTTCTTAAGTCCTCATATAATTATTTTTTCACGGTAAAGTTCACAGATTTTTACAGGTTTCGAGGTGTTTAAAAAACGCTGTATACAACTTTCCAAAGCGGTTAACGCTTTTGCCTCTCGCACCAAGGTCCTTAAGTTCGATTCCACGGCAAGGCCACATTCATTTGGTGTGCAGCCGCGGAGAGAAGGCTTGGGGCCACTGTGAGAGTGTACACTGCCTGACGATGAGAAAGTCAGGGCAGATGTACACACCTGTGTGAGCGTATGCCTGCGTACGGTATCTGTGTGCGAGTGTGCTCGGGAGTCAGCGAAATGGGCAGCATTGCCTCCTGGCTGGCTGCAGGTCTAGTCTTTCAATTATTAAAATATTATTACTGCAAGCTCTCTGCTCAAGAAAATGTAAAAAATGAAACTCATTTTGAAAACTAATGGACTGTGAGGGTCCGTTTAATTTAGGAAGGAAATCCGTTCCCTTTTCCGATGCAACATCTGTTGCTAAGAGGTCCGATTGCCTTAGTTACAAAGCCATATGGTATATTTGTTCCATTGTTGAAGATGTGCAATTATTACTGTCTGTAGGATATCTGAGGTGACGCAATGCATATCATCTTTGTTTTCTTGTGGAGGTGCCACTTTCAATTTTCCATGATGGAACGATAAACATAGGAAGTTATTGATTAAAATCTAATTAATAAAAAGTAGGTTATATTTACCATTTTACTCCGAGATTCACTCTCAATCCGAGATTTACTCTCAATCCGAGATTCACTCTCAATCCGAGATTCACTCTCAATCCGAGATTCACTCTCAACCCAAGATTCACTCCCAATCCGAGATTCACTCTCAATCCGAGATTCACTCTCAATCCGAGATTCACTCTCAATCCGAGATTCACTCTCAATCCGAGATTCACTCTCAATCCGAGATTTACTCTCAATCCGAGATTCACTCTCAATCCGAGATTCACTCTCAATCCGAGATTCACTCTCAATCCGAGATTCACTCTCAATCCGAGATTCACTCTCAACCCAAGATTCACTCCCAATCCGAGATTCACTCTCAATCCGAGATTCACTCTTTGATATTCTCATTCACTGATTTCGAGCTTTAATGTTTTATCCCAGAAAAATGTGCCGATAAGGAACAATCCCAAAAAGCAAAGGAAGCGGAGGATTGCAGAAACTTTTCCTCCCGTAGTCTGGAGAAATCTGAGACAGTCGAGGGGAAAAAACACTTTTCTTTTTCAGAAGCGCAACAGGAAAGTGTGGGGTAAAAATCGCACAGCTTAGCTGGAAGGGAAAATATCCCACGGCCCCACTAGCGGTGGCGGAAAGACCCGCTTGACAAGAAGTTAAGATCGAATTTCCTGTAGAACTCGGCAAATTTGTTGGGTTGAACTTGCGAAATATTCCCCTTCTCACACCGCACAATGTGAAACATAAGTTCGGGTGTCATTTATACTGTCTGTTTTTCCCCAATTCCTGTGCGCTCTGCAGCTCTGCTATCATCTGCGTTCATTGCTGGCAAAGCAAGACAAAAAATCTAGATTCTGGACTAGCGGCCCAAGTAAATTTCTTGGTGCCATGAAAAGAAAGAATTGTTAGTTAGTAGATTTACTTTATCAATCTCTGTCTTTTGGCTTCTTCTTAGAGGTGTGTCTGGTGCTCCAGAAATCGCAGAAATATAAAACCTCAGCTCGGCTCCCTTCATTTACTGTGCTCGTCTCTCCCTTTCAGAGATCCTCTAAAAATACTATTCTCTGTTCAATTACTAGAAATCACATTTCTAAAATAAAAAATCTAGAATCCCTTCTCCGAATCTAAAATCCCTAACCCGAATCTAAAATCCCTATTCCGTATCTAAAATCCCTAATCCGAATCTAAAATCCCTATTCCGAATCTAAAACCTCTAATCCGTATCTAAAATCCCTATTCCGAATCTAAAATCCCTAATCCGTATCTAAAATCCCTATTCTGAATCTAAAATCCCTATTCCGAATCTAAAATCCCTATTCCGAATCTAAAATCGCTATTCCAAATCTAAAATCGCTATTCCGAATCTAAAATCGCTATTCCAAATCTAAAATCGCTATTCCGAATCTAAAATCTCTATTCCAAATCTAAAATCGCTATTCCGAATCTAAAATCCCTATTCCGAATCTAAAATCGCTATTCTGAATCTAAAATCGCTATTCCGAATCTAAAATCCCTATTCCGAATCTAAAATCCCTAATCCGAATCTAAAATCCCTATTCCGAATCTAAAATCCCTAATCCGAATCTAAAACCCTATTCCGAATCTAAAGTCCGTCTCCGAGTTTTAAAATCCCTTCTACAAATCTAAAATCCCTACTCTGTATCAGAAATACTTTGGATACTTTCTCTGCATCTAAAACACAAATTTCGGATATAAAATCTTATTATGGCATTTAAAATCCGAACTCGGCCTCAATAAAAATCCCATAAGTATCCCACTTGTTGGTCACATCTCAATTGACTTATCGATGTAACCAGCTGACACAGTCGCGTATTGCCTTAGAAACCAAATGAGAGTATTATTGCACAATGCATAACAGACGTCTGTGATTTTTTGCATAAAAATCATTGTCACTTATGAGACAAAAAGTGTCTTTAAAAAATATGATTGTGGAGACAAAAAACGATGGCATTTTTTTTCTACCCAAGCCGACACGTCATGCCGAGCGGAGGTGACAGACGATACCGCAGCTGGTGGAGCTGATGAATGAAAAGCCGACTGGTGCCTTCAACTTGAGAGAGGTCGAACGAGTTTCACATTGAATCAAATTTAGTCGCCAACAGGAGGGTTGGGTGGGTCCACTTCATCCAGCTTCTTATAATATCATTTATAAAATTGTTAGAAAGCAATTCACACTTAGATAACTACTACACCAGGTGTCCCTATGACTTTCACTCAATCGAAAATTCTTTGTTGCCATATAACACACGCGCACCCACTCCCTAGCGGCCACTAGTAAAAGACACTATAGAATATTATGGAATAATAATAAGTTGATAGAATTCGGACGAAAAATTGATTTGCAAATTGAAAGCGATCGACTGTCGCGCTAAACAATATGGGAATATACATGATGGGGTAAGGCGTCTCCATGAGTGGCATACCTTCCACTGAGCAACGCACGCGCCCAAGTGCCCTGTTGAGTATTAGACTCACTCAATCTCATGCGCTGACTTTCTTTTAATCATAAACTTATGTATTCCCACATCCTCACTCACTGTCGCATTATCCTAACGCACTCACACACTCAGGCACACGTGCACACTCATACTTATCTGTATACAACCAGATTGATAGATAGACTCACACACACACTCACCATATAGAGTCTGCGTATCTACCTGATTACACGTGCTGGTGCGTAATTGTTTTGATCGTTTTAGTGGCTTTAAATTATTTCAGTCTCTTTTAAATCCATCTTCTAAGAAGGGAAGTTTTTTCAGTAAAAAAAGGATTAAAACTATTGCACGTCTGCTTACAGCACAGTGATTGACACGAGGAAGCGAAGATAATTTTCATGATAATCTGATTGAAGAAAATACGGGGAGACTTAAAGTACATTTTTAACAGGCGGAAAGATTAAATCAGTGGTATGTACTCAGCTGTGTCAGTGTATTCCTGCGTACAGTATATGTGACCTTTAGCGAGACACTTAGACACCTAGTGTTTTAGTTCACAAACCTGCAAAATAGGTAGCAGCGTCAGCTGTCGTCTCAATAAAAATAAACAAAAATAGTAGATTCTAAAATCCTTTGTTTTAATTACTAAGTCAATGACATATATTTTGTTAATGAAAAATAAAATATCATTATTGTACTACTGACAGTACCAATTATGAGAAAGTCCAATGCAAATGGTTTTAATCAAAGAAATTTTTTTTTTATTTTAATCGTAACGAGCCAGTTGAATTATTCTTTCATTTTTTTGTCTATGGTCAAACCCAACACCGAGGACTAGGAGATGATCGTGCATTAAGTTAGCTTTAACAGTAGAAAGACCAAATACCCACATTGTTCTCCTTTCTGTATCTCCAAAAATGTTCCACCAATTGCCATGAAATCGCCATAACCGCAGTGGTATTTCCCCAGGGGAAATATATAGCGTAATCTTTCTACAGCTAAGGACCAAAGAGAACGATGTACCATTCTTTCAACTAAAATATATATCAGCCGAAATTGTACTGTAGTAACGTCACAAGATTAGTTTCATTTTGATAATTTTAATGATGGTTCTCGAAGCACTACTGAAAGTAGTTCAGAATGGGCATTTTATATTGATTTAACGTTTCACAACTATATAAAAGCAAGACAAAAACGCACTAAAACTATAATTCTCATTTCATCGATAAATTGATTTGAAAAGAACAAAGACAGGTATCAAGTGTTAATACGACTCGTACTTTTTAAAGCGACTATTGAAATTTCGTAGTCCTTTTTAAACCAGGTTATTCTAAATCTTGTACAAGCGATCAGACACTGAGCTGTTTTTCTGTTTTGCTGTTTAAACTAAAAGCAAAAATTAGGCATAATTTGAAGCATTAATTTGAAGCTTGTTATAAGCAAACGTTGCAACATTATCTCCGTAAAACGTGTTTGTGAATAACTGAACCCAATTATATCGCAAAGTTTTACAAAGCATTTCATTCAAACAAAATTCGCGCCTATTCAAATCCTCGCACTCCGGTCAAATCGTTCGTCCCGCCGCGGTGCAGGACGGGCCGCTGCATGCGCGCAGTCGGTTCAGAGCCGCTTGCAGCTCCGTGCGTCTCTCGAACGACAACTCGGCCACGCGATTGACTAGCTGATGCGGGTCTGATGTCATATTGTAATAGGAAATAAATCCCGTCACAAACTCACAATAGAGCGACTCCTCCAGGCCGTTCACAGTCCTGACACACCAGTAGGTGTAATTATTGGCATTGCCACAGAAACAAATCGATGCGTCGTGCCACAATGGCGGCGTCTTCCAATGCGACCTGTCGTGAAAGAAGCAGTTCATGTAGCGAAGGTTGCACTCATTGCGATTTCGCTTCTGCCTTTGTCGTCGCCTCCGTTTGCCTCTCTGACCGTCAGCCAGAAGGTCGGAAATTTTCCGATGTCCGTTAGATGGTGGAATCTCTTCCAGACTAGAGATGCTGAGCTCGTCGCCGCGAGAACAACCGCAGCCTTCGTGCAGCCTCAGCAGAGCCGCTTTGTTTCGTCGCATGGCCAGTCGCATGCTGTTCAGCTTGGCCTGAATTTCGTCCAGTCGACGCTGCGTCAGTCGCATCATTTGTCTATCGCGCAGCCATTCGCTCAGACTGCTGTACTGGCACTGGATGTCCTCATCGTCATCGTTCTCACTTTCTTCGCCATCTTCATTGACGTCACGGTTGACGTCGGTGGATTTGTCGTCAGTCGGATTTTCCTGGACGACTTCATTTGAAGCTGAGTCGCTGTCATCGTCGTCTTCGTCAATGCTGCGACGAGAGCGGCCCATCGTGACGCGCTGGCGCCTCCAGCAGTGCTTCCAGACATGCTCAGACAGAGGCAGCACGACGGAACGTCGGCAGCGGCATGCTCGTGCACTGCTGGCGGCGCCTTGGACTGACGAGGCTCGACTCTCAGCTGATGAACACCTGACTCGGTCGTGCTTGCCAGCGTGTCGACTGCTCGGTACGCAGTGAAATTTGTCGCCGTAGTCGCAGGACAGGCTGCGAGTTTCGCGCAGCGTGCACAGCTCATCGTCTAAAAGAATAAGTTGCTCTTGGAATTCGCAGTCTTAGACGAAAATCTTAAACTTGTTACAGTGACAAACTTTTCGAAATTACGTATTACTAGAAAACTTAAATCCCACAATATCTAAAGTTTGTCGAAAGCCCAGATTTAAAATCCCAAATTTTCGTAGAAATCCCACATTCGTAGAACTCCCACATTCGTAGAAATCCCACATTCGTAGAAATCCCACATTCGTAGAAATCCCACATTCGTAGAAATCCCAAGTTTGTAGCAATTTTTCGAAATCCGATATTTTCGGATTAAGGATTAAGCTTTTGGAGCGGATTTAAGTTTCAAAGATGGGATTTTAGACACGGAGGAGGGGATTTTTTTAGAGCGGGATTTAGAACTCAGAGAGAGTTTTAAAATATTCAGAACTTACAGAAGTCTTTTTACGCACCATCAGTTTTAGGGAACAGCGAATTCCTCTGAAGTCAGGAAATCGCGATTTAGCTAAACCGAATTATTTACACAAACGAAGCCTTATAAGGCCTTGCTTTGCCACTTTGACCACGAGATTCTTGACTGAGTTGGATGCCTAATTATGCAATTCTCTGGTTAGTTGCATGTGGGCAACAGATTTACCCTGGCCAAAATTCCTGGCGGCTTCGAGCTCCTTGCGAAGGCTCATCTTGCGAATAGTCATGCGGCCGCGCTCCACCAAGAAGCTGCGTCGCCACTCTGTCGTCGTAGCGTTGCTTGCAGGCTTCGAGGACGTCAACAGCGCAGCGTAGGACGCTCCGTCCATCTGACTGGCTGGCGTTACGCCGGCCAGGTCAAGCAGAGTCGGCGCCAGGTCGATGTTCAACACTGGCTGAAGAATCGCGCGACCTGCCGCTACGCCGGGACCTCGCACAATCAGCGGCACTCGAATGTCGAATTCGTATGGTGTCGATTTGCCTTTAAGTAGGCCGAACTGGCCGAGGTGATAACCGTGATCCGAAGTGTAGAACACGAATGTGTTGCTAGTGACGTCACTCGGACCTTCCATATCGAGCCATTGAGCTAAGCGTCGAAGGCTATCGTCAACGCTTTGCAGTGTCTGTAGACGCTTCCGCTGCAGGGTGTCGGTGAATCGTCGATGCAACGGCGTCAAAGGTTCGGCGCGTCTCAGCAGCCACTCTTTGTCCGGACTGGGAGCCCTGTTGTAGCTGACTGTCCTGTGACGTCGGTCGTTGGCAAACATGGCCTGGTACTGGGGCGCAGCATCTTCGGGACCGTGTGGCGCCGGGTAACTCATCACGAGCAGGAACGGTCGGCGCGAAGTGTCTGCTGACCAGTCTTTCAAAATGTCCAACGATCGATTGGTGACAATGTCGCTGAAATAGTCTTCGGTATAGTTGGCACCGTGCCAACGAATTAAACCATCGTCGTTCACGGAGTAGTTATAGAATTTGGTGTTTTTTACCTGGCCCAGCCATCGGTCCCAGCCGGGTGGTACGTAGGTGCCGTCGTACCTTTAGAAGTTAATATCTGCTGATGCTATGATTTGAAAGTTATTTTAATATAAAATTATAACTAAATCGACCAGTTTTGTTTTTTTCTCGGTTAGATTTTTTTATTATACATTTTCTTCTCTCGCATCAGTGCAACACAATACTTGGTAGTTAGACACAGACAGGTAAGACAGGTAAGTCCGGATTATAAACAGTTAGACATAAATCTAACCTGTTTGGATCTAACCTGTTAGATTGGGCTAGATCTAACCTGTTAGATTGGGCTAGATCTAACCTGTTAGACAGGGCTGGATCTAACCTGTTAGATTGGGCTGGATCTAACCTGTTAGATTGGGCTAGATCTAACCTGTTAGACAGGGCTGGATCTAACCTGTTAGACAGGGCTGGATCTAACCTGTTAGACAGGGCTGGATCTAACCTGTTAGACAGGGCTGGATCTAACCTGTTAGATTGGGCTGGATCTAACCTGTTAGACAGGGCTGGATCTAACCTGTTAGACAGGGCTGGATCTAACCTGTTAGACAGGGCTGGATCTAACCTGATAGACAGGGCTGGATCTAACCTGTTAGACAGGGCTGGATCTAACCTGTTAGACAGGGCTGGATCTAACCTGTTAGACAGGGCTGGATCTAACCTGTTAGACAGGGCTGGATCTAACCTGTTAGACAGGGCTGGATCTAACCTGTTAGACAGGGCTGGATCTAACCTGTTAGATTGGGCTGGATCTAACCTGTAAGACAGGGCTGGATCTAACCTGTTAGACAGGGCTGGATCTAACCTGTTAGACAGGGCTGGATCTAACCTGTTAGACAGCTCTGGATCTAACCTGTTAGACAGCTCTGGATCTAACCTGTTAGACAGGGCTGGATCTAACCTGTTAGACAGCTCTGGATATAACCTGTTAGACAGGGCTGGATCTAACCTGTTAGACAGGGCTGGATCTAATCTGTTGGACAGGGCTGGATCTAACCTGTTAGACAGGGCTGGACCGAACCTATTAGACAGGGCTGGATCTAACCTGTTAGACAGGGCTGGATCTAACCTGTTAGACAGGGCTGGATCTAACCTGTTAGATTGGGCTGGATCTAACCTGTAAGACAGGGCTGGATCTAACCTGTTAGACAGGGCTGGATCTAACCTGTTAGACAGGGCTGGATCTAACCTGTTAGACAGGGCTGGATCTAACCTGTTAGACAGGGCTGGATCTAACCTGTTAGACAGGGCTGGATCTAACCTGTTAGACAGGGCTGGATCTAACCTGTTAGACAGGGCTGGATCTAACCTGTTAGACAGGGATGGATCTAACCTGTTAGAAGTTGAATATAACAGTTAATAACTTCTCAGAATTTACCTGTTTAGATACTTTCCAATATAGGCAGTGCGATAACCAGCATCGTTCAACTGTTTGCCAAAGGTTATTGGTTCGTGCGTACGACGCCAGAACTCAGAAGTGCAGTTGTCATTGTTGGTGAAGACATGATGGTTGTGTACATATTGGCCAGTAAGCATGGAGGAGCGAGACGGACAGCAGATAGGTGTGGTGACAAATGCTCGCTGCAGGTCCACCCCTTTCTTAGAAAGATGAAGTTTCAAATTGGGCATCACATCTAGACTGCCTGCGCGGGTGGGTTTGTGAGCAGTTTTATTGCTACTGCTAAAGGGTGGAAAATTTGAATTCAAGTAATGCACTTTCACGAAGATCGGTCATTCGGTTTAGGAGCTATCGTGAAGCAGGCAGTGGGTATTTGAAATGAATCCCAGGTCCCAAGGGGGATTAGCGTGGTCTTTCTACCCTTTTATTGCTCTCGCTGTGATTGTACGTTATTTTTAACGACCAATTCGAGGTTGTAGACAACTGGTTAGAGCGTCGGACCCGTGTCTTGAAGGTCGGGCGTTCGATTCCTGACTCCACTGGAACAATTCGGCGACTGGCCGACCTGCAGCAAGCGATTAGACAATTCTGCCCAACTTTGCTGACCCCTTGAGCACACAACCAGACAGGTGTGTTTATAAGAACGTGACTTTCTGCTTCCGCCCTTTACATATTTTTAGTAACTGGCCTTTAGTATTCGCCCCAAATGAATGCGGTCTCGCCACGGAATCGAGTTCATGGACATTTTAGGTGCTAAATTCAAGCGTACAATCATACCGCCTCACCCATTACAAAGTAATTCTATAAGAGGTTCTTGATTTCTTGTAATGAATTAAAGTACTTTGCATTCCAAAATTCGTCGTAGATAAGAGAAGGGAATTAAAAAAGGGAAAAGGGAATATTTTGGGTTGAAAAAAATGTAAAAAACGCTACCTAGAAGGCTGTCCTGATCGTCCGTGATGATAACAATGAAATTTGGTCTTCTAGTGGAGCCTGCAGTAGCTGACGCATTTCCAGCCGAACTAGTTGAGCAGTGCTCAACAAAGTAGGCAGAAAACATAAAGCACACCAGAATTATAAGATTAGCTGCACTCCTCATTCTGTCAGTTTTTAGATCAGTTGCGAATCGAATTCAACAGCACTTTCTCTGCGCATAACTTTATAATAAATGACCCGAGATGCTGTATTAAAGCTGTTTATAAAACCGAATGCGCATAAAATCTCAGTGTTTACAATCCAGAAGATCATGAAATCGATTGCTAGCTCTGATTATAAACTAGACTAACAGGTTTTCAGTGGCAGTGTCAGATGAAGCTACATTTATGACCTACAATTAAGATGACTTGCAATTCAGAGACTGAAAGATAAGCGATGATGCAAGAAAAGCTGTCTAACAAGCTAATTACTCTATGATTCTACTAACGAGTGTGCTGCAAAAGTTTCCAGAATTTTCCTTGTTCTGAGTATACGGGAATCGGTGGCAGAGCGTTTGCCTCTCGCGAAAAGGCCCTAAGTTCGATTCCGCAGCGAGGCCACATCCATTTGGGGCGCAGCTCCAACCTCCAAGGCACAATGAGAGCGTACACTGCCTATGAGAAAGTCAGAGCAGATGTGTGAGTGTGTGCTCGGAAGTCAGCGAAATGGGCAGAATTGCCTCCTCGCTGGCTGCGGGTCCAGTGTCACCAAATGGCGTACCATTGCCCGCAGCCCTCCTGTAATTATTATTATTGCTCTGAGTACGAATTACGTCTGATTAGGTTGAAAACTGAAACATATAAACTATCTCCCTAATCCTTGAGAATGCTGGATAGATAACCTCCCTAATCCTTGAGAATGCTGGATGGATAACCTCCCAGATTCTTGAGTAGATTGGCTGCTACTCTTCGGTATCCTTGAGTTGGTTGGTAGCTCTTGAAAACAGACATTTTGGCTCATGTTTGCTTATGAAACGTTAAGACTAGAACAGAATCGTGCCGAATCCCAGTTGCTTAGTTACTAACCAATGAAATCACTTGATGCGGGATATACTCTTTACAAACTTCTGTCACAAAAGACAGCAAAACAGGCTTAGCTGGTAGCGATAGCTGCCAAATATCCCTGAGCTCTTTTTTAATCCAAGTCACAGTAGCCGTTGCTAAAATCACTAAATTAACTCTGAACTCACACAATAGCTTTATTGTTCTTACGATGTGGCTTTAGAAAAGCTATTTGTTGATCTGCCTTATATACTCAGCAACAGCTAAAACCCCCCAACTCACGCTGTCACACGGCCCAAAAGTTTTGTATGCCATCGGTGACTCAGAAATGTGTGAAGGCTGCCGCCGCCAGACGCGAGCGCAAAGTGCGGCATGGGGGATTTGGGGAGGGGGTGGGCAGACCTATGCAGAGCTGCTACAGCAGCAGTTTCTGCCATTTGCTACGACAACCTTTGGCGGCCCACAGAACTGCATGCTTCAAGACGACAACGCTGCGCCACATCGAGCAGCACACGTGCAGCTGCTGAAGGAGCAGCTCGGCAGTCGCACATTGAACTGGCCGTCAAAGTCTCCAGACATGAACCCCATCGAGCATGTCTGGGACTTTGTAAAGCGAAGAGTTCAGCAGGATGCCCCACAGAATGCTGAACAGTTGCGACTGGCGGTGCTGAATGCCTGGCAGCAGCTGCCCCAAGAGTTCATCAACCGGCTGGTGATCAGGATGCCACGACGAGTCACGGCACTTTTGCATGCTCGTGGTTCCTACACACGATACTGAGACTAGAATTAAAGACATTGCTTAACTTCTGTGCCCGTGTGACAGCGTGAGTTGGGGGGTTTTAGCTGTTGCTGAGTATATCTCAAGACAGATTTGTTTGTAAGTGAAATAAATTTACTTTTTAGAGAATTAAAACAGAATTTCATTCATGCTCACTATGAAAGTTAGTCTAAAAATTAGAAACAATTTGACCTTCGAATAACTCTTTTAGCAACGTCTCGAGCTCAGTTGGAGCCGTCAATTTGCAGCCCTAGTAGATTCATTCGTCAATCATTGGCCTTTGAGCTGCCATCGGAAGTAAGCAACGAGGTGGTCGACATTTTCCTATTTGGTTTAACTGTACAGCAGGACTGCCTGATGCGGTGTCGCAAGACCGCCTGTCTAGCCGCAGTGCTTCAGTACAGTTCCAATGAAAATGCTCGTTGTCAAATGGTGTACATTTACAACACGCCTGATGGCCCAGGACCTCTGGATCGACAGTCACGTTCGCAGAGTGCTGGGGGAGGAGCCTTATGCCAGAGTCTGGCGGGTCGACGATGGAACTGTTAAGTGAGCTGGCGGGTCATGACTTTGAGCATAATTTGGACTTGTCAATTGGGGTGCGTGAAAGTACACCATCGGTGATGCGATGTACAGCCGAGCGAAGCTGCTCTCTGATTGGTTCGACGTTTTAATGGGACGGTGAAGCGGTGTGGCTGATATTGCCTGATAAATAACGATCAGAGAGCAGCAATAAAACACGTACTTAAACCTTTTAAAACTCTATTTTTTTTGTTTTTTGTTTTATGAAATTTAGTTCTTTTAGGAGCATAAAATTTTTTTAATAAAATAAATAATGAAAAATAAATAAATAAAATAAACCAAATAAATTGTTTTCTTTACCGAAAACTGCTTAGAAAGAACTAGAGGCGGGTATTTCAAATGTCAACACTTTTTTTTTCTGTATCTTCCAAAATATTCAACCAACCGCCATGAAAATCCAAAACACGGCCTAACATTTTCCGCTCAGTACGATGAAAAAGAAATTTCAGAATCACAAGACATCGTCATTTGTCGAGATATTCAACGAGTCTCGCCGGGGTCTCTAGTGGCAAACAGCACCAATATATAGGCATAATTTTTCTGCTCACAAAATATCATCTCACAACTGTCCACGAGGCGCTTGGCTCGAGTTAGGACACATGAGTCATCAAATAAAATTTAATTGGCAAACTAATAGGACCCATATATGAATGCACCCTTATGATGATGGAGTTGCTAGTATGTGTTCGTACTAATAGTGCCGTTTAATTAAAACCTCCACTGCTAATTAGACACGAGCTCCGGCAGAACTGGAACCATACAGTCAGTGTCAATCAACTTCACGGCCTGCTATCGCATCGAGGTCACCGGAGCTAGCGGGGGTCTAAACCCGAAGCAAAACAACACAGGCGGTAGGGGAGCTTCACTAGCTGGGATGTTCAACCTCACGGCTGCCACACAGCTGGAGGTGGTTGTCGGCCAGAAAGGCGGAGATGCAGGTGCTGACTCGATGGGCGCCGGTGGTGGAGGCGGCAGTTTCGTGTACCTAACGAATGGATCTTCACTGGGCGGGATTGCGGTGCGGCTGTTGATGGCGGCTGGCGGCGGCAGGGGAGGAGGTCGCGGAACCGACGGTATGCTATAACGACTGTGATCAGAGTTTAAGTAAATTACCTTGCTTTTTCTGTCGGTAAATTTTTGGCCACAGTTTTATCAATAGAATATGCATGTCTTGACATCACCAATACATGTGTGATCTGTACATTCATCAAAATATAACAAGCATTGTACTCTTGCACTTCTAATAGCAAAAAATAATCACAGAGCTGTAGACATTATTGAACATCAATTCGCAGGTGACACTAGCCCCGCAGCCAGCGAGGATACGATTCTGTCCATTCCTCTGAATCCTGAGCACACACGCACACAGATACTGTACCAAAGTATACTCACACAGATGTGTACATCTACCCTGAGTTTCTCATCGTCAGTCAGTGTACACTTTTACTGTGCTTTAAGGGCGTTATGAGTACGACAATCTCCCAAGCCTTCTCTTCGCGGTTGCGCCAGAGAATGAATGTGGCCTCGCTGCGGAATCGAACTCAGGGACCTTGGTGCGAGGAGGCAAACGCGTTCGACTGCTCTGCCACTCACCCCCGAGGAAAAGTATATCTATAATAAACTTTTAACATACAAATATTTAGGCGTGAACGCAAGCGACTCAATCGGCACGAACGTCGATTTAGTCGGAATCGGCGGGGCGAACGGTCGGCCGGGATTCAACGAGCCCAATTCAACCAGGTCAAGCAGCAACCACGGCGGCTGCGGAGCTGGCTGGCTCAGCAGGCCAATCAACCCAAGACGCAGCTGCGTTGACGGCGACGGAGGCGGAAGTCTAGCCCACGGTTGGGTCGGCGGCGTTGCCGGAGTCGGCAACACAGGTGTTGGAGGCTTCGGAGCAGGCGGTGGCGGTGGCAGCAGCGGCATTGGCACTACAGGGGCCTCGGGAGCTGGCGGAGGCGGATTCAGCGGAGGCGGCGCCGGCATCGGCTACGGACACATCGGCGGCTGTGGCGGCTCCTACTGCGGAGGCGTTGGTTGCGTCGCTTTGTTAAATGACGCCGTGGCCCAAGGCAGCGAACAGGGTCGGGTTGCGCTGAGATTCATTTCACTGCTGGGCAACTGTCAGTGAAGAAGCTTTATTAGTAACAAATGCGCAACTGCATCCTGATAAAATTATAGCTACGGAAAATATACATGCATTTTAACCGCATTGTGCTTAAAAAATTAATTGCAGGATGACTGCGGGCAAAAACATGTATCATTTGTTGACAATAGATCTACCCCGCAGCCAGTGAGGAGGAAATTCTGCCCATTTCGCTTACTCCTAAGCACACACACACACAGCTACCATACGCAGGCCCATGCTTAGGCAGTGTACAATTTTACTGTGCCTTGGAGTTTGGCCTTCAAGGGCGTAGTTCACGACAAGCCCCCAAAGCTTTTTCTCAGCGGTTGCAGCTTAAAAAACGAATGTGGCATCGCCGCGGAATCGAGCTTGTGGATCTTGGTCCTTGGTGCGAGAGGCAGGCGCGTTAGACCGCCCTGCCACTTTTCGAAGTTCTGTTCACGCTAAGCACGCTAAAAACCTAAAGACATATTTCCTGACACAAGCAACACATCACAGAATAATTCCTTCCAGCAAAACTTACGTAAGAAACAGATGCGTAAACCTATAGTTTCTTAATTGAAATTTGAACAGACAATCGTGACCTTGCTATTACGAGGCCTTGAAAGGCTTTAGACTATTGGATATATTTGCTATCCAATTTGAATAAGCCAGAGGAGCAGTGACAGGCAAATACGGTTTGCACCAAGTTTAATATATGAAAAGGTTACAAACGACAGGTCAGGACAGGACTCACTCTGTCCTGTCAGGTAACTATCAGGTTTCTGAACTACCAGTAGTTCAGCTATAGTAATTAAAATAATCAAAGAAAAAAAATATATTGCTGGGTTCAGGAACAAAGAATTAAACCTGTTCTGCATGGAAGCTTATAAGAATAAAAAGAGTTAGCCAATGCTCACCAATGCACTGCAGTTTTTGAACTGCTGAAACTTAAATAAACTTAACCAACCAATTAAATAAATAAATTATATGGACATATTTTTCTCGCTATTCCAAAAAATTGTGTGACGATGTCAAAAAAGGGCGAGTGGGTCAGCGGCTAACGTCGCTGCCTCGCACTCCAAAGGACGCTAGTTCGATTCACCCTTCAAGTCACGATTAATTTCGGGGCTTGTTGGGGGGTTTGGACAGTAGCGACCGGCGGAGGTGCACCATATTTCGTGCAATCAAAGCTTGAAATAATAGCTTCGCTCCTACCTTCTGTGTGCCTGTTCTGCGTTGTGTGAGTTGTGTGCGTTGGCGCTGGGGCGTGAGACCTTGGGGGTGGCTGGAGGGCGGGTGTACACCGCCGCGCGCTTTCTGGACTTCCGTCAGCGCGATTGGATAAGTGTACACTCATCACCCGGCCCCCCCTGAGGACTGATTTCTTATCAGCCTTCCGCCCCGGCTTGGTCTGCTATGTGCGTGTGGGGCTGGTGGGGGTGGGGGGGACTGCTGCCTATTCTGGGTGCCTCCTGCCCTCCCCGGCTGGTCTGTGCTGCTGTGTGTGGTGCCTGCTCAGGGGAGGCGGCGCGATGGGCGCAAAAGCGCCTAGTTCACCGGTCTGGGGGCGTGCCGCTCCTTTGCTTGTGCGACAAGTGCCCCGGGCCCCCCTGCAAAATAGATAGATAGACGATGTCAAAGATATGTAACCATGTCACTTGCTACTTTTGTGTAAATGTAATTGTTGCGTACAATAATCGTTTTGTATTTTTTTGTTCTGTTGTTAATTATTATTTTAACTATTTTCATTTTTACTGTGTACTTTATATAACTTTCTGTACATTAATTCTGCGAAAATTTCATAGAAACATGTTTGCAATATCGAAATAATCGATTTTACATTTGAATTTAGGAGAGCTCTAGCTGCCCCGCGCGTTTCAAATTTTTACAACGCCTGCCAATACAGTAATTCCCCAACTAATAAATCCCAATAGTTTGATTTCATCACTTTAACCTAATTTTAACTTTTATCGAGCCAAATAACCGTCTCATTTTTCGTCACTTCGTTAACACAAACGCAGATTTGGTACAAGCAATAGCCAGAAAAGTATAAGCAAGAAGTTAATTAAGATTTCAAAAATGTAATCAAGTTACACAATTTCATGAACGAAGTGTTTGGCAAACGTTCAGGTTACTGGCAATACGAACTGGAAAATCTAGTGAACATTTATTTATTTTTTTCTACAAAAAAATAAACGATGGAATTCTTACGTCCGAACAACGAAAATTGAACGGGCGGAACATGATTTTACCACAATACAAAACTTAGGAGGAAAGAAGGAACCAAAAATATACACTTTACAGATAAGGATCGCAGATCATACAGTGAAGCTACAGTGGAAGTTATTAAGATTTATTAGCTTCGGAAAATAGAAATCAAACGATAGAACAGCCAGAAATAAAATAACTGCGCATTTTAAAAACGATGTTTTGAGCTGACATGATAAGTTTAAATCCGACGAGGAAGTAAATAACTAGCCGAGAGTCCAAAAAGTATACTCAGTAACAGCTAGACCCCCCCCAACTCACGCTGTCACACGGCCCAAAAGTTTTCTATGCCATCGGTGACTCAGTGAATGTGTGAAGGCTGCCGCCGCAAGACGCGAGCGCAAAGTGCGGCATGGGGGATTTGGGGAGGGGGTGGGCAGACCTATGCAGAGCTGCTACAGCAGCAATTTCTGCCATTTGCTACGACAACCTTTGGCGGACCGCAGAACTGCATGCTTCAAGACGACAACGCTGCGCCACATCGAGCAGCACACGTGCAGCTGCTGAAGGAGCAGCTCGGCATTCGCACATTGAACTGGCCGTCAAAGTCTCCAGACATGAACCCCATCGAGCATGTCTGGGGCCTTGTAAAGCGAAGAGTTCAGCAGGATGCACACGATACTGAGACTAGAATAAAAGACATTGCTTAACTTTTGTGTCCGTGTGACAGCGTGAGTTGGGGGGGGTTTAGCTGTTGCTGAGTATATATTAAAACGAAAATCTTGGATTTTCATGTTTTAACTCCAGTTTAACTTATGTTTGATATTCCATACTGTGATGATGGAAAGAAAAGCAAAGTGAGCCCTTAAAAGTCTAGACAAGTTGAAATACACGCAGCCTTTTATTTCTTTCATCTGACACAACTAATCTTTGGCAGTCAGCCAGTTCGATCAGAAGTAGGTCGCCAGGCGAGTCGAAGAAATCTTCACCGTCTCCAGCCTGGTCTTGAATTCCCAAAGTCTGTAGAACTGAACCGAAATAATCCATGGCGACAACAGTTTGACCTTTAGTCGGCTCTGATACCTCCTGATTGCTAATAAACATTAAGCATCTAGTGTCTATCGCTAGACCAAAAGGCAACCAGTTGCACTCTAGGTTAGTGCGAGCAGTTGGATACGATGAAAGCAATTGGCCACTGCTGCTGCAGAACACGTGGATCGAATTGCGCTTCAAATCAACTAAGTAAAGCCTTTTACCAAGAATGGAGAAGCCAGAAACACAATCGGACCCCATAGCAGTCAGGCTGATGACACAAATCGACTCGAATTTGTCTTTGCAGAACGCTACAACGCTACCATTGTTCCTTAAAACGAACAATTTGTCTTCATTAGCAGTGATACCGCAAAACAGGAATTCGTCGGCAGCTGAATTCTCCGGCAGAATCGTACGCTTGACGGAGCCAGCGAGATCGGCGATTGTCAGTAAGCCATACTGTGCCACGCAAAGAATTTGTCTCTGATTATCGCAGTGCAAACCGCGAATGTCTTCAGTCCATTGAAAATCAACCTGGAACCTGTACTGCAGCCTTATATCACCGGAAATCGAAGTGACGAAAATGTAATCAACAATGTTTTCGTCGTCATTAGAAGTATAGAAAGTCACAAAAATGCACGACTCCGGTAGAGGTTTAAAACTAGTGTCTCGGCTAGAGTCAGCACGAATCAATCTATCCGATGAGTCAGCAGCAAAACCGGCAGTGTTCGTGCAAGCTGCTAAGTAGTTTGGCAGTCCAAGAAGATTTTCAATTGTAGCGACAGATTTGCAAATTGAGCGCGAGAGGCTTGAGTCGGTCGATTTGGATTCCTCACTTAACCTGCACTGATGAATCAGGTCGGTGAAGTGCTTATCCATCAAGGACTGCACATACAGCACACCAGATGACACGTCACCAACAGAACGGATGCTAAATTTACCGAAATTTTTGGAACCTGTGGTGTCATCAGAACTGTTAGAAAAGTCTGAGTTCACCAAGTCTTTATGCCGAGAAAAAAAACTCGACCTAGCTTCATCAAATTCGGCAGCTCGCTCGCACGCCTCATCGATCCAATGTCGTTGAGAAACAATCTGCTCCATAACATTCTTCCAGTCTCCTGAGTCACACGCACTGGACATTTTTTTCGTGCAGTCATCCGCATCTGCGGCATCTCTTAGCCGCCCAGATACCGAATCGTGAGCTGCTTGAATCAGAGACACAGTCCGTTGCCTCCAGATCTGTACTTGGGCTTCAAGAGCATCAAATGCATCGTTGACCTCCTGCAGCTCGACAGAAAGTGAGATCTGCTCTGCCCGGAGAGCTGGTCTACTCCCAGCATCAGTCACAGCCTCCAACTTTTGTATCATCTTTTTACCTTTTTTGTTAACGGTTCGTATGTCTTTAATTAAATGCTGCCTGCACAGGGGCAGCCCACAGAATGGACCAGAGCCTTCAGCGGGTTGATTGCATAGGCGCGAGCTGCAGTTATTTTGAACATCAAATGACATGACGCTGAAATGTTGAGAGTGTAGACATAGACAGATCATTCGACTAAAGGTTAAAAAACCGTGTACTCAAACCATTTAACTAACTGTTCTATTACTTTGAGACAACTTGGCTGAGAATATAAAATATAAAATATTAGTATCGAGCCCAGTTCAGTGTAAACAATTATTTCCGTTGAAGTGCAATTCAAACAACCGACCGCTAAGTCTGAAGTTCAAAGCTCTAAACCCTGAGCTACTACCTGCCTGCTTAGCAGACAAAACTAACAGCACATTGTGTCGTGCTGACATTTGGTTAGGCTGGGTATCTACTAGACAAATATCACACATCAATGTAGTCGCCGAAAAAAATTGTAACACACTAAAAGTGGGGAACGAACCTCGCGCTGGCAGACCGAGACCGGTTTCTGGCTTGTTTGCCTTCGTTAGTCAGCCATAGTCCTCTCCCACCACTCTTAGTGTGCACAGAAGCCTTTTTTAAGCTTGCCATTTTTATGGCGATACTTTTTTAGTGTTATGTAAGAGTTTTGCAGCCAAGTCTTTACTTTTCTACTGTTGTCAGTAGTCTGAATTGGACCTCTCACAATTTTCTCAGGGGGTGCCTACAAGGGGAGCACACAAGATCGAGGTGAAATAAAGTGAATTTGCTCAGTTGAAAATCTGTTGAATCAAAAAGATTTTCAGTGTTGTTCGGTCCTTGATTATCCTTGACTGCGAGTCCGAGTCGGCCAGCCTGTTTCTACATCTTTCCTATCTCTAAATCTACATCTATGTTCAGTTTCTATTGCTCTCAAAAGCTTCTATATTCAGAGCTATATGGCTTTGAATATGGTTTTTTGAATATTTTATTGAAGAGAATAAATATTTCAAAGTGATTAAATAAATTGTCTTAAAATTTATTTACTGTTATAAACAAAAAACTTTGAGTTAAAAAATAGTACGAAAACGAAAACGAAACATTCTTGCTGTTTTTTTGCGCTAGAGCAAAAAATCTATTATTTAGATTTCGATTATGTCACAACTAATTATGTCATAGAATAACTTCACATTCACAGAAGCAAACGACAGTTAATTAGTTGATCTTGAACAGACGAATCCTGCAGTTCTGCTCATCCGAAACAGCCAGAACACTCTCTTCAGAATGTTCAATTATGGTCAAATCGTTCGGTCCATTAAACGAGTATTCGTCGTTTCCTTGCAGTCCATCGTCTCCCAGAATCTGCAAGACACTTCCGTCAGTAGACAATGCTAGAACTGAGTTGCTTTCGTAATCGGCGATATACATGATCCCTCGTTTGTCAACTGCAACATTCCATGGGCATTGTAACGAATTTTTGCCTAAACGTTCCTTCGGAAACCAGTTTACTACCTGATTGCTAATTGGGCACAAAACAATCAAGCGACAGGTGACGCGATTCAGCAGGATCACTTTCGATCCACAGGAAGCTATATTAAAAACATCTCCCAAATCAGTGAAATGACGAGAAAATTTTAGCTCAGACTTTTGAATACCACGGTCCTTATCGAGTGTGATGATTTGCCCATTGCTATTAAGAGTGAACAAATCATCCTTGTAATGGTCCACACCGAGTAAAAGTTCATGCTCTAGGAGATACGAATCGACAAGTCGAACAACCTGTCCGCTCAGATCTGCTAGAACTAACGCACTGTGATGCAGCACAATCAGCAATTGTCGCTCGCTATCGCATCGGAGTGCATTGACGTCACGGCAGTCGATGCTCAGCTCGCAACGAAACCTGACAATTCCATCAAGTGAAAGTGCAAGAAGGTAATCGACAGCTTCAGCGGTGTCGTTGCTGAAAGCAACAAATATGCAAGGCTCAGGGAGCGGAACACAGTCTCCACTTGCATGTTCAGAACGGATAATACAACCAGAATCGTTACCAACGAAACCAACAGTCTTTGTGCAAGAAGTGAGACTGCAAGGCTGACCGGGAAGGTCGTTAATGCAGTTTTTAGACATACAAAGGGTCGATACCTCTTTCAGAGATTCTTTCCTGGGATTATCTTCGAGATAGCACTGCTTCATAATATTTGCCATACTTCTGTCGATGACAAGTTGAAGATTTTGCACACATGACGACACATCCCCAACAGAGCGCAAGCCTAACTTTGCAGAACCAGTAGCAGTGATGTCAGCCCGCTGTCGGCAACAAATCTTCCACCGAAGTCGATGAAACGCAGTCAGTCTGTCACGTGCTTCATCGACCCATAGTCGCATTGACACATTCAGTTGCATCATTTGCCTGGCATCGCCAGTATTGGAAACATTCTCTACTTCTTCCAGACACTTCTCAGCTTCGGCAGCGTCATTTAGCCGAACAGCAAAAGAGTTACACACTTCTTGAACTTGCGCCGTTGTCAGCTCTCTCCAATGCTGCACCTTTGCCTGTAGCGCATCGAATGCTCTGTTTAACTCATTTAGCTCTGCCTCCAATGAGTTTTTTTCGGCCCTGAGTTGGTTTTTATTTTTGCAATTCATAACAGCTTTTAGTTTGCTGATTAGACTCCGCTTCTTGCTTTGTACTAGACGCACGTCTCGACGCAAGTGCTCCTCACACAGGTTTAGTTCGGAGTAGGGTCCCCGACCTGTGGCTGCCTTGTCGCAGAGTTTCGAAGAGCATGTTGCGCTTAACATTATGATGATTATTCTGCAAGGAAAATAGAGCATAAAACTTATAAGCAGTTAGAAGAAGCCTCGAAAAAATGGTTGAGAGATTGAATTGTGAATGGACAACTTCAGGATAGCATTTGAATGTTGCACATCCAAACGACACAACTGTGGATGGCTTTAATAGAAAAATTAGTTAATTTCTAATTAAAATTAATTTTAGAAATTTCTTCCTTCGCCAAGCTACGTAAAATGAGTGTGTTGGAGCTTTATTTTAAAGAAAAATGTAACAGTTCCTCAGCCTATTAGTTCATGTTTAAGTTAGGACTTGAAGGCCAGGGTTATATGACTGACTAAACTACAATGTGTTCTTGGGCTAGGTATTAAACTCTAGGCTATACTTGACTTTTTACTTGTCATTAGACAAGAAGCACACACACATAACAGTTACATACATAGCAACTTGTAGCAAATCGAAAATTGTTATTGTACTGTACTGTACTGTACTTACTAAAAAAAGTTTTTCTACTGTTTGCATCAACTCTAGGCTGTACAAAACTAGTTATATTATATTAGTTATAATTGTAAAGAACTTTCTAGAAAGCCGTAAATAGTTATAAATAAACGACGGCCACCACTGAAAATCTTTAACGCCTGACTTGATCACAAGATCAATAAAAAAACAAAAGAACCACCACCTTTACGCCTCATTTATTAAAACACCTCTAAAAACTCATAGAAGCTAAGATAATTCCTAGTGGAGTGTTGTCCCATAAGTCCATTACAAAATAACCAAAATGCTGCATTTAGATAAGCAACACAAGAGCTACAATTGCTGTTTATTAGACGCTATTGCTGTTTAGTTAGATATGTAGTAGCACAGGCAGAATAAAATATTACAAAAACTTTTATGAGATACATAGCACAGAAAAATTACCTAATTTAAATTAAAGATTAGAAGTCATAAATGTCAATAGTAAACTCGTTTGATCCCCAGAAAAAAAATAGTTTAAATTTGATAGTAACATAGATATTATATTCTACTATATACTACAGTTAATTATTGTTTTAGTTACTAAGTTTTACTGTAAATAAAATATTTATATTTTACTCCTTAGTGTGATAAATACCACAAATACTAAGTACGAGTATATATAACTGAGCAGTTATTTAAAAGATAGTTTTTTGTGCTCAGATTAAAAACTATTTTTTGTATCAGTTATCAATAGAACTAAGTATCGAATAAATCTGTGTGAATGTTTACGAAAATTCTAAATTATAATCGTGACCACAGGAAGTTTTTTAAATACTATTAGACATTCAAATCTAGTAAACACTTCACACAATCTTCACACAAATCTGGACAACAAAACATAAAAGTAATAATTGCATGCTATAGATAGATCGAAGTAATTATCGTCGATAGTCAAAATCATATTTGTGTAATGCAAAATACTAAAATACTATTATCGTTTTCTGCTAGAGCAAAAATCCAGAACAGGGAAAGAATAAACGAACAGAATACGGCACGATAAATAGAAAGCCTACCGTTGTCCCGCTACGTTTTTAATGTAAAACTGAAAAGCGAAAATTAGTTTAAATTCGTACTGCGCGGTTTCGGCTGTATATATAAACAATTTTTAAAGAACATAAATATTATTAATGAAGAGAGTAAAAAATACAACATAGAAAAATACTTAAAATAAAAAAGCAATTTTTACACAATTTTTTGAGCGGCTAATTGATAAAACGATCGAGGTGTCACAAATGTGAACCAGCCCAAATGCTTTATTTTCGAAGATATCGAATGCACACAGTGCACGTGAACCTGCAAAATGTTATAGAAAATTGCAGCGCAATTCATAATTTGGCAATTAATAATTGCCAAACAAAGATAAGTGATATCCTTACGCCTTCAGGACAATAGTTCACGGCAACATCTAGTGCATTGTATAGCATTTAAACTGTCTATTCGGCCGCAAAGGCTCCTTGATTCGGACTGAAGCTCTAGATTTAAACAATAAAGCACTTCGACTACCATTAGCACTTATGGTAGCACTCGTTTTGGACTACCATTACAACAGAAATTGGCGCCTGACGGTCTGGGAGCTCTCTCAAAGAGCTCAACACAGACTTCTAATCGTCCATGAGCCGATCCGCAATTTCTCCCCGACAACTGAGTCGTCATCACTATCCCCTGAGCTGCACTCTGTGAAGCTCGATCGCAACTTAATTCAGCTTTCTTATGCCCACGCCTTACTCTGGTATGTCTAATCGCACACTTCGATCCTTTGCTTGACTTACAGCGAGACCCTCGGGGGTCGAGGTCGCCTACTGAGCAGAACAATATGTTTCTATCTAGAACGCGCTCGCTGGCAACAATCCCTCCATATCGCCAACGAGGCTACTGCGGTCGGGCTGGGGATCCACGAAAAGGCGGAGCAGGGTCACACGCCTGCGAATGCGCGGATCACTTCACTCCCCGAAGTTTAATTAACAGTCGCGATATAATTGGACGCGATATGGCGTCAATTCAAGCTCCGATTAGACGGACCGGCCGGGGTATTGTCTAGCTGATAAGCTTTAACCCCAGGTTGATTTTGCACTATACACTCGGCGAGTTCCTTCAGTGTGTGCTCCTGTGACGCTAACCTACGGTACGATTACAATTACGAGCGTATTATTGGATTAATTAAAATATGCTAACGCTTGGTCGTAAGTTTGAATCTAAACTTGACAAAGGCGATTTAAGTTTTTTTTTTACCCGTATTAGCTGGGTAGATATTTGGGTAAAGCTGTCATTTTTTGGCCTGGAAGTTGACCTAAAATTACGAGTAGAACGTGATGAAAGAGATGAACAATCATTTTAAGTCGTCATTCTTTGACTTTTTGAACTGCTCAGAAATTGTTACTATGAAAAAGAATATAAAACAGTATTTAGAAAAGTTATATCGTAATGTTCTTTTACGAGCGAAAAGCATAGACACAAAACTTAGACTGCATAGGCAAATTTATTGAAACTTGAAACAACGAGTAAAAGTGCATTAGAAAATGCCGGTTTATACCGATTAAGGCTGCTGAAAATGCAAGTACTGGTTCAAGCTTATCTATTAACGAAATTAACTGGTACTAGATTATCAAGACTTGGCAAGTACTCGAAAGAAAAGCACAGCTACACTAATTGCTAATAATGTAGTGCAATTGATTTTTACGTACTGGCACAGTTTTTATTGAAATGCTCAAAATGACAGCAGAACTTCAGAAGACTAACATTAATAAGTATACAAAGCAGTCATTAGGGATGATGAAATGCTGTTGTCTAAGTAAATTAGTAAAGACTGTGAAAAACGTTGGTTTGGGAACGCGAAAATAACAAAAATGCCACTCAAACAGATTTTTAAGCTTCTAATAATTTTAGCAGATACTTTGTGCGCACAATTGTCAAGTAATACATAGCTTAACTAGCATTTAGAGTCGATCCCAGAGCTACTAATTCTATTTTGTAGCAACTGGGGAGCATAAAAAGCTAATACAAATCAAACAACTGCAGCCTCTGATGCAGTTGGTCTGAAACTGCCAAGCAGCGTCGCTCCGCCGTCTCAAAGATGGCCAGATTGGCTGCTCCGTCGAAGCGTTCTTCAATAGCAGGCGAGAACCCGATGGACTGCAGGATGGAGCCATCCCAAGCCAGGACTCGAATCACTCCAAGGTCGTATTCTGTAACAAATGTCCGACCCCCCCGACTGTCGGCCAAGATTTGCCACACTTTTTCTAATTTATCAAGACCGGTGCGGCAGTTGGGATAAGAGATGATTTGCTGGCCAGTGACGCCGCAGACTTTGTTCACACAACCGCGAAAGAAATCTCCAACTAGAATCCTTGATCCGCAAAGACTGAAGCTTAACAATGAGCCGCACTTGGGATGAGCCAATTTGAAAGTCGACTCCATTTTACACGAATCTTTGTTAACATTTAACAACAGTTTGAAGTCTTGATCCAGAAGAAAGATGGAAGCATTGTTACCAGATATTTCGCTGAAGTAGGCACTTGGCTGGCCTAAGCTTTTGGCATTCATGATGGACACAATTGTGCCACTTAAGTCCGCAACAGTTACGGCACGCGACTGTGCTATAAATAGCAACTGGCGATCATTGTCAATGTGCAGCCCGTTAATCAGATTGTTCCAATCGAATTCGCAGCAACGCCATTGCAGCCTGGCGCCTCCGTCAAGAGACGTGACAACAATGTGATCCACTTCAACTATTTCAGCTGTGCCTAGCTGGAATGTCACGAAGATGCACGGATTTGGCAAGGCAGCGCAGTTCACAGTAGGGGTGTCGTCGGCTCGCACCAGTCGACCAGAAGAGTCAGCAACAAATCCGTTGGTGTTGGTACAGAAGGCTAAATGTGACGGATCGCCAGGTAAGCCAGTAATTGAAGCTACTGGACGGCAAACTGGCTTGGAACAAGTGCTCAGCACTTCGTCATCATTATAAAGCCAACAGCTCAGCATGACATCTTCCATATGCCTGTCAACGATGTAGTTTAAATGCTGGACGCCAGCAGACACGTCGCCAACGGATCGCATTTTGAATCGAAAGCTGCACTCTTCGTCGCTGCTGTGACCACTGTCACTCGAAGCAGATGGCAAAGACTCGTGACAGTTATCCGTCATGGAACTAGATGCTTCAGAATCGCTGCCTGACATTCCGTGATCAGAAGCGTCGCTGTTTTCCGAGAAGCGCTCGTCGTCGCTGCGAGACTCCAGCTCAATGATTTGCTCGTCGCGAAACTTTGCCTGTCTAATACGTAGGTTGCATCGAATGCGTTCAAACTCAGCAATTCGTTCACATGCACCGCGCAACCAAATTCCTACGACCTTCCTGAGTTCCATGGCTTTGGCCTGGCCATCGTTGGTATTGTCGGCCAGGGCTAAGTCTTTAGTAAATTCATCAGCTGTAGCTGCGTCTCGAAGTCTGGTGCTAACAGATTCGTGTACAGCTCTTATCCGCGACAGGGCCTGGTCTTTCCATTGGTCTATTTTCTCGTGTAACGCATAGAATGCCGCGCTGACCTCTTGCATCTCCAATATCAGAGCCTCGCTTTCCAAATTCAAAGCTTGCCTATCCTTTGCGGCCGAAATGTGCTGCAGATTCCTAATTAAGTCGGCATGCTGCTGGCGCACCTTCTCAGCATCCTCCTGCAGGTGTTTAACGCACAGTCGCAGGCCGGACAACGAGCCATCGCCGGCTGCCGCGGCATTGCAGAAGTGCAGGTCGCATGACGTTTTTGAACGTTTAATGTCTGGCACGTGGTAAAACTCCATTTTTAGATTTTGTCAGCTCTGAAAGAAAATAATATTTCTATAAAATCTAAACAAAGTCATTTTGAGGTCAGGTAATCATGCAAATTTAGCAAGTAGAAATTGCATTCGCAAGTAGTTAATGCAGAATTTTAGAGTTACGTTTATAATAATAATACAAATTATAATTGATTACACCTGCCACGATCGGGTCCGATGTGCAGTCGACAGCACAGCCGCAGCGAATGCGCGGCGCATCTGAAGGCTGCGTACGGCTGTTCAGTCCATGGACTGGGGGACTTCACACCTAACATAAACTACCGCAGCTGGGTAAACTGACGCAATGCAGAGTGTCTTGCTAAAGGACACAAATTGTTCTAGCGGATTCGAGAATCGAACTTCCGACTTTCAATTCGTGAGTCTGACACTAACAAGTAGAGAAGTATAATTTTAGTATTAATTAACCAATATTTAGCATATTTTTAATTATTTTTATCTATTTATTTTAGTGTTCGTGTTGTTAAATAATTGTTTTGATTGTTAAAAGATGAATTTATTTAGATTATTCGACTAAATTTTTATTAAGAGATTCTAAAATTCTATAAACAATAGACTAATAGCTTAGAATAATCATTATGAATTATTAACTTATATCTGGGGAGATGCAGCCTAAGATGTTCGAGCCTATGTACTCTTAACTGGAGGTTCGGGGTTCGATTCCCAGATGCATATTTTTATTTTTAAAAGAATAATAAAACAAAAATATAATATATATTACTAAAGCGACAGCCATTATACTGGCTGTCACGCCGTTATTTATATGTGTGTATTTATGTAGTTATACGACTATACACTTCGCAGTAAGTACAAAGACCAATAGACCAATACGAGTAAAAGCACAATAGAAGGGAACATTATATCAACAAAAAGTTACTCTTTACGAATGCATTTAGAAAACTGTGAAGTGGGCAACAAATAAACTGAATAACTAGAATGGCAATAGAAAAAAACATGCTAAAATTGTAAGCTACAAGACGGGGGTGGGTCGGATGTGTCGTTAGAGAAATACCGCGAAAATGCAGCAGATATCCAGAAATCATGGACTGTTCAATATACTCTTTAAAATAATAAATCCATGCCTTAAATTTAATCATAATTAGCTCAACAGCTGTCTACGCAGATGAAATTAGGTATAGAATAATACCCCCCTGATTTCGTTTCTTTGGCCTAGGAAAGGCTGAGGACGCGTTTCTTGGCCGAGGCGAAGCCGAAGGTATATATAAAAGGCCATAGACAACGATTTCAGGGGGGTATTATAGTATTTAATCCTAAAGCTTGGCCCGGCTCACGAGATTGCAAACCTAAAACTGTTTACAGCAACTGTGACCATAGACTATATGTTTAATCGGCCTAGGCCGTTAAATCATTTAACCGCCTAGGCCGATTAAATAATAAATGCACAGAATTAATAGCCAATAGGCCAGGCCAAGCTGGGGATTAATGTAAAACAGGAATTCACAATGCAATACCTAAAAGCCAAAGTTAATATCTCCCTTTTAGTGAAAAGAAAGAAAGAAAAATATAACGAGTCTTTCAACAATATTTATGAGCCGCAGTTTACAATTAGAACACGCAGACAATTTTTTGTATTGCACCCGACCGGAGCAACGCAACGCAACGCAACGCACGAATATTATACACGAATTAGCACTGCGCCTCAGTGCGGTCTTGCCAGGCCTTCAAAACTCATCAGCAAGTCACCCGAATGTGCCCGCATAATCCCCGTCTTCGGTGGTCACCTATCTTTATCTAGACGGACTGCTGAACATTCAAGGGCTACAACAGGTGGAACTAGGCCACTATGGACACCCTGTCAGAGAATTTCTCAAATTTCACTGATCAAGCCTAAATTCCCCTGGGTATATAAAAAGGCGAGAAAATGGCTTGGAGTCCCACTGTTTCGCCGACAAAGATAGATTTAATAGTAGAAAAGTTAGTGAAAATGTGTGAAAAAGTATTATTAACTCATTAATAAATAATGAATAAACTAAAATATCAAGTGGATTACGACAATTACGCAATTACGACATTATAAAATTAACTTTTATAACAAACATTTACATATCAAAGAAATCAGAAACTAGGATATATGAATAACAAAAACTGGATCATGTGCACAAAACACGACTGACTGTTTAGTGTATTTACAATCACAGTAATGACGACAGCTAAAACACAACGTACTGAAAATCCAAAGATCAATATTATCGGTTAGATGAAAGAGAAAGATAATATTATGAAATATTTAATTATCCGTTACTAACATTGGAGAAATATATATTCAAAGAGTACTTTGTCACTAATTCTAGCATTGCTAATAGGCAAGTAGCCAGTTAGTAGCAGAATTGGAATCTTTGTAACCACTACAGAGACAAAGGAAAGGGCCAGATGTACAGGCAGTGGTACAGCAATCACCCGACAAAATTACCTAATTATCAAAGACTAGGACACTCCGTACCATTTGGGAGTATGACATTTGCTTGCCGATGTCTGCTTAAAAGAAGTTCGCTTGCAGTTTTTGCAGGGGTCGGTGGCAGAGCGGTTAACGCGTTTGCCTCTCGCACCAAGGTCCCTAAGTTCGATTCCGCGGCAAGGCCACATTCATTTGGGGCGCAGCTGCAGAGAGAAGGCTTGGGGGCTTGGGAGCGTATGCCTGCATATACTGTATCTGTGTGCGTGTGTGCTCAGGAGTCAGCGAAACGGGCAGAATTGCCTCCTCGCTGGCTGCGGGTCTAGTGTCACCAAATGATGTGCCATTGCCCGCAGCCATCCTGCAGTTATTATTAATATTATTATTATTCCAGTTGTGATATTTACATTGTCTAAGCTTTTAAGCTAGTTTTAGAGTTTCATACGAATGATTTAGTATATAGATAGGGATCATTAGCAGGATAATTTGTGGTACTACCGGATTTCAGCTCGATTAAACAGAAATAAAATTATTAACTCTATTAATAGGCAGAGCTATGACCTAACTACGAGTTACAATAATAACTGTTTCCTAGATCGAATATATGTTTGTATTAAGTAGTCCACTTAAACACTAGTAGAGTGGAATTGTTCTTGTCGCTCAAAAGCAAAATTCCTGAAAGCCAACTTCGGCAAGCCAATTTCATAGACCCGTACCATTGCTTAAACAGTTAAGCAGCAAAAGCACAAAGCACCAAGAAAATTTCTGAAAAAAACTGGGATAAAAACGAAAATAGGAAATAAGAAGCGGACTAACAAACAGAGAAACTAAAAAAATGATGTTATAAAACTGGCATTCTTCACTTACTCGTCGCCAGCAACGTCCGGATCGGCATTGGCAGCGCCGCCGCCGTCAATTTCTCCGACACCGCCAGCTGGCAAGGGCGGCGTCAGCGAAGGCGGCAGGTCAACTGGTCGTTCAACCGCGGCCGCTTGCAGGCCGCCGCCATTGTCCGACGCGGCATTGTTCTTCACCTGAACTACGCACTGAAAATCAACGTGTCTATTCTCCTCTTTCTCCCAGCTGACTCGCATGAACGGCCGCTGGGCGTAGCTGTAGATGGCGTCGGCTCGACCTCCGGCGCGACGCTTCACCGACTCCATCCTGGTTGGATAGCCTTCGATGCCTATGCGAATCTTCTTCAGGCGACGCTGCCGCAGCACCTGAGACGGTTGCGCCAGGTGAAACACATTGCTGTTACTTTGTCTGTAGGCTCTTACTGTGTCTGAGGCTCTTACTGTGTCTGTAGGCTCTTACTGTGTCTGAGGCTCTTACTGTGTCTGTAGGCTCTTACTGTGTCTGAGGCTCTTACTGTGTCTGTAGGCTCTTACTGTGTCTGAGGCTCTTACTGTGTCTGTAGGCTCTTACTGTGTCTGTAGGCTGTTACTGTGTCTGTAGGCTGTTACTGTGTCTGTAGGCTCTTACTGTGTCTGTAGGCTCTTACTGTGTCTGTAGGCTCTTACTGTGTCTGTAGGCTGTTACTGTGTCTGTAGGCTGTTACTGTGTCTGTAGGCTTTTACTGTGTCTGTAGGCTCTTACTGTGTCTGTAGGCTGTTACTGTGTCTGTAGGCTGTTACTGTGTCTGTAGGCTGTTACTGTGTCTGTAGGCTGTTACTGTGTCTGTAGGCTGTTACTGTGTCTGTAGGCTCTTACTGTGTCTGTAGGCTCTTACTGTGTCTGTAGGCTCTTACTGTGTCTGTAGGCTGTTACTGTGTCTGTAGCTGTTACTGTGTCTGTAGGCTTTTACTGTGTCTGTAGGCTCTTACTGTGTCTGTAGGCTGTTACTGTGTCTGTAGGCTGTTACTGTGTCTGTAGGCTGTTACTCCCTTCCTCCCTACTGTCTGTAGGCTGTTACCTCCTTCCTCCTCAATGACTGTAGGCTGTTACCTCCTTCCTCCTCAATGTCTGTAGGCTGTTACTCCCTTCCTCCTCAATGTCTGTAGGCTGTTACTCCCTTCCTCCCTACTGTCTGTAGGCTGTTACTCCCTTCCTCCTCAAT
This sequence comes from Macrostomum hystrix, assembly GCA_950097015.1. NCBI lineage: Eukaryota > Metazoa > Platyhelminthes > Macrostomidae > Macrostomum > Macrostomum hystrix. Next base: position 7,107,284 of record CATNEN010000001.1, read on the forward strand.
GTCTGTAGGCTGTTACTCCCTTCCTCCTTACTGTCTGTAGGCTGATGGTACCGCATTCTGTATTAGAATATTTACCTGTTTAGCTACGTCTCGATTTTCCACATACTTCAAGAAGCGGCACATGGCAGTGGAGCGCACAATGACTGGCTCCAGATCCCAGTCAGCCATCTGGGGAGGATTGTAGGGATCCCAGTCTACCACATCGTCGTCAGCTAGCACCACTAGTTGGCATTCGCGTTCGCCACGCAGGGCGCAACTAGCCAGTAGGGGTAGAATCGCCTATGAAAACGATACAAATGTATAATTTACATGTTATATTAAAGACATGCACAAAAATACAAAATACTGGGGGTGAGTAGAAGACAGATAATAACAAAACGAGTAGTGGCAGGCAATTAAAAATGCCAGATTATCAAACAGCCTCACCTCTTCCAGGAACAGGGCAAATCTTTCCCTAGCTCCATCGTTGCTAATCTCGTGCAGGAAGCCGCGCAAATCCGGACAGCCTCGCATGGCATCCGGAGCGAACGGCAGCTCCAGCAGGCGACAGGCTAGTCGCAGCTCGGCAGGCAAAGGCGCCGCTGCAACGGCTGCTGCGGCTGCAGCGGCTGCCACCGATGCCGAGGCGTAGCCGATAGCGGATGCCGAAGCGACAGCTGCGGCCGCCGCAATGCTAGTAGCCGTGGTGGCGTCCGACGATCTTCTAGACTCAGTGGCCGTTGTCGACGAACCGAAGAAGCCGCCGACTTGGCGACGCCATCTAACGCGAGCCTCGTCGGAGTAGAGGCCGAGTAAGGCGCGAAATGCGTCCAGGGTAACGCCGTCAGGCAGGTGGCACCACTCTTGAACTGGGCCAGTGAGTTCGTTGGGGTCATTTTCCTGATTGGAACTAATATCATTATCATTAGCCAAACGGCCCAGTAGACTGTTCGGATAGCGATGAAAATAATTTGGATCGGCGGCAAATCGAGAACCATCAGACAGGGTGATGTTAACAATGCGCCTGATGCGACTGCCGGCGCCGCTGCTGAGGTCCGAAGGCCGGAGAGACCCGATCAGCTGCGTGGCGAGAGAAAAACAGTTGTTCGCTTTTTAGCTAGCAGTTACCTGATTTTCACTCACACTAACCATTCATTGTCTGTCACTCTAACCATTCACTGTCTGTCACTCTAACCATTCATTGTCTGTCACTCTAACCATTCATTGTCTGTCACTCTAACCATTCATTGTCTGTCACTCTAACCATTCATTGTCTGTCACTCTAACCATTCACTGTCTGTCACTCTAACCATTCATTATCTGTCACTCTAACCATTCACTGTCTGTCACTCTAACCATTCATTGTCTGTCACTCTAACCATTCATTGTCTGTCACTTTAACCATTCATTGTCTGTCACTCTAACCATTCATTGTCTGTCACTTTAACCATTCATTGTCTGTCACTCTAACCATTCATTGTCTGTCACTTTAACCATTCATTGTCTGTCACTCTAACCATTCATTGTCTGTCACTCTAACCATTCATTGTCTGTCACTCTAACCATTCACTGTCTGTCACTCTAACCATTCATTATCTGTCACTCTAACCATTCACTGTCTGTCACTCTAACCATTCATTGTCTGTCACTCTAACCATTCATTGTCTGTCACTTTAACCATTCATTGTCTGTCACTCAAACCCTGGATGTCTGTCACTTAAACAATGACTGTCTGTCACTCGAACCATGACTGTCTGTCACTCAAACCATGACTGTCTGTCACTCAAACCATGACTGTCTGTCACTCAAACCATGACTGTCTGTCACTCAAACCAAGACTGTCTGTCACTCAAACCAAGACTGTCTGTCACTCGAACCATGACTGTCTGTCACTCAAACCATGACTGTCTGTCACTCAAACCATGACTGTCTGTCACTCAAACCATGACTGTCTGTCACTCAAACCATGATTATCAATCTAACCATTCATTGTCTGTCACTCTAACCATTCATTGTCTGTCACTCAAACCATTCATTGTCTGTCACTCTAACCATTCATTGTCTGTCACTCAAACCATTCATTGTCTGTCACTCAAACCATGATTGCCTGTCACCCAAACACTGAATATCAGTCTTACTCAAATCATGATTGTGTGTCACTCTAACCCTGCATGTCCGTCACTCTAACCCTGCATGTCTGCCACTCTAACCCTGCATGTCTGTCACTCTAACCATGACTGTCTGTCCCTCTAACCATGACTGTCTGTCACTCTAACCATGACTGTCTGTCACTCTAACCATGACTGTCTGTCACTCTAACCCTGCATGTCCGTCACTCTAAACCTGCATGTCTGTCACTCTAACCCTGCATGTCTGTCACTCTAACCCTGCATGTCTGTCACTCTAACCCTGCATGTCCGTCACTCTAAACCTGCATGTCTGTCACTCTAACCCTGCATGTCTGTCACTCTAACCCTGCATGTCTGTCACTCTAACCCTGCATGTCTGTCACTCTAACCCTGCATGTCTGCCACTCTAACCCTGCATGTCTGTCACTCTAACCCTGCATGTCTGTCACTCTAACCCTGCATGTCCGTCACTCTAAACCTGCATGTCTGTCACTCTAACCCTGCATGTCTGTCACTCTAACCATGACTGTCTGTCACTCTAACCCTGCATGTCTGTCACTCTAACCATGCATGTCTGTCACTCTAAACATGACTGTCTGTCACTCTAACCCTGCATGTCCGTCACTCTAAACCTGCATGTCTGTCACTCTAACCCTGCATGTCTGCCACCCAAACTTTGATTGCCACTCTAACCCTAAATGTCTGTCACCCAAAAACTGAATGTCTGTCACCCAACCACAGAATGTCTGTCACCCAAACACAGAATGTCTGTCACCCAAATTATGAGTGCTTGTCACTATAACCCTGAATCTGTCACTCTAATTCCTGATTGTCCGTGTCTCTAACCCAGATTTTGTCAACGTAACCAAGACTTTGTCTATCACCGAGATCACGACTTTTTTCACTCTAAACCAGCTTTTTTACACCTGTACCCAGATTGTGTCACTATCTAATCCAGGGTATCTGTCGCTATAATCCCCGTATCTTTTGTTTCTTTAATCTCATTGTCATCACTCATAAAATGTAACTTTTAAGGACGATTTTCTGCCACTCCTCACTTTAATTAATAAACCAATCGTACTCATAGCAGGCAAATATATGATTAGTAACTCACCTCAACGCCGCCATTTTCCTCTGACTGTCGTCGGCTTTGCCGCCTCTCGGCAGCCGTTGCGTCGCTATCTCGCCGACGCCAACCACCACCCCCACCACTGCCTCCGCCGCTATTCTTCAAAGCAGACGGCGGCCTAGAAGATGAAGAATCTACCGCAGTAGCCGACGATGCAGCTCCATAGCCGAAGCCGTTGTTGCCACCAGTCCAGAGTTCGGCGTCGGAGTCAAAACTGCGCTGGACAAGGCAGGGCTTTCTGGGCACCGGGCTGGGACTGCGGCTGGAAATTATTAATTCGTTTATTTTATATAACGTCATTACTATATAGACTTTAGTCTATTCTGTTATATATTCACTGCTTTACATAGTTAAAACAACAAAGCAGTTTACCTTTTCAAAGTTGGCTTAAGTCGTTCTGAATCGCTCAGCTCAGAATCTGACGGCTCAACAAAATGATTTTTCCTACTTCTTCTACTGTTAGTAGGGTGGCGAGAATTGCGCGAGGATTGGCCAACAGCGCCAGTGTCGCTATCATTATCGTCACTATGATTTTCGTTATGATTTTGATGACCTGTATTGTCACTATGGTTACCATTACTGTTGCCAGTGCCGTGGTTGCCTAACAACGAGGAGCCCCTGTCGCCAATGATAGCCGGCGGCGACTCAGATGGGGAAGAAGGCGAGTCGTCTAGCCCTCCGGTTGCCATGGTGACCACTTTGATTCTATTATATTATTAATTAATAACTGGCGGCCGACTAAGGCGCAATGATCATTTCAATGCGCCGAAGCAGTTACTGGTCTCTGAAAGCAAAGAAATGTACGAGTTGGTACACGGCACTTACCAATCCCTGAATACTAGCTGTCACATCCCCTAAATACACGGCACTTACCAATCCCTGAATACTAGCTGTCACATCCCCTAAATACACGGCACTTACCAATCCCTGAATACTAGCTGTCACATCCCCCAAATACACGGCACTTACCAATCCCTGAATACTAGCTGTCACATCCCCTAAATACACGGCACTTACCAATCCCGGAATACTAGCTGTCACATCCCCTAAATACACGGCACTTACCAATCCCTGAATACTAGCTGTCACATCCCCTAAATACACGGCACTTACCAATCCCTGAATACTAGCTGTCACATCCCCTAAATACACGGCACTTACCAATCCCTGAATACTAGCTGTCACATCCCCTAAATACACGGCACTTACCAATACCTGAATACTAGCTGTCACATCCCCTAAATACACGGCACTTACCAATCCCTGAATACTAGCTGTCACATCCCCTAAATACACGGCACTTACCAATCCCTGAATACTAGCTGTCACATCCCCTAAATACACGGCACTTACCAATCCCAAAATACTAGCTGTCACATCCCCTAAATACACGGCACTTACCAATCCCAAAATACTAGCTGTCACATCCCCTAAATACACGGCACTTACCAATCCCTGAATACTAGCTGTCACATCCCCTAAATACACGGCACTTACCAATCCCTGAATACTAGCTGTCACATCCCCTAAATACACGGCACTTACCAATCCCTGAATACTAGCTCTGTCACATCCCCTAAATACACGGCACTTACCAATCCCAAAATACTAGCTGTCACATCCCCTAAATACACGGCACTTACCAATCCCAAAATACTAGCTGTCACATCCCCCAAATACACGGCACTTACCAATCCCAGAATACTAGCTGTCACATCCCCCAAATACACGGCACTTACCAATCCCAAAATACTAGCTGTCACATCCCCTAAATACACGGCACTTACCAATCCCAAAATACTAGCTCTGTCACATCCCCTAAATACACGGCACTTACCAATCCCAAAATACTAGCTCTGTCACATCCCCTAAATACACGGCACTTACCAATCCCAAAATACTAGCTCTGTCACATCCCCTAAATACACGGCACTTACCAATCCCAAAATACTAGCTGTCACATCCCCTAAATACACGGCACTTACCAATCCCAAAATACTAGCTCTGTCACATCCCCTAAATACACGGCACTTACCAATCCCAAAATACTAGCTCTGTCACATCCCCTAAATACTAGCTAACCCTAGAATTCTGTTTTCGATAACAAAATGAACAAGGATACACGTGAGTGTGTATGTTTATAGCCTAAAATAAAAATAATACATGTACCCAGAGGCCTTTGGCAATATTTACAGGAATGATATTAGCCAAGCTTTACCAGTTTGAAGATAAAGAAATTTAATTTAAGGAATGGTTGCCATATTGGCTAAATATAGTAACTAGTTAAAATCAGGTTTTCTTGCCTTTGCTATCTTTAAAAAAACATTTACCATGCTCAAGAAATTTAAGCATTGGTATAAATGACTTCGAAATGCTAAAAAACTAGCATCATAAGCAAATGTTAAAAGCACCGATAAAATCTATAAAAGTATGCCATAAATAATGAGCGATATAATGGTAACTAATGTTAACAATAAGAAGAGCTTAATTTCTGGAATGTGTTAATGAAAAATAATGATTACGCAATTTACAAACGCTATTGAATTACAATAAAATTATGAGTATTAGGACGTATGAAAAAAAGACACTAAACTAAGCTGTTAAACTAACAAAGGTTCGTGAGCTCGATTCTGCGGCCAGGCCACATTAAATTGGTGAGCAGTCACGGAGAGAAGGCTTAGGGGCTCGCTCAATTTAAGAAGTTGAGGGCCAATCGCCAAGGCACAGTGAGAAGTGTACACTGCCTGATGATGAGAAAGTCAGGACAGATGTACACACCTGTGAGCGAGCTCCTGCGTACAGTATCTGTGTGCGTGTATCTGTGTCGAATCCCAGTACTTTGTTCATACGTCCAATTAAACAAACAAATTTCACACCGGACAAGTCGGATTTGACGGATACTGGCCGTCAACTAAGTGCAACTTCAAAGGCTTATCAGTGAAATACCATCGACTGATAGCGCTGGCTAGGGACCAGCCTTCAACGCTGATCTTAGTCAATAGTGCATCGTGGACCAGATGACCCCTACTCCAACATGAGCACATCCATATAGAATCGCGTTCAGATTTCTTATCAATAGGATTGATTGCGTCAACTAGAGCATTGCGTAGGCGTTCGTATTTGGCGTAGCTTTCCTCGTCACTGCGACAATCTATGATTGGACAGGCTACAGCGTACACATTAACGGCTAGCCACCTGTCATAGTTACTGCCGGAAAAGAAGAATGCGGGTCTAGGAGCTTCGGCATCGTCGCCAACATCGCGTAGTAGATTGGCTAACATTAGGCATTGCCAGGAGTTTAAACTGCGCTGCAGTTGATTTTGGTTAGCTAAACAGTCTTTTAGGCTAGGATTCTTTATCACGTGATGCGTTGCCATCATCTGGCGCAGTCTGTAAGGTGATGGTAATACTATTGCAGCACAACTGTTCAAGCTGGAAGATCTGGGATATTGGCTGTTCAAGCTGGAAGATCTGGGATATTGGCTGTTCAAGCTGGAAGATCTGGGATATTGGCTGTTCATGCTGGAGGATCTGGGAGATTAGCTGTTCAAGCTGGAGGATCTGGGAGATTGGTTGTTCAAGCTGCAGGATCTGGGATATTAGCTGTTCAAGCTGGATGATCTGGGAGATTGGCTGTTCAAGCTGAAGGATCTGGGAGATTGGCTGTTCAAGCTGGAGGATCTGGGAGATTGGCTGTTCAAGCTGGAGGATCTGGGAGATTGGCTGTTCAAGCTGGAGGATCTGGGAGATTGGCTGTTCAAGCTGGAGGATCTGGGAGATTGGCTGTTCAAGCTGGAGGATCTGGGAGATTGGCTGTTCAAGCTGGAGGATCTGGGAGATTAGCTGTTCAAGCTGAAAGCTCTGGTAGTTTTTTTTATAAAAAATGGGATCTAGGAGTGTTTTCTCGAACTAGAAGATCGGGAAATGTAGTCAACATGACCGGCATAACTTACCGTTCTATTAATACGGTCTCCTTATCAATGAGCACAGATCCTTCAACAGCAAATTTGACTCGATTATAAGGAAATTGGCGCATAATTTCGGAGGCTGCTAACATCAAAGCAATGCCGCTGGATCCCTGACCAACAAACAGCAATCTAGCCTTGTGCGGCTGCATGCTACTGTGATAGCGGCGTCGCAGCCAATCAAGAGTGCTCCAGATCAAGTGATAGCCACGGCTGTACAAAACTTTGCCGGATACGTAAAAAGGAGCCGCGCGATAGCCTAAAAAGCCACTCCCATCGCAAGCGTGAATTACAGCTTTGGACCAGCTGTGAAAATCGGGATTCATCTGTCACGGTTAAAATGAAAAACTCATTGCGCTTTATTGCAGCAAAAACGTTTAAAAAAATCCAAAAACCAAAGAAGGCGTACCTCCGGAGAATTAGACAACAATCCACCAAGCTCCAACGCATCCGGCAGATTCTGACTACTACCCTGCGGAGTCCGACTGCGCGCTAAACAGTCCTCTTCATCTAGGCACCAATAGAGGGAATCCTGGCCTAGGTAGATCACCCAATCAGGTCCAGTGTGAGACACGAACACTGCTGGTGGGCTGCCATCAAGGCACAGTGCCGATCCAGCAACAGACAATGGCAGAACATGCAGTTTAGCCATATTATTCGATGTGATAATTGAATAATGCTTAGCTGGACTCTTGCCAGTGTACAGCCATAACAATAGCAAGGCGGTGCAAGTCACAGCAATAGCATAGCCAATCCAATGAAGCAGTTTGCGCAGTTGACGCCTAGACGGTACACTAATTGAGGTGGGAAACTTAGCCATGGATGATTGCAGGCACTCTGTATTAATGACACATTCAGCTGTAGCAGTTGGATCTGCTGTGGGCAACAACTTGTTAACTATGGGTTCATTCTGAAATTGGTTCATTTTAGAAAAATGTTATTCATATTTTTTCTGAGCTAAGTCACTTCAAAGTAGTTGGGACAGTAATTGAATGTTTTTCTAACCTAAAATCATGTTCATTCGACTTGTAATACTTTCATTACTTTAAGATAGAAATATATTGAAGATATATATTTAGTAGTAATTTACTTTTTGGTTAGGCATAAATATAGTTTTTTATAGTGCAATTAGCATCTCATAAGTCATGTAACAATGACATCATATGACAAAAATTCTTTGCAATTTTTTCAGGTCAGGTCATCCAAATAGAATGAAAATGCTAATATCAAGCATTATTCATATAGCACAATTTGCAAGCTTTATGACTCTAAGTTTACCCATGCAGCTAATGTTTGCTTTGTTAGCAACAAGAGTTAGTTATAGTTTTTGTATATTTTCATTAATTGTTATTTTTAGAGAACTACCACTAGTACTAATAATAATTACATATGATAACTTGCAAATATTTAAATATATAATATGTTGCCATGAACCAATGCCATGTTGGCCTAAAAAAGAAAAATGAAATAAGCCATAGGCCCAGATATAGTTCCAACCAAACACACACTTTTTTGGCTTAATATACAATTGACAAAGAGTTATTTTTACTCATAATGATTACATACTAATATTGACATAATATTATGGTTTCCTTAAATAAGTACTGTCATAGACATAGGCTTAGCTAACTAGCCTATTCAAGTTAAAAATGTGTCCAGTCAGATTATATTGCATCGGGGCCAAGCCTAAAAATTCTTGTTCCTTTGCACTACATCTAAGATATATAGATATGTCAACTATGAACTTACAAATGAGTGATTTTGTCCTAAGAATCATCCATTTTATAAATTATATAGGCCTAATAGATCTATATTGTATGAGCTATATATCTTGCCATTACTCATAGTCATATACTATTTAAACAACTCTACCAAACATTCATGAATCCTTGTAATATAGCAATGCAATAACATGTATAGGGGATGGGGTCTATATAATAAATGTTTTTTTGTTCCTAACATTGCTAATTTTTGCTAACTTATTGATTATTACATTCTATTGCTAGCATAATAATAAGCATAATAATTACAGGAGGGCTGCAGGCAATGCTGATAGCAAATTCATAATTTGGTGACACTAAATATGCAGCCAACAAAGAGCCTTGAAAGAGGCAATTCTACCCATGCACATTTCACTGACTCTTAAGCATACACATATAGATACCATATGCAGGCAGACACTAACACATGAGTGTACATCTGCTTTGTCTTTCTCATTCTTAGGCAGAGTACAATTTTATGTGCTCAGGGACCTTGGTAAAAAGGCAAAAGAATTAGCCACTCTGCCACTTGCCAAGCCCACTTATTGAGCACTAACCAACCACATTTTAATATTTTAGATTGATAAGTTATTATAGGCCCTAACAATGTTGTTGAGACAGACATTAGAATTATATACTAAATTCTAAAAAATAAGCTATATTTTTGATATCGTATTGCAGAGATGGATGGTACAATATTTTCGAGTCTAAGAAATGAGAAATACAATACTGTACAAAGCTAATGAATGCATGATTGAGAATGCTATTAATGCCTTTTAATGGGCATATGTTCAAAGCAACGACAGAATTGTTAAGCAACTGGTCGAAATTCCCTAATTAGTATATGCTATTCATGCTAATATCAAGGGCTAGTCTCCAGGAACACCACGATGCTAGTCCTGCAAGCCCATGTGATAATTGTCACATTAGCCCCATGCAGTCCTCACTCTGTCGGATGCTGCCCGCTCTGAGTTGAACTTAACTTAACGACAATACTTGTTGAAACTTAAATGACTCAGTCGCAAATATTAAAGAAATGATTGATTCCGTAGTTTTGATTCAACTGTGTGCTTATTTCAAGGGTGCATGCATGCGAAGTAAAATATTGAGAAAATGTTTTACTGCTCTCAAGCTGCGAACGAAAATTTAGTCTTACAATTTCAACTTGTTTATTTTTTCTTTCAATTATCGCTCGTTTTGCTCGTCGCTGCATAGTCTATGGCAGAGTTGCAGCGTAATTAAACTTATTGAGCAACGCTAGGCAATTAAAATTTCTAGATGAGCTGTGATAGAGTACGTATTATTAGTATTTTAAGCCTGTTTTGTTTTGTCTATTGTCACCAACTGTGTATTTCTAAAATGTGTAGCTAATATTTTTTATTGTTAGTAAAGTCTACAAATGAATTACAGAATGAAGCAAAATTTTTATTCTATGAAATTTCGCAATAATTATTAAACATTTTATACATATGTCTTGAGCATTATTTGTAAGGTTACTTTTATATTCAATTACAATTTTCATCTAAATATGCTTATTTAAACTAGGGCACCAATATTTTTATATGATTATATAAACAATTTGTTGATAAATGCTATATACATTTTGTAATAGGTTTTTATCGTATTTTCCTGTTGTGTTTTTCGAGTCTTAAAATTAAGCCTTCACCATCAAATTTTGCTTTTCGAGTAGTTGATCTAATTTACACTTTGATAACACTGAGAGTTCTATAATATAGTTGTGACTTGTGTATCTTTAAATATGTATTTATTCTGCAATGTCATATGATTTCCATATGTAGTTTAGAAAAAACAAGTTGCCTAAGTGCTGTTTTTGTAAAAAATATGCTTGAAAGCTTGATTGCTAACATATTTTAAATTCTAAGCACTTATTATTAGTGTAATGAAAACTGTTATAAAATTTTAATGTTTTCGTGATGACTATCATAGGACTCGTTTTCTAATTCGGAACTATGCTCGTATAACTCATGGGTACTTAAGTGAACAAATAGTTCCCTCATCGTGCAATCTTCAGCCAACGCAAACTGGTTCTGTGTGCGTTAACCGCAGCAACCCCCCTAGCATCTGCCGCGCCTGCAGTCGCAGCACTTGGCAACCCGCTCTCTCCTCGCCGCTAGCAACGCGGCGGGCCTTTTGTTACTTTCTGTTAGCTTAAATCCGCATTTTTTTCAAAGGAAGATTTGACACACTCAATAAGCAGAAGCGGCAGCGCACGATGGTGAAGAGACGCAGCGTGAACGAATCGAGCCCCAATGGCAATCTTCGCCTACCGCTGCCAGTGCAGAGCTGGCTGTGGCAGATCACAACGCCGTTCATTCGGTCCAGCAAGAATCCCAGCCAGACTCAACTGCAGAGAGCATCTACAGCGCAGCAGTTCGAGGTTGTGCTAGTGCAAGCGCAGACACGCAGCCAGTCGCCTGCGCTATGCGAAGCACTTCAGAGCATCAGCAGGTGGCGATTGATCCAGGCCGCTCTGCCGCATGTCATGCACTGCGCTGCCACCATACTGTCCGAGAAATTCTTCACAGACGACCAGATGCATAAGCAGGGAAAATTTGACGCCAACGAGACCAAGTTATTGTACACACTGCATTGGATATTGTTAGACGCAGCTAGCGAATGCGAAGACAATGACGATAGCAACGGTGGCGGCGGGGTCGGCGGTGGCACAGGCGCCGGACCCAGCGGTGGACACAACGCAACCATAGCCATAGACATGCCTGGCACCAGCGGCAAACCCGATGGCCTAGGAATCCCTGGTGGTCAGACTGTCAGCAGGCAGTCTAGCCAGTATATTCACAGCGTGTGCACTGTCCAGCTATTCGTGTACCTATTCGCTCCGCTAGTCATGGAACTGCGAGAAGATCAGTTTTTAACATTGAAACTTGAGAGCGGCCTTCGGGTCTGGCAGGCCATGTGGGACTTTCGTTCTCCGGAGGCGTCCTGCTTCAGCAGCTTAGCCAAGCCGCGTCGCTCCCTGTTGAAAGGCAATCGACGCCTTGGCGCCAATGTGGCTCACATCTACATTGGCAAAGGCACCAGCATGGAGCAGCTGGAGGTGCCAGCTGTTGATATCGAGGCCGACACTAGCGATTACGACTTGCCGTCCACTCTAGTTGGCGGTGAGCAGCCGGCACCTACGGCCAACATGTCCGAGATTTGTCCACTATCGGCAATGTCAGCAGAAACTGGCGCCGATGTTGAAATCGTCTGCGAGCTCTGCCAGTCTGTAGTTTACAATCGCTCAGGCGAATTTGTAGGCTGCAAATGTAACAGTTCCCAGCGCTACTCCTGGACCTTCGCCGATCCCAGATTGAAGAAGAAACTCAAAACGCCAATTGATAAAGAGTGGATCGCCCAGAGACTGGCCTCTGTTGTGTCCTCCATGCCGATGGGCCCAGTTAATCCGGATCTGCTGTCGGCGACACTCTTTGATGTTGCCGTCCTGCGCTGCCTTTTCTGCCTGAAGTGGAAAGAGCAAGGAGTCTACTGGGCGTTGAGGTTTGTTAAATTTGTTTTGATTTGTTTTTTTGTTTTGTTTTGAAGTGTTCATTTAAAAACAATCATGTTATAAAACAGAACCCAAAGTCAGACAGACCCTAAAAAGCCTACCAAAGCACACCGACCCCTATAAACCCCACCCCAGCACGCCGACCCCTCAAACCCCAACCCAGCACGCCGACCCCTCAAACCCTACCCCAGCACGCCGACCCCTCAAACCCCACCCCAGCACACCG